>CM062820.1:1491360263-1491860263 GCA_031772625.1 Pinus tabuliformis | reverse complement strand
AAATATCTTTATCTACCATTGAGCGAAAAATAAAATAACACGACAAGTATGATGAACAAAGAATGGGAGATTCTCAACAGAAAGGCACTAGGAACAATATAGTTGTTCTTGGTAATGTCACTAGCCTTCAATATTTCGAAGGAAATGACAACAAAGGGTCTAATGAAAGCATTGGCCAACTTATATGAAAATCCCTCGGCCTCAAACAAGGTATTTCTTATGAAGTGCTTGTTTAACATGAAGATGTCAGAAGGTGGATCTGTTGATGATCATTTAAATGAATTTAACATGATTACCAATTAGTTAAGTTCTGTAGGGGTAAATTTTGATCATGAAGTTAGGGCTCTATTGTTTCTGTGCTCATTCCCATAAAGTTGGAATGGCTTAGTCATGGCTATTAGTAACTTTTTCTCTGTATCTAGTACTTAAAAGCTTAATGATGTTGTTGGCTCTATCCTTAGCAAGGAAATGCGATGGAAAACCTCAGGTGAGACAACATGTAATGCTTTGACTGCAGAAACTAGGGGAAGAAAACCAGAGAGAGAAAAAGAGCCCAGAACATCGTAGTAAGTCAAGAAAAGGTAGATCCAAATCTAGATTAGGGATAATGTGATAGAAATGCAGGAATAAAGGACACTTGAAGAAAAATTGTAAATCTTAGAAGGGAAAAGAAGCACTTGGACAACAGAGAACAATCATGAAGCAAATGTAACAAGTGATGTGTTGCAAGATGATTTGATTCTTTCATTTATAAAATATCATTGAAGCCTGGGTGGTAGATTCAGGGGTTTCATTCCATGCCACACCTAATAGGAAACATTTTCATGACTATGTTCAAGGATATTTTAGACATGTTTGTTTGGGTGACGATAAACCCTGTAAAATCATTGGAATGGGTATGGTACTTATAAAGAAAGATAATGAAAACCAGTTGTTGTTAAAGGAGGTACGGAATGTTCCATATCTAAAGAAAAATATAATTTCAATAGAGCAGTTGGGAGGTGAAGGTTGTGTAACTACATTTACGTAGAAAACCCAGAAGGTCACTAAAGGAGCCCTGGTAATAGCAAGATGATAGAAGGTTGGTACACTATATTTATGCAATGGTATTTCTAATTATGTCAATGCTTTAACCTCCACAAGAGAAGGTATGAAACTATGGCATCATAATATTGGGAGCATGAGTGAGAAGGGGGTGCCGAGGCTTCACTCAAGAAATTTGTTGCAAAGTTTGAAGCATGTTGATTTGGATTTCTATGAAAATTGTGTTTATGGAAAACAAAAGAGAGCCAAATTTATTAGAGTTGGAAAATAAAAGAAGAGTGAAAAATTAGAGCTTGTACATATATATGTATGGGTACCTTCTCGAGTATCATCTCTCGATGGCTCTCACTATTATGTTATTTTTATTAATGATGCAACTAGGAAAACTTGGGTTTATTGTATTTGAAATAAATCTAATGTCTTTGATACTTTTAAGAAATGGAAAAATTTGGTTGAGAATGAGACAAGAAAGAAGTTGAAGTGTCTCATATCAAATAATGGAGGTGAATACTGTAGCAAGGAGTTTGATAATTATTGTTTAGACCATGTAATTTGTAGGGAGAAGGTAGTTCCAGGAACACCACAAGAAAATGGTGTGTTTGAAAGGATGAACATGATAATCATGGACCGTGTAAGGTGTATGAGATTGCATGCAGGATTGGTTTTACAATTTTGGGAAGATGTTGTAGATAATTCTATTTATATAATAAACAGAAGGCCTTCAAGTTCCTTGGATGGTGGCATTACAAAGGAGGCATGGATAGGTAAGAAGGTAAACTACTCATTTCTAAAGACCTTTGGTTGTGAAGCATCTGTCCACATTAATAAAGAAAGCAAAACAAAGATTGAGGCAAAATAAAATAAGTGTATCTTCATTGGATATGGTATTAATGATTTTGGTTATCGCTTAAATGATTATGAAAATCATAAAATCATCAAGAGTGGATATGTTGTATTCAATGAAAGGGTCTTGTACAAATATCAATTGTAAGAAAATAAATAGTAAAAAGAAAACACTGAATACACAATGCTTGATGAGATCATAGAAAAAGTAAAGTCAAAGATGCTAGGATATCATAATGATCAACATCAAAAACAACAACAAGATCAAAATTAACAACAACAAGCACCTAAAAATCCTGCTAGTGTTGTTAGAAGATATACCAGGTTAAGTAGACCCCTTGAATGATATTCTCCTTCATTATATTATGTATTGTTAATTGATTCTCGTGAACCAGAAGGATATGAAGAAGCAATGCAGGTAGAAAACATGAATAAGTGGGAGAAAGCCATGAAAGAAGAGATGGACTCCTTGGTACATAACTAGACTTGGGACTTAGTCAGGTTGCCTATAGGTAAAACAACATTGTAGAATAAATGGGTTTATAGTTTGAAGGAAGAATATGGAGGAAAACAAAGGTATATTAAGGCTAGACCTATGGTGAAGGTGTTTGCACAAAATAAAGGTATAAAATTTGATCAAATATTTTCTCCTGTTGTTAAAATGACTTCAATCAGAACTATTTTAAGTCTAGTGGCAACAAAATATTTGCATCTTGAACAGTTAAATGTAGAGACAACCTTTCTCTGTGGGGATTTTGAGGAATATATCTATATGCATCAACCACGAGGGTATGAGGTCATAGGGAAGGAGAAATTAGTGTGTAAGTTGAAGAAGAGATTGTATGGATTAAAACAGGCTCCAAGGCAATGATATATAAAATTTGACAAGTTTATGTATACACAAGGTTATACTAGATGTCACTCTGACCACTGTGTTTATCTTAAGAAAAAAATGATGGCAATTATATTATATTGCTATTGTATGCAAACGACATTCTTGTTGCAGGTTCTAACATGTAGGAAATAAATGTGCTCAAAGGAAAATTGACTAATTCATTTGCAATAAAGGATTTGGGTGATGCAAGGCAAATCCTTGGTATGAGAATAACTAGAGACAAGAAAAATCACAAATTAACATTGTCTCAAAGTGAGTACATATAAAAGGTGTTAGAAAGATTTAATATTAAAAATGAAAAACTAGTTAATACATCTTTGGCTAGCCATTTCAAACTAAGGAGATGTGTCCTAAGACCTAGGAAGAGATGGATTATATGTCTAAAGTTCCATACAAATAAAAAATTGGAAGCTTAATGTACGCAATAGTGTGCACAAGGCCACATATTGCACATGTAGTGGGAGTTGTGAGCAGGTATATGAACAATCTAGGAAAAGACCATTGGATGGTAATGAAGTGGATTCTTAGGTATTTGAGAGGTACCACTAATTAAGCATTACGATTTTGAGGTTCAAAAATTGTTCTATAGGGATATGTCAATGCAGATATGGAAGGTGATAAAGATAATAGAAGGAGCACCACAGGGTATGTGTTTACTATAGGTGGAACATTTGTTATTTGGGTTTCAAAAATGAAAAGCATTGTTTCACTTTAAACAACGGAAGCAAATTATGTTGTTGTTACAGAGGCTAGTAACAACGATTCTTTGGAATCCACCCCCTTGTGGGGGTTTAGGGGCCAAAGTTAGATGGAAAATTGCTCTGTAAAATATGTAATTTCGTAGTCAATCTGGGCCATTCATTAGGTGGAAGATCTGATGGTAGAAGTTATGTTAATTTAGGGTTTTTTTTACCTAGAAGGAAACCCTTGGTTTATACGAGGGAATTGTATTATGGATGTGCATTATTATTATGTGTGATAAAAAGAGAGGACATTGTGTGAGAGTGAAGAGGAAATTACAACAGATTTGTTGTAGGTTGTATCTCTTAATTTTGCTAGATAATATAAAAGGAAGGACTGGTTGTTTCTCTATGGACGTAGCCCAAATTGGGTGAACCAAGTATATCTGTATCTCTCTTATTTTATGCTTTTATGTGTTTGAGTTTCCACAATATTTTGTGTGTTCCATTGCTATATTATTTAATTTCTAACACTTAGAGTACTACTTTCCCGCTTTGTTATTCAAACTTGATTTCCAAATTTTGTAGGTTGAAAGAGAACTTTGCAAGGAACATCATCATTTCCATACCAAGAACAACATCATTGTCCCTACGTATATCACATAAAATTCGTCTTGTAGCTGATAATCACCCAACTATATACTTAGAATCTTGTGAGTACAAGGAATCTTATACTCATTAGCTACCTTCACCTTAAATCCACTCTGTTCTTTTGTTTACAAACTCCTCTTAGTCACAATCCTTTCAACAATAAAACTACCAGTTTCCTTTGTATCAATCAAAGAAACAACTCATTGCCTCTATACTATGCTTCTTACCTTGAATGTGATTTCCTTTTGTGAACTAGAGAGTTATGCTATGGCCCTATCATCCCAATACTCTTCCTCTGAAGTGTCCTCCTCATCACTATTATTTTAATTAGATTGTTGATGTTATTTTTTTGATGTAGATTCTTCAACAAAAAAGTACTCTACTTGCTTACCTTTTGGTTTCAAACCACATTTATGTGATGGGTCCCATGGCTCTCTACAATGGAAACATAACTACTTATTTCTAAGGTCATGCAACTTCTCACTATCTAACTTATTAGAATCATTTTGTGGTTGTTGTGATTCTCTTTGAAATTGTTTTTTTCTTTATCCCTTTTTGGTGGGAACCCTTTGGACTAAAACTTGGTTCTAGAAGTAGAAGCCTCCATGTCCCTTGCTTTTTTTATGGCTTCCTACAAGGTAGGAGGATTTAGTGCCTTTATCTAACCTCTCAAATGTTTTTTCAAATCGTCCATGAGTAGCACCATGAGTATTCTTTTGGAAATATTAGTGACTAACACTACAAGCCTATGAAAATCTATAGTATAAGTGTCAATTGAACCCCACTACCAACTCTTTGAAACACAAATCTAGACCCTTCTTATCAAATCTTTCAATCAACCTCTTTATAAATCTATGTATGAAGTGATCCTATCATGTCCCATGGTGATCATCCCATGATGCCACCAATCATGTGCTATGCCATCAAGGTGTCTAACTGCATATTTGATGGCTTCTTCCTCTATCATTTGGTTGAGTTAGAAATAGGTATCAACCCTCTGAACCCAAGCTCATGTTGAAGTCTTCTCTGAACCATCATAATATGGGAGAGTCAATTTTCCTACTTTCTTCTTCAAATCATAATTTTATGCTATATCACCTAGGTGGGGTCTATGTTTCATCCTAACATCAATATAATCTTTAAGTGATAGAGAAGCCCAAAAATTTGTTACATTGTTTTCCCAATCTTGCATAAATTGATTCTACAGTCACTGGCATGTGGCTCATTTTCAATTGGTGTTGGTTCTCTAGGTGGGAAGGTATGCATAAGAGTCCTTGAACTAATGGTTTTATTTGGTTGAATTTGACTACTCCCATCGGAATGCAATTTTATCCCTAACCATTATTGCCTCCATTTTTGTCTTCATTATTTGCATTATTAATAAAAATATCAACTCCCAGTTGTCTAGCCATCAACTGTGTCAAAAGGTCCAATTGTTGACTTTATGCTTAGGCTCTTTTCTCTATAACTTGTTTCCCTCTAACCAAGGCATTCAAAAAATTCAAAAAACGTTCTTCACGGTTCTAATTTCTAGGGTCTCTATTACCCATGTTACAGGTATTTCTCCCATTGAATGCACTTTCTTTTACTACAACCAAATTTGTAGCAGAGTTGTTTCTACAAGTATTGTACTAGTGTGTATAAGGTTGCTAGTCAAATCCTGACATATCATTGGACTATCATATTGAATCCATCATGAGGATAGGATACACTAATTTGATACCATTATAACATAAATACTTTTAAAAAAAGTGATAGTACTAGAATCAATAAAATAACTATGGAAATCACAATTTTTAGGAAAGCCCATAAATTGACATAATTGATATTTATGGAAGAAATGAAATAACATAAAAATAACAATATTTAGGAAAACCCATAAACTAATATAACTCAAATTCATTTCAAGAGTTGGGATTACAATGTATGGTCAAAATGAACAATACCCAAATACCCAAAATTTTTTAAAAATACAATCCACACATATCCATTAAATCTAGACATGCATAAATGTGATTTTGAATTGAAATATAGAAAATCACTGTACTAACGCTGCTGTAGCAATAGTATTGTAGCAAGCTCTAAAATAATTTTTGCTACCAGAAATATCCTCAAATATACTCTACACTATAGATATCAAACCAACAATGAAGCCTGGTTGTGATCCTTGTGGGAAATCGCCAATATGTTATCTAGATTATATCTCTCAATAACAAAGAAAATTTTTAGGGGCTAATATTCACAGATGAGCTAATTTTCCATGCTTTTTCAAAAAAAAAAAATCATGAATCCAAGCATTTTATAGATTTCATACTAGGGACCAGTAATATTTGCCAAGGTTTCTAAACATTAAGATGAATTTCTATCCTCAAAATTTTCCCTGGAAATAACATGGAGAATGTTGCTTACAAGGGGTTTCATTGTCACAAACCAATAAGAAGTAATCTCCTCCAAAAAATGGCAATAGAAAATATCAAAACCAACATATCAAATGAACTCCACAAATTTTCTTTTATAACTTTCCCAAGAAGTTCGACCCTCTTCATCAAGCCATGTGATACTAAATAAAATCACTTTTAGTCTCCAAATTAAAGGTCTCATGCTTTTTCCTTTTTAAAATAAAACATATTTCACTTCATAATTGGCCCTTATAGCCCCTTGATTAAAAATATTAAATTAACAATAAATTCAAATCTTTGATTTAACTTTATTGATTAATAACTTATCATTTTTTGGATCTGGGTGTTTTAATAACAATGGAGTCCTGTTAGATTAAGCAAGATACCATTCAATCTAAAATCACTTGAGGTCTTCAAGTGGCATTCATGCACCATAAATACCCTCACATTGATAGTAATTATAGTCACTTTGGCCCATTCGATGCATTTAAACTATAACAACATTATTATTTTCCTTATCTCCACTCTGATGCATAAGTTAATTCTTGTGTCTCCTCTTCTGTCCATGTCAATATAATAGCTTCTGATCCATCCTTACCTCATTTCATGTTGAATTTAGTTGATAATAGGCTTCATTTCTCTCTTGTACCTCCTGATACTTCCATCAAAGACCAGTGTACAATACTCAATATTCCTTTGTCTGTCAACATGATTCTTAATAGAAGAAGAGCTAGATGAGGAGGATGAGACGGTGGGTTCCCTCCCTGAATGCCATGGATCGATGATCACATAGATCTCTTCAAACTTGACATTCTTACTCACATTCACAACAAAGTTGCTTCCTTGGAAGTAGAGGGATGTACACGTCTTAGAGATGGTCATTGGTTTGTTAGGAATCTGTTGGCCCATCATTTTTGGACTCTAGAGCTATCCAAAGAAGGAGTAGAAAGAAGAATGGCTGAATCAAATTCCCATGTCATTCTATGTTGCCAATCACTTCACCATCTCTCTAGAAGAATTAACATAGAATTTCTGCTAGCTTCCCTATTTTCCGTGTTTTCAATATTTCTTGGTAGTTATAAAGCTCAAAATTCCTCCCACTTTCCTCCATCCCCTCTTATTTAGGTAGATGATATGTAGGACCGTGGCCAAGAAGCTCATGGATCACAAAGCTGGAAGCCTAAAGAAAAAGTGGACAACTTGAGGCAGCCCCCACTAGTGTTGTCTAGAATTCAACTGCAAATACTTCACAGCAAGACACAAGTTCATATAGTTGTCACATTGTCGAGGAAAAGATGGAGGATGAGTCTGCACAAGTAAAGGTCAACCAAGATGGAAGCCACAAATATAAACTAGCTCCAAAGGTAAGCAAGTGATCTGATTAGGTTCTCAGTTTAGTTTTTTTTGATAGTGTTGGAAATCCATTAACCAAGGGGGTCTCCCTACTATAAAGTCCTAATTAGACCTCACAATGTTTGGATTAAGATCCCCAACCGGAAATACAGTCATTTTCCATTATCCTTAGGAATTTTCCTTTGCTGCAATTATCAACATAAGAGATTATGTAAACAATGATCCAAGTGGATATTGGTGGCCACCTGCCTATTCCACTTGGACCCCCACCATTGTTTCTTTCAGTTTTTCAGTTTCCTTATTTGTAGCACAATCTACTATTTTTGGTAGTTTTTCGGGTCCTAAACTTCCGAAGCCGTTTTGAGGCCCTAAACAACATTTTTTTTATGGGAAAAATGGGACCAACATTAATCTTTGATTGATGTCATTCATTCAAAAGTTGTAGTCCTTGGATAGATCTTTCTAACGAGGTATTGTGCGCATCAAAAGGAGATCATATGCCAAAGTTACGACCCCGGGAAGTTGATGTACCAATTTACCCAAACGGGGCCCATAGTTTGGCGCTTCATCTCCTAGGGTTAGGTTTTTGGATGTTTAGGGTTTTCCATTGTTTCTCAACAATAAATAAGTCATCGAGCCTCATTGTAACACAATTCAGAGGCATTTAGCCGCCACATCTCTTCTCAGAGATAAGCTACCATCGCCCGAGCTAGCCTTATTTCCATTCTATTTGTAAACAATATTTTAGTATTTGATATTAATGAAATGAAGTGTTATTTCTCCTGCGTATTTGTATTTATGGTTATATCTGTAATTTGTTGCATTCCTGTTTAAATCCGGATCAGTGGTATCAGAGCGGTCTGCTGTTTCTCTTTTTTTATTTTCATGTCCCCAATGAGGTCGGGATATAAGGAGTTAGGGCTTGAACTGGTTGAACCTTTGCAAGACCAGCCTCACAAATCCCGACGACCTCCCATGGAAGATGAAAATAAAGACGAGGAGGTAGGAGATCCTACCAAAATTTTGCTCGAAGAAGGCCTTGAGCGACAAAGAAACACAATGATGGAAAACTTTTCCCTGATCCTTTAGCGGCTACCCAAGGGCGATGCATCTACTTCCGATAGCTACTCTGGAAGCGCCACACCCTTTAAGGTACAAGTTAACTTTGACATTCCCATATTTGAGGGTCAGATATATGCAGACGTTGTAGATAAATGGTTAAATCTGCTAGAAGGATATTTTTCCGTTCATGATTTTTCCAGCTGGGAAAAGATCACTTTTGCACTTCTCAAAGCAGCCCCCCATGTCAAGGACTGGTGGGAAACCTACTATGAGCAGAAGGATGAAAGTAAGAACTCACTGTTTTCAGCCGCACCCACTTGGAACTCGTTCTGGGATGCCATCAAGGAGCATTACTACCCTATTAGGAGCTATGAGGATAAATACATAAAGTGGACAATGCTGCGATAGGGAAGGGACCAAGATGTGCCAGAGTTTACCAATGTTTTTCATACCCTTCACACGAAGTTGGGTATCAAGGATTCTGAGAAGCATTCAGTTCTTAAGTATCGCGACTGCCTACATAGGTACATCCAGGATGATATGGAATTCCTGGACATCTCCTCACTCAACATGGAATACCGATATGCCATCAAGATAGAGAAAAAGTTTAAACAGAAGAAGCGAGACTTTGGATCTACGAATCTGAAGCAAGGGAAAGATTCCCCCAAACCACAGAACAAAGGACAAATCCAAGGCGGGGTGGCCCAGGACAACCCGCCAAAGACACAAGCAAAGAACAATGCCGCAAAGCTGAAGAAGGACAATGGAAAGTGGTGTGAGTTCCATAAGAGCTCCACTCACAACACAAGTGAGTTTCGAGCCAAGCAGTCACTGGTGGCCAAGCTAAAGGCTTTGGAATCAAATGCATGTTCTGAATCTGAGTCAGAACTTGACAAGGGGAATGACAAAGGGAAGCAAATTATCGATGCGGAGCCTGACACCACCATTGCCACCACGGAGATCTAGAAGGAGGAACTCGAAGATCCAGAGGAGGAGGAGCAGCTCTTCTACTCCCAGATGTGGGTAAAGGGTTCCTCACTACAGTTCATTGTCGACAAAATGAGCCAAAAGAACCTCATTTCGGAAGAGGACATGAAGCGACTGGGCTTACTGACCATAACACATGCACAAGCATACATCATTGGGTGGCTTGACCAAGGATGGATCTTCGCATGAGCCAGCAGTGCCACCTTCCATACAACATCAAGCCCTTCACGGATGAGGTATTATGTGATGTTGCTCCCCTTAATGTTTGTGATGTATTATTAGGCCAACCATACTTATGGAAGCGACATGCTGTGTATGAGTCAATGCCTCATGCTGTTATTGTTACTTTGGGAAATAAGTTGTATAGGATACCGGAGGTAGCACTGCCTACACCATCTCTTTGGTTATTGCAAAACAATGCAGTAAGCTCATTTCCAAAACTGGGAAATTTGTTTTCCTGAAGATACGCCCTCAGGGAAAGAAGAAGACGGTGGCCACGACATCCAGACAAGGCCCTTCTGCATGACAACAACATATGGACAAGGTCGTGGAGGAGTATGAGGACATCTTCACCTCCCCGGCAGGGGTGCCTCTGCACTATCAGGTCAAGCACTCCATCGATCTAACCCTAGGTGTGGCTCTACCCAATGGACCAATCTATCGACTCTCCATTCTGGAGAACCATGAAATCAAGAGGCAGATTCAGGAGCTGTTGTAGAATGGTCACATCTGTCCGAGTTCATTGCCCTGTTGGAGCCCGATCATGTTAGTATAGAAGAAGGATGGGACTTGGAGACTCTGTATTGAATATCGGGTGCTGAACAAGATCACTGTCTAGAATAGGTACCTAATCCCATAGATTGATGACCTTGTAGACCAACTGAAGGGGGAAAGATATTTCATCAAGATCAACTTGAAATCAGGATATCACCAGGAGGGCCTTTTCAAATGGTTGGTTATGCCTTTTGGGTTGATGAATGTTCCTGCAACCTTCATGAGGTTGATGGATGACATCTTGCAGCCATTCACCAACTCATTTGTAGTGGTATACTTGGATGACATCCTGATCTTCAGCCATAGTTGGGAAGAACACCTCCACCACATTCGATAGGTTCTCCAAACACTGTGACAACACAAGCTATGTGCCAATTTGGAGAAATGCACTTTTGGCATGACCCAGGTTCAGTATTTGGGATACATTATTGATGAATGGGGGGTGCATGTGGATCCATCCAAGATCAAAGTCATTCGGGATTAGTCAGCCCCAACCACTCTGACAGAGCTTCGTAGCTTTCTGGGTCTTGCCAATTTCTACAGCAGGTTTGTGTTGGTATTCTCTCATATCACTTGGACCTTGAGTCAAGTTACCAAGGGAGGAGCGAAAGCAAAATTCTTTTGGTCTAAATCTCAATAGAAGGCATTTGTAGATTTGAAACATCGCCTCTGCTCTGCACCAATGCTCACTTTACTAGACTTACAACAACCATTTGAGATCGAGACAGATGCTTCTGACTATGCTATTGGGGCAGTCCTTACTCAACAGGGGCAATCAGTGGCATATCACAGTGAGAAACTTTCAGACATGGTCTGGAAGTATCCCACTTATGACAAAGAGATGTATTCCATTGTGCAGGCCTACCGACAATGGAAGCATTACATTTTGGGGAAGGAAACGATCATCCACACATACCACCTGTCAGGATATTTCGACACATAGGAAATAGTTAAGTATAACTTGGTCTAGTATTAAGTTAGGTAAAGTGTGTTTCTTTACTATGTAATTTTGTGACTTACAATCCGATGGTCATGATATGTTCTAGACATGAAGTGATCTGACGGTTCATTCTCTCCTCGGTATTACCGACACTTGATTCATGGCTTAACACCCGATTGGTCCATGATCTTGTTGTGGCCAGCAACAACCCCCCTCGTTCAAACTAGTATCGGCCACGATGCTAGAATGAATGGGGACCCTTAGTTAATTTTCGAAAAAAACAAAGTTTTCTTTTGAAATTACAAGCATAAGCTTAAGAAAGGTTTCTTGGACAACTTAAGCCTAAACCTGTGTTCATAAAAGCAAATCTTTAAGGTTGCATCACAAAAAGATAAGAAACGCCTTCGTTTCCCCTCTAAAGGCCAATATGCACATCGCCTCGGTGTTAGTAGACAACATCGCATCGCAATACGCTAGCATCCATGAACAAAAGCTTACAAGTCCGCCGATCTGCGATGTTGCGATCGCGCGATCGCATATCGCAGAAATGAGGCAGGGTACGTTGGCAAACATTGAATTATTGCGATCTACGATGTTGCGATCACTAACACTTGCGATCGCGCGACATGCAAGGGTACGTTGGCGAGTCATAAAAGCACCTTAGAACGACTCCTTCGGGCGCGCCACCCAAAGAAAATCCACTTACTATAACCTGACTTGGAAATTATGCGCTTTTAATGATAGTAATAAATTTGGTTGTCAGTTATTAAGTGGAATAAATACGCGTGCCTTAATGAGGATTTGCTTCACGTAAGGTGGCGTATCTGATTTATCTCTTGCATTTAAAACTCTCCCATCACCTTTTTGATCAATCTTTCCATTTCACTCATAACCTGCAGGAGCAAAGTGCGAAGGCAAAATCAAACAGAAACGCTAAGCGAGATGGGGAAGAAGAACAAAGCTCAGAGCTCATTTCAAGAGAAAAGACCAAGGAGATGGCACCCCTCTACACAGATACTGCATGCAATAAAGACGCAGGCATCTCAACATGGGAAGGCATGTATAGGCTGTTAGAAGAAGAGAACCCTAGAATAATTAAGGAAACTGTTGCCATCGCAAGTGCATCACGTCCTTCAGAGGCATCCCTGGAAGACCTAGCGTGCTCTTTCCTCCACAAAATAGCGGCAAGGCCGAAGATCCTACAGTATACAGACATGATCAAGTGGATTTTAGATGATGCGGAATTGCATCATAGACAGTTCAAAGTCCAGGGGCATGGGCTCGTGGGATCGTTTGCAGCTCAAGACTTGAAGCTCATGTATCATCTTCCTGAACCACAAGCGACCTACAATGCAGAGTTTGTTAGGAAGTTCGTAGCAGAGAATCTAGACCTATCAGACACCACTAAGGAATGGTCAAGAAGAGATGAACCATTGAAAAAAGATAAGAACGGTATGTATAGCACTGGTTCTCTTACTTCTCCGTATTGTTTTGCCGCAGCCATGCTCTGTAGGCTATTTGGTAAGCCCGATATCAATAAATTTTCATCTGAATGGCTACCGTTAATTGATGCCGCGACTAACTCTGAGATAGTGGATTGGGCCAAAATCCTTTCTGACACTCTATACACGGCGGTTCTCCACTACCGTTCTAAGAGATCCTTCTCCCAAAGGGTCTATCCTCCTTTTTATTTGTCTGCCTATATAATGGACTCTGTCTGTCTTGTATCAAAATTCCCTACTATGGGCTGGCAATGGACTACCCAGGACCCATTGCCCATTCATGTCTATCATAAAGTCTTGTGGGATTCCCAGTTTGCCCCCCATTTTTACCAGATTTGCCATGGGATCATACTACCCATGCATAGAATGATATATGATAAGGACCCCCCAAGGTGCTCTCCCGAGGCACAAAATGATATCATCCCCATAGCAAGATGGTTTGGAGAAGAATGGTTTACCTACATTCGAGTTTTTGGAAGCACTGCACCTCCGCATGTCCTACCCTTGTATGTCTCGGATAAACTGTTGGCCCGAGAAATCGCTTATCAGACTTGTTCTGAAGGCGGTTTAACTAAGGACCTAAAGAACAAAAAAGAAGGCCATTTGGCCTCAATTCCCCATCACATGTGGGGCCTTCTCTTTGTTCGATGTGGGACACGCTTTTGGCGAGGTGGAGAATGTGACATGTCTCCAACTATTTAAGTTCTCACCAAGACCATTCGACCCAAATAAAGTGGCCCAGGAATTTACAACCAATGTCAAGATAAGTGTGTTCTCTGGGAAGAAAGATCCATTTGATGATCTCTTTCAGAGCAAGAACTCGCTCAAAGAAGTTTTGCAAGAAGCTCAGTCGAGGTTGTCCCCAGACGACCTCCGGAAATTCACGTTGTATAGAGAAAGAAGGCTGGCTAACATTCCACTGGAAAGACTGCGAGTAGCTACCAGAGAACCGACTCCGATCATCAGCCTCAGTGAACACTCCAGTGCTTCCAGATCTAATTCCAGCGCCGTAAAAGAAATATCCGAAAATCCTGAAGAGTCTGTGCACCAAGAAGAAAAGAACGAAGAAACAATCAAAGACATGGCTCAGTCAAGTACGATGGCTCAGCAGCAAGTTATCGCCTCGCCACCAAGAGAAGTTTCCCCTCCCGTCGCCGAAACACCTCTTGTCACTAAAGAATTGGATAAAGAATGGGAGACCTTCAATGAACTCATAAATCTTGAAGGTCAAGTCCCAAAGACACCTGTGAGCAATACACAGGTGGTGCAAGAAGTCGCCTCGACCATGGTCAGTAGTGCCGCAGAAATGGAGCATCTTCCTATCGCTCCATCCTCAGAACTTCTACTCAGCATAGAAGAAATACCTCCACTGGACGTATTCTACAGTCCACAGCACAGGGCAGTTGTAAGAAGACAAAGAAAGAAGAGGAAGCTTGAAGATGCACTGTCTCAAGATGCTGAACACCTAGATGTCTTGTGGAAAGACCCGAATAACAATCCAACCGAGAATCTCACGAAATTGTCTCATATTGCAGGAGCATATGCTTCTGCAACTATCGACAAGTCCTATGAAGTTCAGCAACTTCTAAAAGAACGTGAAAGTCAAATACAACTGCTACAACAACAGTTGCAGCAAGCTAATGCGAACACTGAAGCCTCCAGACAGCTCGAAAAGCTACAAGAAGACTTTCGCCAGATGCAGGTGAGCTATCAAAGAAATCTTGAAGAAAAAGAAAAGCAGCTGCAGACGGTGCAAGAAATGCATAAAGATGAACCTAAGCTGTCAGAGTTCATTTCAGAGTCCATCGGCTTGAACGACCAACTGTCACAGCAACAGGAAGATATGGTACGTAGAATATCACAATGGAGGCATTTTTGTGAAATAAGCGACAAGATCACCAGCCAGGTGGTGGAATTGCTGAACGACTATGACCAGGCCAACAAAAGAGTAACAGAATATCTAACTTGGCAAAATGACGAGGAAGGGAAAAGAGCAGGAGCACCCAAGATTAATGAAAATCATAAGGAGCTGCTCTTTAACAAATGGGACGAACAAATCACACAGGCGGAGCAAGCAGCAGAGACAGCGGCGACACAGGCGAGCATACTTATCGACTGTGTAAATGAAAATTTACACAGGGCCAATTTGATTTTAGAGTCCACTCCGGGGTACCTACCAATCGCATTGCAACTGGAGGCAGAATGGAAGCAGAAAGCACAGGCAAACGGAAAGACAATCCAGACATTGGCTAGACTAAACTGGGAAAGTTACTGGACTTACTTAGTTAAGCCTCACAGCCAATGCATGACAGTAAGATGCATCATGAACGCAGCCGAGAAAGTAGCGCCAGCTCTTATGGATGCTGTTTTCGCAGCCCAGCTAAGCACAGAAATCAGCCAGCCTACTCTTCTCAAGCCTATGCTTGACAACTGCAACTTCAGAGACCAAATTAAGAAGTAATTTCATTTAGAATGTTGTTTTTTGCTTTTAACTAAATTAGAAAAAGGGCGGTCATTTGAGAACCGTATCCTCAATTTTGTAAACATACTATTATTAAGATTAGGTAGTAGTATTTCAACCCTTCTCATTGCATTGGAGAAGGGTCTAGAAATTTGTCAAAAACTTGTCCTCAGAACATGCATTTCTGCACCTCAGAGGAGGGTTTGATGAATGGAAGGATCAGATTTATTTATATTTACATTTTAATGTCTGCTACTGATGTTGCATTTCTGTACTCTTAGTAGGCGTTCAAAGTAAGTAGAAGTAGATCATTATTGCTTGAAGTTTGTGAGTAGAAATTAGTCATAAATGGTACTTTTATCTCTTGACAAATTTCTGCTGATTTGCTTAAAGTGATATGCAGCTGATGTTATTTGTATGTTAATGTATATATTTATGGTTACCATTTGGCACTTTTTTACGGTGGAATCATCTGTTTATGTTTGACATATGAATGATTTATCATGTGATACGCAGTCCACAACTGTCCTGTTTAACTTCTTATGCAGAATGGTTTATCTTAAATGGTTTATATTCTTATAGTAGCTGAATAATCTTCATTACCAGTTATTATATGAAATCTTTTTAGATCGCATGATGGAAAGGATATATCCTGGGTTAGAGTAGGTTGTATATGTTATTTTTATTCTGATTTTAGCAGCTTATAGCCAGATGATGAATTAGATTAAAGTTAGTTCTCAAAAGTTCTCTAGAAACAACATAAATCAAAACTTACACACACACACACCCCTTGCATCGGGAAGCTGGTCCCGTTATCCCCAGTCGGACCCGCTACTCCAAACGGGCAAGGAGCCGCCAACCAGGTTCCGGACCGGGTGGGTATCCCCCTTGTTGTCGACCCGATTTCGGGGCCCTCAACATAATTTGGCGCTAGAAGGAGGGCCTGAGCACATTGTCTGATTGGAATGTTTTTAATTATAAATCTTGAAATGGGATGGCTACTCACAGAATTCCTATTTGGAGTTGCATCCATGTTCCTGCCTCTTCCAACACTCCACCAGATGTGGTAAGGCTATTGTCTCAGGTAAAATTCAATGGTAAGAATAATTCTTCTGCATTTCATCATGCCCTGCAATTCATTCAAAGAGTTTTGAGTTCTGATATTCAAAAAATTGACGAAGGCGTTTTGTGCAGGATTTTTACTCTTACACTCACAGCGGAAGCTAGAAAATGGTGCAGAAGCCTCCCAGTTGCATCAGTCCACAGCTGGGACCAATTCATTAGGATTTTCATCTTGGAATTTGATTGCTATGAATACGACCAGGTATATGATGAAATCGACTATCTGCGGAAAGAAGGCGAACCCGTAAGGGATTTCAATATGCGATTTCATCTTAAGTGTCTACAATATGACCTCGAGGATGAGCTCACAGATGAAGAATCTTCAGATTATGATGAGTGTTTCCTACCTCCTGTACCTGACCAAACAGAATTCAGCTTAGGAGTATTGCATGCTCTGACACCAGAAAACGAAGGCAAAAATACCGAAAGAGAAAATACCTTAGCACCAGAAGATAACTTCGACATCGAGTCAGACAATATCATTTCAAATCAACAAATGCTGATGCCAAGGTTAGATCCACCTACTGTTTCTCTTTCGAAAAGTATCGGCACAAAAAGGTATGATCTAAAACCTGATGCTTATAGTGAATCTGATGAACGAGATTTAGTTGATTCTATTAAATGCGTTGTTCCAGATTTACATTTTTCTCTTTACCCCAATATTTTTAGTGATGACAATTTTTTCCCTCATAATATTAAGCATATTTCAACGGACACAGAGGGTTATTCAAACGAACCCTCATTGGGTTTTCAAAATAAAGAGACCACTTTAACACAGCCTTTGATCCATATTAAACGAGAGCTGCCTCACCTCCCTCGTCTGAAAACATATAATGAAAAAGAGGAACGTAGGGGACACTGTAAAGTCTTTTGTGATAGTCATTTTGCCGATCGTGATGATGTTGAGTTATCACAAGTAACTCAACTAGGGTCAGATGATAAAAAACATCTTAGATCAGGAATTATACCAGCTGACCCTCACATCAAAGTGAAAGCTCATTTGAATAATCTTACTATCCAAGACAACACTCCGATCTATGATTCATATCAAGAGGAAAGTTTCATCCCTGTTCGCAATCATAACTCAGTTCCTGATTCACAAAACTTGGCCAGTTCTTGTGAAAAGGAAAAAGTTACAAGTAACTCCCAGACGTGCGACACCACTATGTGTATACATACCCAATCATTTCTTTCTCACTCGCTCTCATCTTGTACAAAATCAAATTTCTGTTTAAATTTTCAAATTTTTGATAGATTAGACTTCAGCGATTTATATATAAACACTTTCATTTCAAACGAAATCGCTGAAAACTTAACGTCAACAAACTACGGGTTACAAGCCATCGAGATTGAGAAACCCATTTCACAATTTGGCTTGTTATCCCTCCTATTGAAAGATCGCTGATCTACAAAAGAAATCCATCTCAATTTCTATGATCCAATAGGTACTCAGTTGGAAGGAACCTATCATGAGAAAATAAAACCAGGCAGAATTCCAATTGAGTTTATAGGTTCTTGTTCCCTAGCCAACAAATTCAATCCAAGAGAAATTCGATTCTTTTTACCAATGCTTGGGAAATTCATACGGCTAGGGATAATAATGAATCGTTGGTTCCATTGGAAATATCATTTTACTTAGTTATTTCCTGTATATAATTAGAATAGGAGTAGGAGTAATTTAGCTAGGTTATTAATTTTTCTTCCAATAATTGATAGGCAAAGTTAGTTATATTCTCTACATGACCCTAGAGAATAGTTGCCTCTCCCAAATAAAAGTTCGTTCTGGCTAAACAATATTTGACGTTTGCTAAAGAAACCGTGTCTCTGTTAAAGATTTTGAACTTCGACTCTCTTAAATGACAAATCTTTTGGGAATTTAATCTTTATTATCGATAGATCTTCAACCCAGAAATGATGATAAGTTCAACCCCAGAAAATTTTAAAGGAAGCTATCTCAGTGAGGAATTCGTTTTAGATCAGCACAATAAAAGGTATCAATATTAGAATAAAGATTCTCTGTGAAAACAGCCATTATCAAAAGCAGCCCTATCATTGTCGTCCAGAACTTTCTTAAGGAAAGAGAATTTGACTTCCTCCCTGCTAAAGGAAAATGCAACGTTCAGGAGAATAACCTAAAAAGATGATATATCTCAAAGAATAAGAGGTCTCATCACGAGCCGACTTATCATGATCACAGATATTATAACTTGCTGACTTTGCCAAAACTGTCTACCAAAACAGGGCAACGACTCAAGATTGTTGCGATCAAAAGACAAGGGGTCTCATCACGAGCCAGCTTGTTCAGCAAAAGTGTAAATCAAGTGAATGACTGTGTCATAATTTGGCCACCAAACCAAGACATTGTTCTTTAGAGAATAAAAAAGAAAAAGCATCAAGAAAGGGTTAATTCTTCTGAAAAAGTTGTAAAAAAAAAAAAAAAAAAACTGAGGCAGGATAAAGGATCATTCCTGGATAATAGGTAACCCTGTCGAGGCTATGGATGCCTGCTGGCAGCATTGGCTCTACCTGCGACAAAGGGGCTTTCTTAAAAAGGGGTTGATACATAGAGAACACTTTATTTTTATGTTTTACAAGACCAAGTAATAACTGATCTAAACTCGAAAACAACCTGGGAATGCAAGTAATTAGAATAGAATGGGGCTGAAACAAAACATCATTGATGCTTTGAAGTTTTGTTTGTTTTTATCTTTTTATAATAAAGTTCGAATTCCCTGAGAAAATTTTTAAAAGTCTGGAAACGTCAATAGAAAAAAGGGCAGAGATAACTGGTTCTCCCAAGTGAATCGCCAATTGTTGTGGCCAGCAACAACCCCCCTCGTTCAAACTAGTATCGGCCACGATGCTAGAATGAATGGGGACCCTTAGTTAATTTTCAAAAAAAACAAAGTTTTCTTTTGAAATTACAAGCATAAGCTTAGGAAAGGTTTCTTGGATGACTTAAGCCTAAACCTGTGTTCATAAAAGCAAATCTTTAAGGTTGCATCACAAAAAGATAAGAAACGCCTTCGTTTCCCCTCTAAAGGCCAATATGCACATCGCCTCGGTGTTAGTAGACAACATCGCATCGCAATACGCTAGCATCCATGAAAAAAAGCTTACAAGTCCGCCGATCTGCGATGTTGCGATCGTGCGATCGCATATCGCAGAAATGAGGCAGGGTACGTTGGCAAACATTGAATTATTGTGATCTGCGATGTTGCGATCACTAACACTTGCGATCGCGCGACATGCAAGGGTACGTTGGCGAGTCATAAAAGCACCTTAGTACGACTCCTTCGGGCGCGCCACCCAAAGAAAATCCACTTACTATAACCTGACTTGGAAATTATGCGCTTTTAATGATAGTAATAAATTTGGTTGTCAGTTATTAAGTGGAATAAAGACGCATGCCTTAATGCGGATTTGCTTCACGTAAGGTGGCGTATCTGATTTATCTCTTGCATTTAAAACTCTCCCATCACCTTTCTGATCAATCTTTCCATTTCACTCATAACCTGCAGGAGCAAAGTGCGAAGGCAAAATCAAACAGAAACACTAAGCGAGATGGGGAAGAAGAACAAAGCTTAGAGCTCATATCAAGAGAAAAGACCAAGGAGATGGCACCCCTCTACATAGATACTGCATGCAATAAAGACGCAGGCATCTCAACATGGGAAGGCATGTATAGGCTGTTAGAAGAAGAGAACCCTAGAATAATTAAGGTAACTGCTGCCGTCGCAGGTGCATCACGTCCTTCAGAGGCATCCCTGGAAGACCTAGCATGCTCTTTCCTCCACAGAATAGCGGCAAGGCCGAAGATCCTACCGTATACAGACATGATCAAGTGGATTTTAGATGATGCGGAATTGCATCATAGACAGTTCAAAGTCCAGGGGCATGGGCTCGTGGGATCGTTTGCAGCTCAAGACCTGAAGCTCATGTATCATCTTCCTGAACCACAAGCAACCTACAATGCAGAGTTTGTTAGGAAGTTCGTAGCAGAGAATCCGGACCTATCAGACACCACTAAGGAATGGTCAAGAAGAGATGAACCATTGAAAAAAGATAAGAACGGTATGTATAGCACTGGTTCTCTTACTTCTCCGTATTGTTTTGCCGCAGCCATGCTCTGTAGGCTATTTGGTAAGCCCGATATCAATAAATTTTCATCTGAATGGCTACCGTTAATTGATGCCGCGACTAACTCTGAGATAGTGGATTGGGCCAAAATCCTTTCTGACACTCTATACACGGCGGTTCTCCACTACCGTTCTAAGAGATCCTTCTCCCAAAGGGTCTATCCTCCTTTTTATTTGTCTGCCTATATAATGGACTCTGTTTGTCTTGTATCGAAATTCCCTACTATGGGCTGGCAATGGACTACCCAGGACCCATTTCCCATTCATGTCTATCATAAAGTCTTGTGGGATTCCTAGTTTGCCCCCCATTTTTACCAGATTTGCCATGGGCGCATACTGCCCATGCATAGAATGATATATGATAAGGACCCCCCAAGGTGCTCTCCCGAGGCACAAAACGATATCATCCCCATAGCAAGATGGTTTGGAGAAGAATGGTTTACCTACATTCGAGTTTTTGGAAGCACTGCACCTCCGCATGTCCTACCCTTGTATGTCCCGGATAAACTGTTGGCCCGAGAAATCGCTTATCAGACTTGTTCTGAAGGCGGTTTAACTAAGGACCTAAAGAACAAAAAGAAGGCCATTTGGCCTCAATTCCCCGTCACATGTGGGGCCTTCTCTTTGTTCGATGTGGGACACGCTTTTGGCGAGGTGGAGAATGTGACGTGTCTCCAACTATTTAAGTTCTCACCAAGACCATTCGACCCAAATAAAGTGGCCCAGGAATTTACAACCAATGTCAAGATAAGTGTGTTCTCTGGGAAGAAAGATCCGTTTGATGATCTCTTTCAGAGCAAGAACTCGCTCAAAGAAGTTTTGCAAGAAGCTCAGTCGAGGTTGTCCCCATACGACCTCCGGAAATTCACGTTGTATAGAGAAAGAAGGTTGGCTAACATTCCACTGGAAAGACTGCGAGTAGCTACCAGAGAACCGACTCCGATCATCAGCCTCAGTGAACACTCCAGTGCTTCCAGATCTAATTCCAGCGCCGTAAAAGAAATATCCGAAAATCCTGAAGAGTCTGTGCACCAAGAAGAAAAGAACGAAGAAACAATCAAAGACACGGCTCAGTCAAGTACGATGGCTCAGCAGCAAGTTATCGCCTCGCCACCAAGAGAAGTTCCCCCTCCCGTCGCCGAAACACCTCTTGTCACTGAAGAATTGGATAAAGAATGGGAGACCTTCAATGAAATCATAAATCTTGAAGGTCAAGTCCTAAAGACACCTGTGAGCAATACACAGGTGGTGCAAGAAGTCGCCTCGACCATGGTCAGTAGTGCCGCAGAAATGGAGCATCTTCCTATCGCTCCATCCTCAGAACTTCTACTCAGCATAGAAGAAATACCTCCACTGGACGTATTCTACAGTCCACAACACAGGGCAGTTGTAAGAAGACAAAGAAAGAAGAGGAAGCTTGAAGATGCACTGTCTCAAGATGCTGAACACCTAGATGTCTTGTGGAAAGACCCGAATAACAATCCAACCGAGAATCTCACGAAATTGTCTCAGATTGCAGGAGCATATGCTTCTGCAACTATCGACAAGGCCTCTGAAGTTCAGCAACTTCTAAAAGAACGTGAAAGTCAAATACAACTGCTACAACAACAGTTGCAGCAAGCCAATGCGAACACTGAAGCCTCCAGACAGCTCGAAAAGCTACAAGAAGACTTTCGCCAGATGCAGGTGAGCTATCAAAGAAATCTTGAAGAAAAAGAAAAGCAGCTGCAGACGGTGCAAGAAATGCATAAAGATGAACCTAAGCTGTCAGAGTTCATTTCAGAGTCCATCGGCTTGAACGACCAACTGTCACAGCAACAGGAAGATATGGTACGTAGAATATCACAATGGAGGCATTTTTGTGAAATAAGCGACAAGATCACCAGCCAGGTGGTGGAATTGCGGAACGACTATGACCATGCCAACAAAAGAGTAACAGAATATCTAACTTGGCAAAATGACGAGGAAGGGAAAAGAGCAGGAGCACCCAAGATTAATGAAAATCATAAGGAGCTGCTCTTTAACAAATGGGACGAACAAATCACACAGGCGGAGCAAGCAGCAGAGACAGCGGCGACACAAGCGAGCATACTTATCGACTGTGTAAATGAAAATTTACACAGGGCCAATTTGATTTCAGAGTCCACTCCGGGGTACCTACCAATCGCGTTGCAACTGGAGGCAGAATGGAAGCAGAAAGCACAGGCAAACGGAAAGACAATCCAGACATTGGCTAGACTAAACTGGGAAAGTTACTGGACTTACTTAGTTAAGCCTCACAACCAATGCATGACAGTAAGATGCATCATGAACGCAGCCGAGAAAGTAGCGCCAGCTCTTATGGATGCTGTTTTCGCAGCCCAGCTAAGCACAGAAATCAGCCAGCCTGCTCTTCTCAAGCCTATGCTTGACAGCTGCAACTTCAGAGACCAAATTAAGAAGTAATTTCATTTAGAATGTTGTTTTTTGCTTTTAACTAAATTAGAAAAAGGGCGGTCATTTGAGAACCGTATCCTCAATTTTGTAAACATACTATTATTAAGATTAGGTAGTAGTATTTCAACCCTTCTCATTGCATTGGAGAAGGGTCCAGAAATTTGTCAAAAACTTGTCCTCAGAACATGCATTTCTGCACCTCAGAGGAGGGTTTGATGAATGGAAGGATCGGATTTATTTATATTTACATTTTAATGTCTGCTACTGATGTTGCATTTCTGTACTCTTAGTAGGCGTTCAAAGTAAGTAGAAGTAGATCATTATTGCTTGAAGTTTGTGAGTAGAAATTAGTCATAAATGGTACTTTTATCTCTTGACGAATTTCTGCTGATTTGCTTAAAGTGATATGCAGCTGATGTTATTTGTATGTTAATGTATAGATTTATGGTTACCATTTGGCACTTTTGTACGGTGGAATCATCTATTTATGTTTGACATATGAATGATTTATCATGTGATACGCAGTCCACAACTGTCCTGTTTAACTTCTTATGCAGAATGGTTTATCTTAAATGGTTTATATTCTTATAGTAGCTGAATAATCTTCATTACCAGTTATTATATGAAATCTTTTTAGATCGCATGATGGAAAGGATATATCCTGGGTTAGAGTAGGTTGTATATGTTATTTTTATTCTGATTTTAGCAGCTTATAGCCAGATGATGAATTAGATTAAAGTTAGTTCTCAAAAGTTCTCTAGAAACAGCATAAATCAAAACTTACACACACACACACCCCTTGCATCGAGAAGCTGGTCCCGTTATCCCCAGTCGGACCCACTACTCCAAACGGGCAAGGAGCCGCCAACCAGGTTCCGGACCGGGTGGGTATCCCCCTTGTTGTCGACCCGATTTCGGGGCCCTCAACAGATCTATATTTAAAGAGCATGGAGGGTCATTTGTAATGTGACCATTTATGAGAGCAGCTTACGTAAATTTTATTTCTTTTATTAATAAATTGCCTGAAGTGGCTGCATTGGCTCAGGCCGTGGACTGTTTCCCTCTTTGAGGGTTTTAACCACGTCAAGAATACTAGTGTATTGATCTATGATCTATTTGTGAGCAGTTTCCTTTGGTGTTCTATCTAAGGAACTTACCCTGTAAATTCCTATATGGTATCAAAGCTATTTGAGGGCCGCATCTGTTGGTGATCCAAATTGGAAACCGGGACAACTGCATCCGACTGTCATTTCCTATATCTACTGTTTCTAACCACTTTTGGGCCGAGAGGATTTCTCTATTGTGTTAGGAGCATCTGTTCCAGTGAGGACCCCTTTCATTTCATGCGAAAAGGTTTCTGGTAGCCCTATCTATGTCATTTTTAAGATCTGGAGGTATATTGTCTTTATTTGTAGTTTTAGTTATTTATCTCTCTATTAATTTCGGTTTATTTATCTCTCTGTTTTTTATTACTGGATCTATACCTTTCATTTCTGTGTAAGCTTTTTGCCCCCTGACTCTGTGCGATCTGGGCAAATCAGAAACATAAAGGAAGGATTTTTCTCATGCATATGCTCTTTTTCGCCGCGCTTTAGTGTGATCTCGGAAAATCAGAAACATTGAGGAAAATATTTAGTTTCCGACTAAAACTAACTTTAAGCCATAAGGATTGTTTTTTTTTTTTGTATGTCCATGTTGGGTTGTGTGGTTTTTTGTTTTGTAGGCAAAAAGAGTTTTTTCAAGTAAGCACACACCCCAAAGTTTTAGTGACCCAAAAAAAAAACCCTTCCTCTTTTCCAAAAATTACAATCCTTTTAAACTAGCTCACTTGGTCCAAAGTTACTTTATGGGAATAGAGGTCTTGAATTCAAATTTTTCTTTTTGTTAAGTTACTTTTTCAAAAATCACATGTAACTTATGTTTTAAAGTTACTTTATGTAAAAGTGTTCTCACCCATTATAAAAAGTGAGTCACTTATAATTCTTAAGTTTCTTTATCTTTTATTTAAGTTACAATTTAGTGAGTAGCTCATAAAGTACCATTGTAAAAGTGACTTCCACTTATTTATAAAAGTGGGTCACACACACACACACACACACACACACACACACATATATATATATATATATATTAAGTGAGCTAATTAGATTAAGTTTGGAAAGGGGGGGCACGGGGATTTTTTTATAAATATAACATTATCATTCACATCCGTTCATTCACGCACTTCGTTGACATGTTCAACAACTTTTCTTCAAAAAGCCATAACTTCTTCATACGGAAGCCGTTTTCAGAGCAGTTTTTTTTGAATCTACCTAATTTTTCGAGATATTTCCATTGGAACACCTAGTTTCAGCATCTACAACTTTAGTTTCTAATAAAATAGAAAGTCCATGCCAAGTTTTTATTGACAGCACCAACTACTTCCAATGGTGGTCCTACATTTTGGATTTACTTAGAAGTAAAGGTCTTTATAGAATAGCCTCAAGCCAAGAAACTAAACCTAAAGATGAAGATGAGGCAGCCAAATGGAAAAATAGGCAAGATCAAGCACATGGGTTGGTAGGGATGTCTATTTCTCCAAACCTTAGATTCCATATTGCAGAACTTGATACCCCTAATGAAGCAATGAAACAACTCACTAAAGTTTTTGGAATTAAAAATAAAATTAGAGCCCATCAACTCGAAAATGAGTTGCTTACATTGTACCCCAATAATTTTTCTTCCATTGAATATTTTTTGTCCAAGTTCAAGACCCTTAGACTTCTCTTGGAAGGTGTTAAGGTTAAGAAAGAAGATGGTAGCCTTATCTATTCCATTCTTACTAAGTTGGGACCAGCCTACTCTGTGTTTGTTTCCACCCTCCATTCTACTAGAGAAGTTTTTATTTCTCAAGGACAAGACTAAAAGTCTCCCTCTTTTGATGCCTTTTGTGATTCTTTAATAAGAGAACAAAAAAAACTCTTACATCTTGGTCTTCTTAATCTTGGAAACTCTTCTAAGAAAGCCTTAGCTGCTCAACAATAACCAAATTCAAAGAATCATAAGAAGCAATATCCTAAAAAGAATGGTCCTAAGCAATTTCATTCTCAAAATGAAAAATCAATTCAACAAAATGATAAGACAAATAAAAGAAAAGGGAAGAAGACTGATAGACATTGCAACTTTTGTAATCGAGATGGCCACTTCGAATCCAAATGCTTTAAGAAGATGGAAGCCTTGGAAGCAACAATGAAGAAGCATAACATCCATTTGGAGCACTCTTCAACTTCATCTTCATCTTCAGGAATAACACTTTCTGCATGTGGTTGTCAAGGATCTCGATCTGGTTATGCACTAAATGTATCTTCTTCTTTTCATTCTCATGAGTGGCTCGTTGATTCTGGAGCTTCTTATCACATGGCCAAAAACAAAGCCATGTTTTCTTCTTTAAATGATTGTAACACCAAAAATATATATGTTGGTGATAATAGATCTCTTAGTGTTGTAGGGACTGAAACTATTCATCTAGACAATGGTCAATTTAATGATGTACTATGTGTTCCAACCTTATCCTGCAACCTTTTATCTGTATATTAGATAACTCATTCAGGTGAAGGTAAAACCATTGAATTTTCACCTCATGATGTTGCAATTAAGGACCTAAGAGATCCTAGACAGATTTTAGCTACTGGCATTGCTGATGATTCTACAAGGTTGTATAAGTTTAACAAATTTGGGTCATCAACACTTCCCTCGGTATTTGTTGCTCATAATGATGAAGTGAGCAAACTTTGGCATGAGCGATTTGGTCACTTAAACTATCGCTTCCTTCAAAATCTATGTAAAGAAATATGGTGACAGGTCTTCCTATGGTATCTTGCAGAGATAGTGTTTGTTCCAGATGTGTACTCGAAAAACATCATTGGGATAGTTTTGAAAAACGTGCATCTTGGCACAACTCAGCCCCTTTACAACTTGTGCATAGTGATTTATGTGGTCCACTTCTAGTTGTTTCATTCTTTGGCTACAAGTATTTCTTAACTTTCATTGATGATTTCTCCAGACGCACTTGGGTATACTTCTTAAAACTCAAGAGTGAAGTATTTAACATGTTCTTGGCCTTTAAGGCATTTGTTGAGAAACAATTTGGACATCAAATTCTTAAGCTAAGATCTGATAATGGCAGAGAATATGTTAACAAAAATTTCATCAACTTTTGCACTGAGAATGGAATTCAAATGCAACATACTATTCCATATACTCCACAACAAAATAATGTAGCTAAAAGGAAGAATCACACCTTAAAGGAAATGGCTAATTGTATGCTTCAATCTAAAGGTCTTAGTCTTAATTTTTGGGCAGAAGCAATTAACTGTGCAAATTACATAGTATATCACACTCCTACTAAGGTTTTAAAGAATATCACTCCAGAAGAAGCATAGAGCTCAATTAAACCAGTTGTAAGTCACTTTCGTGTTTTTGGAAGTGAAGCATGGGCCCATATTCCAGATGAGAAACATAAAGCTTTAGAACCTAAGAGTGAAAAATGTATTTTTGTTGGATATTCTGAAGATGTCAAAGGATATAGACTTATTCCACTTAAGTCCAAAAATTTTATCATTAGAAGAGATGTAAAGTTTGCTAAAAATATATCGGCCTACGAGCCTAGTTCGGCGGATTTGCCACCTCTCTCTATCACTTCTACTTCTGAAAATATTTCTTCTTTAGATGATGATAGTGAGGATGAAAATCCTCCCCCTTCCCAAGTTTCTCCTTCAGCTCCTCAGCTTCCAAAATGGGTTCGTGCTACTCGGGATGCAACAGGTGCTCTTGCAAGTGATCCTACAGATTAACGACGTACACGTTCTCAGTTCGATAGAGGCTCTTCTTTACTGGCTCAAGCTTCAACGAATTATGATCCTGACACCTTTGCAGAAGATTCAGGTCATCCAGATTGGGACGCAACTATGAATGAAGAATATTGTTCATTATTGGCAAATGATACATGGGATCTTGTTCCTCTTCCAAAGGGACAAAAACTTGTTAGATGCAAATGGGTTTACAGAACCAAGTATGGACTAGATGGAAAAGTTGATAAACATAAATCTCGTCTTGTTGCTAAGGGTTTTTCAAAAGTTGAAGGCATTGACTATACTGAAACCTGCTCCCCTATTGCCAAAATGAACTCTATCCGCCTTGTTCTTTCCCTTGTTGCCTCTTTAAAATGGGAATTCCATCAGATGGATGTTAAATCTACCTTCCTGCATGTGGCTTTGCATGGAGAAATATATATGGAACAACCTCTTGGCTTTATAAAAATAGACTCCAACCTTGTATTTCATCTTAAGAAATCCCTTTATGGTCTCAAGCAAGCCTCTCGGGTGTGGTATGCCAAAATGGATAGCTTACTTTTAGATACTGGCTTTTCTAGGTGTCATTCTGACGATACTGTCTACAACAAGAAAGTGGGTAAGTCCCTTATCATTATTGTTCTTTATGTTGATGATATTATCCTTTCTGGTAGTGATCCCAACCTTATAAACCATGTGAATTCCAACCTTAAAAAGAAGTTTGAAATGACAGACTTAGGACACTTGCATTATTTTCTTGGTCTTCAAGTCTTGTAATCCAAGGAAGGTATTTCCCTTTCCCAGTCCAAGTATGCCTGTGATCTTCTACACCACTTTCACATGGAAGACTGTAAGCCAACCCCTCCTCCCTTTCAGTTTGGAGCCTAACTTACAGTCACGTGTACTTCCCCTGAAGTTGATTCTACCTTATACCATCAGCTTGTAGGAAAACTTTTGTATCTGACCCATACTCGTCCTAACCTTTCCTTTGCTATTAGCCTTATTGCTCAGTTTATGCAAAACCCACATGAAAGTCATTGGAAAGAAGCTAAAAGAATACTTTGTTATGTTCAAGGTACAATTTAGTTTGAGATTCATTACAATGCAGAAACATCTCCTCTATTGGTTGGTTTCACTAATTCTGATTGGGCTGGTGACCCTGATAATCGGAAGTCTACTGCAGGTTATGTCTTCACTCTTAGTTCTGGACCTATTACATGGGCTTGCAAGAAAAGAAGTTCCATCTCTCTTTCTTTAGTAGAAGTAGAGTATCATGGCGCCGTATAAGCTAGTAGGGAAGGCTTATGGCTTTGTTAGATCTTGTCAGAGTTTGGCTCTAATGCCTCCTTCCTTCTCCAATTGTGTCATATTTGTACATCCTTCAACACTATCCCAAGTTGTTCTTAAGGGGGGATGTTAGGATATTCCGACACATAGGAAATAGTTAAGTATAACTTGGTCTAGTATAGAGTTAGGTAAAGTGTGTTTCTTTACTATGTACTTTTGTAACTTATAGTCCGATAGTCACGATATGTTCTAGACATGAAGTGATTCGACGGTTCATTCACTCCTAGATATTATTGACACTTGATCCATGGCTTAACACACGATTGGTCCATGATATCTATTTAAAGAGCATGGAGGGTCATTTGTAATGTGACCGTTCATGAGAGAAGCTTATGTAAATTTTCTTTATTTTATTAATAAATTGCCTGAAGTGGCCGCGTTAGCTTAGGTCGTGGACTGTTTCCCTCTTTGAGGGTTTTAACCATGTCAAGAATACTGGTGTATTGATTTGTGATCTATTTGTGAGCGGTGTCCTTTGGTTTTCTATCTAAGGAACTTACCTTGTAAATTCCTACACCACCGACCCATGTAGTTCATACAGACACAAGGGAAGCTGCAGAATGATTGCCATCAGAAGTGGTCCACATACCTGCAACAATTCCATTCGAATATCAAGTATAAGAAGGGTAGCACCAATAATGTTGTAGACTACCTCAGCTGACTACCAATCACATCATTAACCACCGTGCTTAGCTCTTGTGGGCACGAGACTTCTGATTGGCCACTTCTCTACAAAAGCGACCCAGAATTTGGCCACACATACTAGATGCCAATCAGAAGTGGCCAATCAGACAAGTTACAGATTTTCACCTCCAGGATGCCTTGCTATGCCACCTGGGACACCTTTGTGTTCCTTCAAGTGAGCGAGCCAAGATGATTTGGGAAGCGCACTACAGTCGGGCTGCTGGGCATTTCAGGGTCGAGAAAGCAGTGGAAACATTGCAGAAGTATTTCTATTGGCCAAATCTTTGGCAGGATGTCGGGAAGGACATTTGATCTGATAATCACCCTATGAGTGATCTCAGTTAAAGATTTATTAAATGAATTTATTACAGACTCATGTGTTGGCATATGTGTGTTTATGTTATTTAAGCAACGGATCGATTAGATTGCAAATACACAGACAATTAAATTGGAAAACAACAGAGAAACACAGTAAGAAAATACAGGAACACAAGAAATTAATAAGGAGTTCACCCTATTCTCCAGGGCTACATCTCCGGTCCAACTCTCAGTGGTGGCCTTATTTTATTGTTTCTTGAAGCAGAGAATTACAATGAATGAGCTCAACATGAGTCTCCTAAAACAGATTGGCTTGGCAGGGTGGTTCTTGGAATTCCCCAAGCCACTAGAGTACATAGACTCTTTTCCTTACTAGCTCTCCGACCTCTCTGTTCTGATAGATTCTCTCAGGGATGGCTTGAGTCTCTCAAGATCTCTGGTGCTCGATGTTGCCCTTGGTCAGCTCGGCCCTTTGTCCTCTTTCTGCTTTCTGCTTGACTGGTTCTTTCTCTCCGTCTTCTTGGTTTTCTATTCATGGATTTAAAGCCATTCATTTCCATGTCTGTTCAGTTCCTCTTCCACTTCCGTCGAATCGCCTTCTGCAACTGCGCTTGGAGTTCCCTGGCTCGGTGTCATCATCGGCTCACAGGGAGTGGCCACATGTCCTCCTGCAGCTGCTCCAATTTGCTTCGTTGGTTCGGTTTTTTCCGTTATGTCGTGGAATGTGTTATCACTGAAAATATTTCAAAGGAAAAGGAGAGCAGAAATCTTCATCAAATTCAAGCAAGGCAGCTCCTCAATTAAGCAAGGTATTTTCTTCCAAGTTGTTTTGTCTAAAGAAATTTCAAAGGAGAAAATGTCAAAAGAAAGGAAAATATCATCATCAGTACAACCATCACCAATGTACAAGAATGACAGAAACAAGGCAGCCAGCAGTCAAGAAGAAAGACAGAGCTTTGAGGAGGATAAGGAGAAATTTTGAAACTAGCTACGAATCCACGTTTTCGTAGCGCAGACAGTGTAAAAATCCTGTTTTGCGCTACGAAATCAGTGTTTTCGCAGCGCGCTGCGAAACCCCTGTAGCAGCCTGTTTCAGCTGAAGAAACTCTGTTTTCTGCTTTTACTAGTCAATTTCTAAAAGCTTTCCTGAGCAGCTGAGAACTTAATTTTTCAAACTGAAAGAGGCTTTTCTTCCTAACATGCTGTACTACAAAACCCTCTTTCCGTTTCTTCAAATTCGTTCTGAGGTGGGAGTAATTTATGGTTAAACTTGCGCTACGAAACTGCAGAAAGTCAAGCTTTGTCTACTGGTTTTAGTAGTGTTTTTCAAAATCCGTTTCTGGTCACATGAAAGGCTATCTTGGAATTCTGAAGGAGGTTTCTCTTCATAACATGTCCCGCTACAATAACCTATCTCACTTTATTCGTATGTGTTTTCAGTTGGGAGATAAGAAGCTTTCATTGAGACCCTAATTTTAGAAAACGGATTTTTCCCTGTTTGCCACGTGTTTTTCAAGGACAGGTTCTGGATAGCTGGAGAAATATTTTAAAAAACCAGGAGAGGTTTTTGTTCTAGACATCATGGGATACAAAAACCTCCTTCATTTTCGTAAAATGTGTCATGGATAAAGAGATAAAGGCTCTGTAATTTTCAAGGATCTAACCCTAAAAACAGGGAAACATGTTCCCTAAATTCTAGGGTTTCTCATCAGCAGTTGGGTGACCACGTGGGAGGCTTCATCAAATTCGACCTCATGGAGCATTAGGTGTCAAAGAATGCTTTAAATGTTTAGATAAGTTTGTTTTAATCATAATAAGGAGTTACACTCCTAGTTGTATTAGGTCTCTAGGACTACTAGTTAGGTGTCAAATACATTTAATGGTTTGTTTTATGGTTAGAATAGGTGTCACTGATGGCAAATTCGAATTCTCTTGAGGAGGGATGATGGAATCCTAATTGTAAATGCTTTATATAGAGCAAGAGGTCGAATTAGCAAGAGGTTGGAGACTTTTTGGCTCAATTGCTGCTCTATGTGTAGACTGTGTATATTTTTAACCTAATGCAGAATTTCTACTTAGACAACTCAAGATTCATGAAGAGTTCTTGTATGTTCTTGTTTTGATGGCATCTTCCAATACTTACATTGCAGTGAGGTTTACTTATGATACTCAGAATTCATCAATGATGCTCTGACTTCCTTCATAGATAAACTAATTGTGTTTCACTGTTTTATATTTGCATTTCTGCACTTGAACTCTATAATGCCTTGACTTCCATGCTAGGTAGAATGTTTTGGCTTCACTACTCAGGATTCAAAGAGGGTTTTTAATGTCCTATTGTCTCATGGCTTTCCTCTTTCACTTACTTGCAGTGGTATGAATACATGTTACTTAGAATTCATCAATGATGCTCTAACTTCCTTCATGTATTTATAAACTATGTTTCCTTGCATTGTATCTTTGTTTTGTTGATGTATAAAAACTCTCTATGCCCTGACTTCATGTTAAAGCTGATCTTGCTGTGGTACTGAACATACTTTGACTCCATAGCCCAATGGTAGCCAACCTTCATCTTTCAACCTATAAACATATACAATCACAAACTGTAGAGTTAGCCATCTATCTTATTCTTTAATCAAAATCTTTAACCCTTTGAGAGAGCCCTCTCAGGCTGAGGAGGTTAAGCCTCAGCCAAAAGTTTGGTTTGAAATAGTTACTCAAAGTCTTCCTGATCAACAGCCTATCAGGGGCATGATTTTGTGATAACAGAATGAGTCTTCGGCCACCTTGGCAGTCAAATTGGACATCAAATATTTACAAAATGCGGCTTAATCCCCTGTTGATTCTGCTTTCCCATCGGGCACGATCTCAGCCGTTAGATCTAGGGCCTCCAGATCCGATGCCGTTCGCTCGTCCCACGCGGTTGACTTGCTCGATTGTTAGCACGTGATGAGCGGCAATTTTCTCTCTCCTTCACTTACCACGCGTCGATCATTGAGTGGGATCACTCCAATTCCTCCAAAACCACTTACCGTTTGAGGGTGCCCCGATTAATACCGCCAGTTTTTCGGAGCATGGGTCCCGCCTTGTCCTTTAGCGCTTTTTCGCTTTTCGCTCACGGTTCTCCGACTCCCCACGCGTCCGAGTGCTCGGGGCTTCTCCATTTTGGCCCTTTTCGCCCAGTGATCGCGCAACAAATTCCACCTCTGTTTCCCGATCCGGGGTTCCCAGGGGCTGATTTAGCCTCCTGTGTAGTCTCCATGGGCCTTGGTCAGCGCGCTTTGACTGGGGTCCTCGTCGCTCCACGCTGGCTACCATTGCCACTAGTTCACGGTGTTTTTGATCACTGTTTTAAATTATTTGAAGTCTGTCCTGACCTGGTACAACCATGGATCTATTAATCATTCTTTATGGATCCAATTCGAAACACAACCTTCCCAATGAAAAGCTTTTGGACCACCAAAAGTTGGTTTTTATTTCAAGCATCGACTAAGTGAGGGTACTGCTATCTCACTTGCCCAATCTCAGTCCACTTTGCACTGCTTGGTTTCAAACCTTTAAGCCCAATTATGAGGTACTCAACATCTCCTTTGCGCGTCTTCCTCACCTTCCTGTCCAGCACTGTGTCTTCCTGCAATTCATTAAGATATTTAGGTAGCAGGTCATCAATAGAAGGCAATTGACTTTTCTCTTCAGGATCCTCAATCATTGAAGGTTCAAACAATCTCAAGCAATCTGCATTTATGACTGAGTAGATGTGCATGTAAGCTAGTAGATCAAGGTGAAAAGCATTTTCACCAATCTGCTCAAGTATCCTAAAAGGTCCATACCTGATAGGATTTAGCTTTTTACCTTCACCTTGCATCCTGTCCTTGCTAATATACAGCCAGACCTGGTCTCCAACTTGAAAACTATGCTCCATCCGATGCTTGTCATGCCTAGCCTTGTATTTGGCTTGGCTCTGTTCCAGCTGTTCCTGTACTACTTGGTGGATCTCCTAGATCTATTCAATGAACCTAGTTGCCTTGTCCACACTGTGTCCATCAACTGTGGTATCTTTACCAAAGACAGAATCCAAAGGAGACCTTGGTGTGAAACCAAAACAGGTCTCAAAAGGAGATCTTTGTGTAGAAGAGTGTTTTGCTCTATTGTAAGCATGTTGTACATAACATAAGTGTTCATCCCAAAGCTTAGGATGTTTGCTGCAATATCCTCTGAGTAACTGGATCACTGTCCTGTTAACTACTTCTGTCTGGCCATTGGTTTGTGGATGAAAAGTTGTGCTTTTCTTCAGTTGGGTGTCCATTAGCTCCCATAGAATTGACCAAAACTTCCCCACAAATCGGGTGTCTCGATCAGATACAATAGAAGTGGGTAACCCACAATGAACCCATACATGTTCAAAGAATAGTTTTGCAGTTTGTTTAGCTGTAATTTGTTTATTACAATGTATCAAAATACAAATTTTGCTAAACCTGTCCACAACCACATACAGATAATCATGACCTTTCCTAGATTTAGGCAGTCCCCCTAAACAAGCCATGGAAACACTTTCCCAAGGGTGAGAAGGAACTAGTAATGGAGTGTACAAGCCTAGTTTTCTATTGCTGGGCTTGCTTTTAGCACACATAGTACACCCTCTTACATATCTAGAAACTGTCTCACTCATTTTCGACCAATAACAAAATCTTTGTAGCTGTGAAACTGTTTTACTTACCCCAAAGTGACCTGATATCAGAGAAGTGTGTGCCTCTCTAATTATCTTTACTCTCTTTGTTTGTGGAATGCAGAGTTTCCCACAATGATATAAGAGTCGGTCCTTCACATGATAGTCCAATTCTTCTACCTTTTTGCCTTGACTCAAAGTTGCATATACATCTTTAAAGTCTATATCTTGAGCATATTGTTCGATGTAACTTTCATGTAGTACAAAATTATGCTTAAGTATAGTAGATGTGTTTATAATGGGTCTAGATAACATGTTTGCCTCCCCACTGAAACACCTTGTTCAATCCTGTCAAAGCATGTAAGGGAGCTAAAATTGAGGAAAAGTTAGAGATGAACTTCCTCCAATATTGTGCTGCTCCTAAGAAGATTCTCACTTCTGTATTAGACTTGGGTTTAGGCCAATTTACAATGACTGCCACTTTAGAGGGATCTATTTTCAATTCACCACCCCCTACTATATGACCCAAATAATTTAGAGAGGTTTTTCCAAATTCACATTTGGAGAGTTTAACATAAAGTTTTTCTCTTTTCAAAACATCTAATGTCTGCTTAACATGCTTTAAGTGTTCCTCCCACGTTTTACTAAAAATTAGAATGTCATCCAAATACACAATAACAAAATCATCAAGAAAATGCCTGAGTACATCATTCATTAATCTCATGAAAGTAGCAGGAGCATTGGTCAAGCCAAAAGGCATAACCAACCACTCATACAATCCCTGCTTTGTTTTGAAAGCAGTCTTCCATGCATCTTGCTCTGCAACTCTGACCTGATGGTATCCACTGTGCAAATCCAGCTTGGTGAAATAAACAACTTCCTTTAATTGATCTAAAAGATCATCTATGCGAGGAAGGGGATAACGATTTTTTATTGTTATCTTATTCAGTGCTCGGTAGTCAATGCACATTCTCCACGATCCATCTTTCTTTCTCATCAAAATGATTGGTGACCCACATGGTGATGTGCTAAGCCTGATGAACCCCTTCTCAAGCAACTCCTGCACCTGCCTCTTGATTTCAGCATTCTCTAAAGTAGACAACCTGTACATTCCAATGTTAGGCAACGAAACATCTTGTTGCAAAATAATATCATGTACTATTTCCTTTTTGGGTGGCAGACCTTTAGGTTCTTGAAACAGAACATCATACTCTGAAACAATCTTTTCTATATCAACCTACTGCTTAGCATTACAACCCTCAAATACATGGGTTTAATCATGTTTCTTTTCCTTTACAACCATTAGTAAGAATTGCTTGCATGAATTTATCATTCTTTTCATTTGCCATGAGTTTATGGGAGTATAATTATTCTTGAGCTTATGAGCTCTTACAAAGTATTCGATTCCATTTTTAACAAGTAGATATTTGTTCTTAGCTCTATAGAAAATAACCTTTCTATCATACAAGTAAGGACTCCCTAAAACAATTCCACATATATCCAAAGGAATTATGTCTAACTCAACCTCTTCTACCAATGCTGACCCAAAAGAAAACTTCAGTTTGCACTGTCTAGTCACTTGTAGTTGTGATTTATCATTCAACCATCCTAATGGGTATGGATTCTTGTGAGGTGTAGTTGCTAATCCCAATTTCTTTACAATTGCTTCAGAAATCAAATTTACTTGTGAGCCACTATCAAACAAAGTATCAATCTTTTGATGTTTGGAAATAACTCGAATATGGAAAAGCTTATGTCTTTTTCTTTCATGTTCTTCATCAATAACCGATTGAGCAGAATTACTAGTAGATGATTTAGAATTCTTACCTTTTATACCTGTGGCTGCAATGATTGTTTCATCTCCCGAGTTTGACCCCAAATCTTTCTGAATAGCTGCAGCAGTCTTCTTATTCTTGCCCTCGGATTTCTTAGGCCTCAGCTTTGGATGCGGAATCCAACAATGCTCATCATCATGCCCATCCTTTTTATAGTGAGTGCATGAAGCTTTGCTTTTCTGTGCAGTGTTAGCCTTCCTTGCTTTCCACTTCTGCTTTCTTTTCTCCTTGCTCTTTCTTGCAGTGGGTTGGGATGGTCCCCCAACTTCTGGATTTCCATTCTTTCCTCTAGCTTTTAGATGAGTACCTTGTACAAATACCTCATCTATACTAGTGGGATTAAACACGAGGATGGTATGCCTCATGTAGCTGTGTGGACGACCAATGTACTTTAAAAGAGTCTCTGATGAGTCTAATGAGATCCCTAGAATCAATGCTGTCTTTCTAAATTCTTGAGTGTACCCTTGCACACTTTTCCCTTTCAACTGTCGAAGAGTTTGGCAACTCATCATGGCTTGTTGCATGTAGGCCAATGGATAGAACTGCTTCTTGATTGTAGAAACAAAGTCACTCTAGACAGAGATAGTCTTACCATGTATTTTCATGTCAGCTTGTGTTCTGCCTTCCCACGAAACCAAGGCAGTGCCTCCTAGGCATAGGCTTGCCAGCTGAATTTTTCTCTTGTTTGAGTCGATGTTCTGCACTCTGCAACACACATAAATTTGTCTAATCCAATTGTCCAACTTTTCAGCATTTAGCTCTCCATCATATATAGGCAAATCTAGCTTGATCAAAGATGCTTTCTTATTATGCACAGGGCTATTAGGAGGTGTGAGAAAGCTTTCCTATTTCCCTTTTCCTTTTGAGTGGGCATGGGAATGAGACTCATCTTCTTCTTTGTCTTGTTTAGAACCTGATGAATCCTCATCCTTATGCTTTATAAAGTCCCTATACATTTCTTCTACCATAGACTTTATAGCTAGGAAACTCTCTATGAATTGAGAGTCTGGCCCCATAGAACCTTCCTCTGACATTGTCTTTCGAGGATAGACTCTCCCAATTTTAGGATTAGTTTTGACCAACTCTCCTTCTCCTAATTTGAGCTTTGATCTAGTGAGCATTCAACAGCTAAACCAACACAAGCTTGTCTAACCTTACAGCCTAAAGCTCTGATACCACTTGATCTGATAATCACCCTATGAGTGACCTCAGTTGAAGATTTATTAAATGAAGGTATTACAGACTCATGTGTTGGCATATGTGTGTCTATGTTATTTAAGCAACCAATCGATCAGATTGAAAATACATAGACAACTGAATTGGAAAACAATAGATAAACACAGTAAGCAAATACAAGAACATAAGAAATTAATAAGGAGTTCACCCTATTCTCTAGGGCTACATCTCCGGTCCAGCTCTCAGTGGTGGCCTTATTTTATTGTGTCTCGAAGCAGAGAATTACAATGAAGGAGATCAACATGAGTCTCCTAAAACAGATTGGCTTGGCAGGGTGGTTCTTGGAATTCCCCAAGCCACTAGAGTACACTGACTCTTTTCCTTAACAGCTCTCCAACCTCTTTGGTCTGACAGATCCTCTCACGGATGGCTTGAGTCTCTCAAGCTCTCTGGTGCTCGACGCTGCCCTTGGTCAGCTCGGCCCTCTGTCCTCTTTCTGCTTTTTTCCTTAATGGTTCTTTCTCTCCGTCCTCTCGGTTTTCTATTTTCTGTTCATGGCTTTAAAGCCATTCATTTCCATGTCTATTCAATTCCTCTTCCGCTTCCATCGAATCGCCTTTTGCAACTATGCTTGGAGTTCCCTGGCTCGGTGTCATCATCGGCTCACTGGGAGTGGCCACATGTCCTCCTGCAGCTGCGCCAATTTGCTTTGTCGGTTCGGTTTTTTCTATTACGTCATGGAATGAGTCTTCGACCACCTTGGCAGTCAAATCGGATGTCAAATCTTTACAAACTATGGCTTAATCCCCCATCAATTCCGCTTTCCCATCGGGCACGATCTCAACCATTAGATCTGGGGCCTTTAGATCTGACGCCATTCGCTCGTCCTGCGTGGTTGACTTACTCGACCGTTAGCGTGCGATGAGCGGCAGTTTTCTCTCTCCTCTGCTTGCCACGCATCGATCGTTGAGTGGGATCACTTCAATTCCTCCAAAACCGCTTACCATTTGAGGGCGCCTTGATCAATACCGCTGGTTTTTCGGAGCATGGGTCCCACCTTGTCCTTTAGTGATTTTTCACTTTTCTCCCGTGGTTCTTCAGCTCCCCACGCATCCGAGTGCTCCTGGCTTCTCCATTTCGGCCCTTTTCACTCAGCGATCAGGGCTCCCAGGGGCTAATTCAGCCTCTCGCACAGTCTCCATGGGCCTCGGTCAGCGTGCTTTGACCGAGGTCCTTGTCTCTCCACACTGGCTGCCATTGCCACTGGTTCAGGGTGTTTTTTATCACTGTTTTAAATTCTTTGAAGTCTGTCCCGACCTGGTACAGCCATGGCTCTGTTAATCATTCTTTATAGATCCAATTTAGATCAACATTAGATTTTGCACTACCTGCGCCATTGCCAAACCAACCATCAAGAAGCAAGGCCTCTATACTCGGATACCTACCCCTAGTCGACCTTAGGAATCCATCTCCATGGATTACATGTTGGGTCTTCCTTCTACTAAGCATGGCATCGACTGTGTTTTTGTGGTCGTCGACAGATTCTCGAAGATGACCATTATGGCAGCCTGCAAGAAGAATATCACAACAGAAGCCACTACTAAACTCTTCTTTGAATGAGTGTGGGTACACTTTGGAATCCCACAGTCTATCATCTCAGATCGGGACAACAGGTTCCTCAGTACATTTTGGTCCAGTCTCTAGTTGATGCTAGACACCAAGCTCACTAAGTCCACAAATTTCCATCCCCAAACTGATGGCCAGATAGAGGTCATCAACAGGATGATTGTACACATTCTACACATGTACAACTCAAAGCATCCACACACATGGGATGAGAGCCTCCCCTATGTCCAACATAGCTATAACTGGGCTCTCCACAACTCGACTGGCCACAACCCTTTTTAGGTGGGCTTGGGATTCCAGCCACTATGTCCCATTGATGTGGCCATACCATTTGTAGCTACTCAAGCAGATTCAACTCATGTCTAGTCGGAAGCTGATAAGGCAAACAAATTCATTGAGCACATCCAACATATTTGCCAGCAGGTCCATGACATTCTAGAGAAATCAAATGCCAAGTACAAGCAGCGACATGATCAACATCGGGTGCCACACAAGTTTCAGGTGGGCAGCAAAGTTTGGTTCCATTTGCAGAAGGAACGCCTTACTGGAGCCTATCAGAAACTCAGACCACTCCGATATGGTCCTTACACCATTACCAAGGCTATGGGATACAATGCATTTGAGCTCAACATTCCTCCATTCCTTGGCTTGCACCCAATGTTCAATGTGGATCGCCTTTGACCTTACTTCCCACCATTGCTAGACACATCAAACATTGCAAAACAAATCACACCTACATAGTTAAATCCATATTGCAAGGAGCAATCCACAACCGATCAGATCATGGACACGTAGATAAAGAACACCCGACAACAAAGGATCCAACTATATCAATTTGTCAAAGCAGGCCAACTCCTTCACCAGGGCAAGTGGCTCAGTAAGGACCAAGTTCAGCAGAAGTTTCCTCATCTCATGGAGGAACTCAACGCAATGGGGACCATTGCTTCCTAAGGGGGGAGGAATGATCCAAGTGGATATTGGTGGCCACCCTCCTATTCCACTTGGACCCCCAACATTGTTTCTTTTAGTTTTTTAGTTTCCTTATTTGTAGTACAAATTTACTATTTTTGGCAGTTTTTGGGTCCTAAACTTCCGGAGCCGTTTTGAGGCCGTAAACGACGTTTTTTTGGAAAATTGGGACTAACATGTTGGTCACTCAAAAGTTGTATTCCTTAGATAGATCTTTCTAACGAGGTATTATGTGCGTCAAACGAAGATCGTATGCCAAAGTTACGACCCCGGGAAGTTGATGTACCAATTTACCCAAACGGGGCCCATAGTTTGGCACTTCATCTCCTAGCGTTAGGTTTTTTGATGTTTAGGGTTTTCCATTGTTTCTCAACGATAAATAGGCCTTGGAGCCTCATTGTAACACAATTCAGAGGCATGTATCTACCACATCTATTCTCAGAGATAAGCTACCATCGCCCGAGTTAGTCTTATTTCCATTCTATTTGTAAGCATTATTTCAGTGTTTGATATTAATGAAATGAAGTGTTATTTCTACTACACCTTTGTATTTATGGTTATATCTGTAATTTGTTGCATTCTTGTTTAAATTTGGATCAAACAATATTTGAAATAAGCAAGTAAGGTGACACTGTGAGGCATACAATCATAATGCATATATGGTACTTTCACAAAAGGGAAAATAGAGAGTGAATCCATGGAAGAAAATTAATAGTACTATCTTAAAAGAGACACACAAGAGCATGAAAGAATTGTTGATTAACCTACAAATTAGTTCACAAGATAACAACGATGATTAAAGTAGTAACAACGCAAATTCAATGAGATGCATACCAAATCCAAATGAAATAGTTCATTTTCATTAGTATGTGTTAACACAAACATATACCACAAATAATGAAAGAATAGTTTTAAAATCATTCACAACATATGCATGAAAGTGCGATGGATATGAGAGCTTCATATATTAAGTGAAAGTACCAAGATATACAATTACAATGCCGCCACACCAACACCAATAGTGGAACATTAAGTCACCACTTGCTCCTCCAAAGATAGATCTTCTCTCCTATGCCAAACTAGATAAGCCAAGGTGAAAAGTACAAAGTCTAAAGTCCCATATCTTGAGCTATTAGGGTGTATTTATAACAAATTAGGTTACTCTTCATCTCCCATGTGACTCATGACGTCCCTCATGACTTTTGATCTCTTATTATGACTTTTCAAGTTCCTATGTGACCTTTGAACTTCTAACGACTCTAGAAATTTCTAGTGACTTTTTACATTCCATGTGGGACCCTTGGTATTCCACACAACTTAGATTTTATCATTTTAGAAATACAATAATTACATTCCACAAATGATGTGGCAAAATACATTGGCACATATGACTTTATGATGACACTTGGACTAGCCATGACTTGGCATTGATGACATGGAACTTCATTGTGATGTGTCCAGGCCAAGATTTTCTCCTAGTTGACATATTTGTATCTTCTTCATGATGGGTCTTTTCTTTTTCCTTTATCTTCACCCTCCAAAGGGTCTAAATGAGTGCTGGAACCTTCCGAGTTAGCATGAGTTGCCCTGTATTGTCTTGGTCCAAGATTCCTTCTGGTTCTTCATGATGGTCCCTTTAGTGCTTCTTCTTTGCAAGTGATCTCTTATAGCCTCTCCTTGGCTTCCTTCTTAAGCATTATCCTATCACGTCAAGATAATACTACATGCAAATGAAATTCACTTAAAACAAAACAACATTAGTCCCGAAATCTCCTAGTTTATCTTGTTCCTTATGCAACATGCTGATCAAGTTGGGACATAGTGCAAGACTGAGAAGGAGGCTCAGGGATTGCACAATGCATAATTCCAGGAGGCAACGATGAATGTCTAGTCACTATGACTATGCAATTTGTAGTGGCTAAGAGGCTGGAAGTCAGAACTACACAGTTGAGGGAGACAGTGATATAGTGAGCCAAGCTTGCTCATTGTGATTGTGTAATGCATAGTTTAGGGAAGACTGAGCCAAGTGATTTCACAGTTTCATAGGTCAAGGAGGCAGTGAGGCCTAAATATTGACTGAGACTGTGCAATGCATAATTGAAAACTATCTCGGATAGAGAATTGCACAGTTTTTAGGGACAAGAGGCAGAGACTAAGCACTGTGATTCTGCAATGAAAAGTCCTTGGAGGAAGCGATTGTGAAGTGCACAGTTCCAATAGGAAAGTATGCTTCACTTTGACTTGATACTACACAATGCACAATTCTAGGAGGGAGTTTGCAAGCTATAAAGACAATGAATGCTCCAAAATTGCCTAAGTGTGGGATCAAACAAACATGAGAGAATAACATGATCTCACACTTAGATGACATGAACAACAACGAAGATAATTGTCAATACTCAAAATCAACAAGAATACCTTGAAACTACAACAAATCGACACTTATTTCTAAGTGTGACAGTTGAATCGTAGCTTTGTGACACTTAGAATACAAGTTACGACATGAGTGTTGATTGCAACCAGAAAGTGTGCTCTATTATGGGAATGTGTCTAGCACATATTATTGTGAAATATATGATCAGATAATGTAGAAAAGTGCACTAGAGTTTCCTCTAGTAGTGTGCCAAAGTGTGATACATGAAAGAGTGAAAACAATCAAAAGCGACACTTGCGACCATGAGAAAAAATGAGAACGACACTTGCAAAAGCTAAATAAAGTGAAAGAAACGCATGCCAAAGAAAAGAAAAAGAAAAAGCGACACATGTTAAAGTGAAATCAAGCAAAAATGACAATCGTGAAAGTGAAAACAATACTTGTGAAAGCAGAGGCATGAAAAAGCAACAATTGAGAAAATTCATCTGAATGATGATACAATTGCAACTAAGAGTGAGAGAGACTTTCAAATTATGTCATACAATTATCGTCAATATGGATTTCATAGTGCACTGACTTTATGGACAGCACAATCACTGTCAACAATGATTGCACGATCACCGTAATTAAACAGTGCACAAGCACTATTCCTAGGGACTGCGCAATGCCTATCTTCGAGGATAATCAGAGACTGCTATGCTTGCTTGAATGAGGTGTTCTTATGAATGCATCAAAAGGTAAGCATGTGAAAGAAAGTGGCTTTGATAGTTAAAATCTAAGAACAAGAATTGAACACATAGCAAAACATCAACCAATCATAAAGCAACTTGGAACGATAGATCGTAGGATCACAAGTAAGCTCCAAAATACGCAGGAAACATTTTGGAGGGTGTTTTTTGAAGCGAAAACACTTGGTGACACACTGGAAGAACTCCAACTTCTTTGTTTAAGTCTAGATTTATTCATATAGTCAAGTCTTTAAGGAATTATTGATTCACCATGTGGATCACCTCAGCTTCCCCATTTATCTCGGTTATGAGTATAGTCTCTCCTATATCCTTTCTTGGCTAAACACATTTACAAGGCTTACCATATTTCAATTGTTTTGATCTAGGAGAAGGATAATATATATTCAATAGGTTAAGATGATAAGGGTTTTAGCTCCATCTATAGTGTTTTTCTGCTACCAACAGGTTGGTTCAGTACTCCGACATAGTCACTATAGGAAACACAAGCATTATTTTGTTTCCAATGAGCTTGTCTAGTAGCTCGACGAAGTTGCTTGATTCACCTCTTTGCATGGGAAGCCTCTCTCTTCTTTCATCCCTTATTTTATTTTCAAGATGATTATTGGAATTTTATCGTTGTTTATATCACTAGGGCAGAAGAGGTATCTCGACTTACTAAGAGCACAAGAGGTTATTCCTTCAGAGACTGTTATATACCTCTAAAATTAATATGCCTGCAATTTATTTTTTTTCCTTTCCCTTCTCTACTAGATTAGACCGGAAAGAAAAACACCATTCAATTATCATACCGAGTCAAGGAATTAAGATCCTACAATAGATTTAGGCATCATGGTTATGCTCATGGCTTTCCATTCAAGTGGATCATATTTTCCATTCAGACATCATTGACCTTAAAATATTTGTAGGCCCAAAAAAATAAGGGAATCACATATTAGCCAAGTGTTGTTCATCATCACAATTTCCCTTTCTAAGTTTCACCATATTGTATTTCAATCCAAACATGAGAAATATTCATGCATGGTCTTATTGAACAAAAACTAGAAGAAAAGACATGAAAAAACAAGAAAGAAAAACAAAAAAAATAAACCAAATGTAAGACTAAAAGAAAAGAAACATGTAAGACTGGAAACATGAGACAAAGAAAATACATAAACTAGATGCAAAGCAAAATGCAAGTTCCATGTAATGCAAAATAAAACTAAAATGAAACCAGGCCTATTCAGGGTTAAGTGAAGTGAAATTTCCATTGTAGCCACTGAAGCTACTCCCAACTTGCAAGTAGAAATATACAAGCAATTAAAAGCCATATAAAATAATGTGCAAAAGAAAGATAACAACTTGAATAACTTGCACAGAAAATTAAAGGCCTTTCTTTTGTACCATAAATAACCATCTTGCAACCATACATTTTCACTTAGAACAACAATGATACAAACCTAAAAATATTCTTGTGAATGTACCTTTTTTCATGTTTTCATTCTTAGTAAACAACATGAAATATAGAAACTTATTATTAGCAACAAAGATTTCTAAGTAAGATGTTTATAGCCAATGACATATTCGATCGTGGAATTCAAAAAAATCCTCTTGAAAATTCTGAAATCCTTGAGAAAATTAATTTTCAATTAATCGTGTTAACACTAGAAAATTGTACACATGTTTGTACAATCTAGAAAGATGCTTAAATTCATCCAGCACAATGCACAAGTGAATATTTTCTAGTTGAAGACATTACAAAGTTCAAAAAATTTAATTTCTCCTAAGGTCCAAAGTATATGGAGTTAAAAATTTGAAGTATGTGTGTTTGTTTCTTCGATAGTCGTGCATCACGCAACATTTCCTTTGAAAGCCATGCGCTCGAGAAAATGGTCAACTCAACAAATTCGGGACCACTTTCCACACTTGGAGATGATTCCCAGACAGGATCTCAGTCAAGGACAATCAAATTTGAATCGCCCTGAAGATATGAAACCCTTAATGAAATCACCTTGTCCTACTCATGAGTCATTATCATTCATGAACTAAGAGAGGGAAGATGGATTCATAAAACTCTATATAAATAGGCCATGGGAGAACCAAAACATGAGACAATGTTATGCTAGCCAAATTGCTATCAGAGTAATCCAACATTTCATTGTTGAAGAAAATAAACTAGCATTTGCACCAAATGTTGCAAAGGGAACGCCGTAAGGCATAAATTGAATTATGCAAATACAACAAAAAAATTCTTTGATAAAGAATAAAAATATATTGAATGCTCACATCAATGTCCCATTAACTGGAACCACTTAGTAGACATATCTATGAACATTAGAATTACACACAATGATCAGGAAATTTCTCATATAGAAACAACACCTTCCACAACAACCTTTTCTCACATCCACATTTTAAAGTAGACATATCTATCAACATTAGGATTACATACCATGATCAGGAAATTTCCCATATACAAACAACACCTTCCACAACAACCTTTTCTCACATCCACATTTTAAAAAATGGCTTGGAACATGATTGGAATATCCCATATTGCCTTTTTCATTATGTAGATAAATCTTTCCCATATACAAACAACACCTTCCACAACAACCTTTTCTCAAATCCACATTTTAAAAAATGCCTTGGAACGTGATTGGAATATCCCATATTGCCTTTTTCATTATGTAAATAAATTTTCCACATTACTATTTTCATCATGAAGATTGTTAGTTCATTGTTGTAAAGTGTCAGTGTGTTAAATTCAATACTACAAGTTCAAAAAGTGAAAAACATTCCTTAACTAGCGTAATATGCATTTTTCTCTCACCGTGTATTTTCCAGTCATTCATTACAAAACTTCCATCAAATAACACAAGTAACAGATTAACATGTATTTTGTCTTCATTATTTTCATCACAGAGCCAAGAAACACAAAATCCTAGAGTGGGTGTTTGTTATATCCAAATCGTTGCAATGGATGTCACCTGCCATCAAAAAGAGCATTCCCATCCTTAGATGAACCCCATTCTTCTTCAGTTGACCACTTGATTTTATTCAATTCCCATCATTTTTTCTCCATTCATTTGCCCCATCTTCTTATCTATCAAAGGACTACCCTGGTCCTTCAAAGCATTACCACTAGTAACAAGGAGATCATCAGAAAACACACTTTACAACTTTGAATAGGGCTGAGACATATCACATACAAGAGTCTTCAAGCTGCAATATTTTGTTCAAATAATGCATGCTAAGATCATTTTTCTTAAATTTCAATTTATAATAAGTTGTAATTTAATATTTAAAATAATTATTTTAAAAAAATGTAGTAAACTAACAAAAAAACGTATGCAATAATGTGCCAAATTATATAGAGTAAGTTATGTATGAGTGGGTACTATGAGATATTAAGTGTAATAAAAAGTAGTTGAATGGTGTTTCTCATAACTTTGGATATTATAATAATTGTTATTTTATTTTTTAATTATTAATAATTATAATACATTTAATATAGATGAAATATTATTAATTAAACAGAAATCGAAATAAACAACTTCTAAAAACACCATTTTGCACTTTCAATTATATTTTAAATTATCCCACATGGATGTCAACGATATGTCATGTACTTGTTCACTATTTTTTTATTGATATCATTAATAAACAACTTTTAAGAACACCATTTAGCACTTTCAATTATATTTTATATTATCCCACATGGATGTCAACGATATCTCATGTAATTGTTTTGTTTTATTAATGATAATGACCATAAAAGTACATCGAAGCATATTCAATGCACCTTAGTTGCAACTTGCAAATTGTGATAGTTGTCCAGACTTCAAAGATACATAATATACGAATATATGGAATGTAGTTCAGGGCATCTTGTCACGCTTGGACAGTATTTAACCAGTGCTCGCTTTTATTACGTTCATTTTTAACATACTGTCCACACACGCAATTGCGAAACTTGACAAACAAGACGCCAAGATAAGATTATCGCATACACAGTTATGGTATTGATATTAAAACTGCTCCCATGAATGCCATTGCTCTCCGACAGCATGACCTCTCCCCGCATCAATCGTGATGTAATACAAGACTACGTGTATCTCGAAAGCCATTAAATTATTCCTTACGTCTGCCACTATCCCAAAATCGCTAACGAATTTATTAGTGTTGATCCACTCTTAAATATAACCTCCAACTCCTCTTTTCTTCTTTCCATTTTTATCAAATTGATTGATGTGCACATTTATGCCAGAATTACATGCATCCAATAGAATGGATCCGCACTGGTTGCTGAATGTATTCCATATAGAGGCAACTAACTGCATACGAGAAAGATTAAAAGGGAGATTACAATTTAAAGAACCTTCTCCCTAAAGGGTATTTTTCCTTCAGCTGTCTGGACTTCTAGTAAGATTGAAAGAAATGGTTTCACAAGATGCAGCACACGAAACCCACCACTTGGCATTTTTCCTTCTCCAAAAACTGTTGTCATGTAATAACATAGTTACCATACGATGCCAGATCCCTCTCAAAAAAATACCCAAGGAGATTACATTCTATAACTATTGTAGTATTTACTATTAATAAAAGCAACTACAAGAATATAAACCCTAGTTGATTTATGATAAAAAGAGTTGTCATACCCCAAACAAAAGTTGGACTACTACGACACCCAGAAACAAAAAAAAACCAGTGATATCTACCAAACCCAAAACAAAACCTCGGCCATCTCAGAGAGGCACTTTTGAGCAAATGGAAAATGCTCAAGAAAACAAAACTCTCATTACCGATGTGAAAATCACCATCGAAATCCTCTCTTAGGCATTAGCAAGTAATGCACATGCAAGGGGGTAAGAGTACAATAATGCAATACCTACCTTACAAATTTGAGCCTGGAAAACTACTGATCCACTACAAGGGAATTAATGATCTGCAATAGATGCATCTCTGCCTTCAAAATACCAGCTGCGTAACCTGAAAATCTGAAGAAAAACCTTGTTCACGGAGCAAAATATTATCGATATAATAAGTTAAATCGGTTGACGATTCGTAAGGAAGATAGTTGATAGTTATTGCAGGATCCAACGACCTAGTAACAATTGTCACGGCTGGAATTCCTCAATTCAAATCAACAAGTAATGATTACCCAATTGTTTAACAACAAAATCGAATGGCACATATTTCGACACGAAAGCAGTTTGGGGAGTTCATTTCAGAGGGAAACGTCTGATTCTAGTATATGATGGTTACATGTGATTTACGATGTTGATCTATGATGGTTGTGTTTTGAGCTAACCATATGTGATATGTTTATACATGATGTTTTGATCAAATAGTTAGTTTGACTTGTTGTGACATGAAGCAAACTTGATTGCAAATGTACCTTATTGACGAGCAACCAATGACATATGATTTGAAGTTATTTCAATTTATTTTGAATCTAATGGAATTTATGTGCTTAGTACGGGAAGTAAGAAAATCCCTGGTTGGGTGGTTAAAATCAAATACAAGAACTAGCAGCAACAACAAAGAAATTGGAACATGCAGCAGCATGCTGGTAAAGTATTCAGGAGCAGGTCCATTGTGGGATAGTGCTACCCAATAGCGTCCATTGATTGCCACGAGCATCCTATGATTGGTATGATGGTTTTAAGGTAGGGATATGCCTTGGTTTTTGTATTTTTTGATGCGAGGAAGCCTTGCTAAGAGATGGAATTTCTAGGATGGGGGTGCCTGCGAAACTTGGAAGGTGAGTGATTGCACGGAAGGGGTGGCTGGATTCCCGAGGGACTGTGTAGTAGAGAAGGGAAGGTCACGAATGGATTTTCTTGGTCATTATCATTTCCATATGCAATAATATGCACATTAGGAGTGCACCTTGGAACAATGAGCTAGTAACTGTTCATTGAGAGGAAAAGTGGTGCAGGATTGCAGAGCTGGATATCAAATGCAGATTTGACTTTGTAGTGGATTCTAGACTTCTTCGGAAGGAGGTGAACCCTGGTATTACATTGATGGTGGAGGTGTGAGCCTATGGATTCCCTTGTTGATTGATATGGGCCTCGTATCCTTTATTTTTTGGTTAATAAAATGTGTATATGTGTATATCATTGTAAATAAGTAATGAGCTATGTTATAAAGATCCAATATGTGGTATGGTTTTTATCTAGTCATGTTGTCATGATGTTTTTCTTTTGAGCAGGTCATTCACTATAAATATTGCAATGAACTGTGTTATAAAGCTCCATCGGTTGTATGTTTTGTTTTCAGTAGTCATGTTGGTTATAGGTGCCATTGAACACCGAGGACTCTGTTCCCCCAAGGGGGAGGGTTCTATAATAGCCCTGGTGAAAATTCCATGTAAAAATATCTAAATACCATGGATGATGGGACACGTATTCCAAGATTAATGGTGGGCAGGACATCCTAGTGGGTGTTCATTTGGTTGTTTATGGTTAAGGAAATGGCTAAGGCATTAAAGAGGCAAAAAGGTATTTTGGCACATGTATTTATGAAAATAATGGAAATTAGGAGAAAAAGGATTTGAAAGGTCATAGGTTGCATGTGAGGAGGAAAATGAAGGAAAATAACGGAAAATGAAAAAAATGGAGGCCTCATTAATAAAAAGGCTTCTAAGGATGAGTTGGAAAGCTTCTTCATTTCAGAGTGAACCTGTTGTCAGTTCAGTTTTGGAGCTCTCTCTTTATTCTCTCTCTCTCTCTCATACTCTTGGAGAGTTCGAGTTTTCTTGGAGCACTCTTGGTGGGTGTGGCATACTTGGATTCGTGGAACAAGAAGAAAAAGGAAGAGTAGGAAAGCGTAAGAAGGCATAGACATCAACATCTACATCAAATTCACTTGCATGTACTGAGTTGCATGTATTATTTCTTCACTAGTTTTGGGCATGCATGGCATATGCATGTGGTTTCTTGGTTGTGATCTGTCATTGGCATGGAGGATTGCCTGGATTGAGAATGGATTGCCTAGCCTTGCCATTTCTGGGATAGCCATGGTGATTGTGGATCTACTTTCATTTTTTTGTTTTGACTAGTTCCTGTGTTTCCTAAGGTGTGGGTTGAGTTACTAGTCCTAGAAACCCTGGTTCGAAAAACACTATGGAAGCCCTTGGTGGGTTGAGTTACTAGTCCTAGAAGCCTTGGTTGGACAAATGCCCTGGAAGCCATGTATAAGTTGTGGGTTGAGTTACTAGTTCTGGAAGCCTTGGTTGGACAAATGCTATGGAAGCCATGGAAGGCTTGGATGGAAACCAATCTGATGATGGTTTTTTTGGTGATGTCCGATCGTGAGGTGGAACCATTATTTGATGGCTTTAGGTGGACGGCCTCTGGAAGCCATGGATGAGTTCTGATTTATGTGTTCTATGAGATCCCACATTCATGCTTGGAATATGGAGCGAGGGTGAATGGATGAAGAGGGATTTGGCCCAACCATTCTACGGTCGTGTGGAACGTGGTAGTCCCATCTCTGGTTCGTTAATTGCTTTCATTAATGATAAATCCATTCCCTTTATTTTCATGTGTAAAGGTATTGATGTATTTATGGATTTGATGGCTGATATGTTCCTTGTATTCATGTTCCTGTTATGTTGGTTATATGCACATTTTATGATAGCAACTATGTATGGCTCCCAGCATGTTTTTTACTTGTATGTGAATGTATAATGTGTCTATGACTTAATGGAGGATAATGCAGAAAATGACATGAGGGAACAATTGTTCATAGCAATTCTCAGATAAGTATGAGTTCCATACACTTAATTCTGTTATTTACACCTCTAGATTACATATCGATGATATGTTTGACGAAACGTCTATCATGGCTAATGGGGCTTTGGTTATGATCTTGTTCAATTTATTTCTTTTCTGATTCCATTTCCTTAAAGTCACCAAGGAGGTTGAATCTTATCCATAGAGGCCCCTAATCGCATGTTTATCCTTGGCTGGCCAGTTGCTTGGGTAGATATGGGAGGAGGGCGTTACATGGGCTAGCATCCTTCCTTAGAAGAAGTTGAAGGGGGTGGATCCCGCTTTCTTGGACTTAGTGTGGACTACCTCTCACAACATAAATGCATATATATTTGGGCTAGCGAAGCATGTAGGAAAACTAAACAAGAACACATATGCTTTTGGATCAATTAGATGTTGTTGAGGTGAGAAACAATTTCATTTTTTTCTTCTTGCTTCTCCCAAATGCAATGACACACAATGGCCTTCATCTATTGATACAAGGTTATGGATTGCAAGTATTGATTATTATGACCCATTATGTGTATAGGGTCTAGAATGTAGCTTGAAATAACATGAATTCATGAATCAGAGTGAGCACTCTTGTCGTGAACTACCTAAGCGTGAAGTATATGGATTTCATATTGAACTTCTCAAGGGATGGATGAATGAACGATAGACACTACAAACTAAGCCTAAGACTGGTTTTGAGATTTGCTATGGGGGCCACAACCATCAAATCCCCATCATGAGTGGATACATTTTCATGACATGGTGATGGGGAGAAGAAGGGTTGCAACAGGAGTAGACATGAGAGGTAGGAGAAGGGAAGGAGACTAGAGGACAAAGGAAAATCAATACAGAGTGAGCACGGTTATGGAATTTAGAAATAGGGTTGGAGAATAGAGGCAAGTGAAGCATAGAGAGTAATAGGAACCAAAACCATAAAATAGAGAACCCTCCTTGAGAGGCGGAGAGGTCGTGAAGCCTCCACACATGATAAAACCGACCATAGGAACAAAACCGACTACCTGAACCTAATAATAAGAGGCACAACAATGAAACTAAAACACTAATTACAAAGGTAGTAGGGAAGAAAATTTACCAACAAGATTCGAAGAGACAAATTCTAACGAAACCCAGAAGAAACTTGGGGCATGCCATTATGCCTTCAAAGGTAAAAAAATCCACTTTCTCCACAAATGAGAATTGAGAGTTATAACGTAAAATCAACAAGAGAGAATGAAAATGGAAGGCCATGCCGAAAGGGCCTAGACCTTCCTCAATCGACTTGCAACAATTTTGAGTGCAAGGGGAGGAAACATCCTACAAGTGGTTGAATACATAACAAAGACTCGATATAACTACAAAGAGCCACTAGCTAAAGCAAGAAGATGAAGTGGAAGATAAGGCTCTAAGTTTATTGCTTTGGGGTGTCATTACTCTTAGTATTATTTGAATGCATGGGGTTTTTTGGCTACAACACCCCCTATTTAATGTACGAGGTGATGATGGGCTTGCCAACTTCTCCCATCCCTTAGCATGAAATTCAACATACACATCGAGGATTATTGATCAGAGGTGATGAGGATGTTTGAATGGTCACACCTCTCTTTGCATACTTCATTGCTTTGAGGGGAATCAAGATTAATATTTTGGTTCTTACATCCCAGGTTTGCAAGATAGTCAACCACTTTATTTCCATATTGACAAGAGTGTGAGGGAAGGAGGACATGAAATCAGGGAATCAAAGAATTAATGTGAGAGATGAAGTTTTCAAGCATTTGGATTTGCTAGATATTTGACGGAGAAGATCTATTAATAAGAGTATTCTAAGTATTAGTAGCCATTTGTAAGTCTCCTTCGACTTGAAGCTTTATAAAGCCATTGATAATAGCTAAGAAAATGCATGATTCCAAAGAAAAGAATTCCATTACATTATTGTTTTTTACTTCACAACTACTAGTAAACAAAAAGTTTTTACCATCATAGTTGCTATAGATACAGTTTTTACCATCATAGTTGCTATAGATACCTTTGACACCATGATTTCCTTTTGAAGCACCATCAAAATTTAATTTGATAATCCCTACTCAAGGGATAAATATTTTAGGTGAACCAACTCCAAGATGTAAGGAAACAAGGTCCAAATGGGGAGAGATAGTAGGGGAGAGCTCAAGTCTGGGTAAAAGAGCTACTCATTTAGGCTTGCTTCCCAATCTTGTTGATTCTAGTGAGAGGATAAAATTGTTTCCTGAATGCTATGTAGGATGATTTGCCAAACCACAAAATTTATAGAGTGAGCTTGAGGTTATGATCTTCCCTTATGAGTCATAGGAGGAATTCTGGCATCATAACCCAATCTCTGTGAAAGATAAAATTATTGAAGATTCCATGATAGTATTGATAAAAAATAGTTATGAGGCCTGCATATTTTCTATCAAAATGCCTAAATAGCAGCAAAAATCAATCCCATATGTTCTCTGAAAAGTTGCAAGAGTTAAGGAGGTGCTCCATGTCTTCCTTGTTGGCTCTACAAAAAAAGAAAAGAAAATTGAAGGACCCTCAAACCCTTTTCTTCTAATTCTATTGTAGGAGAGATCTCAGCAGTGGTAAGACTTTAAGCCAGAGATGTTGAAGCCGACTGATGCTCATGATAAACCATTTCATTTTTTTACAAGAGCTCGATATAAATTTCCAAATCAAAACACCTAATTAAATAATTCCATACACATAAATATTGTACTAATGCATAGATAGAAAAGAAAGTAAATGTTCAGTGGATAAATAGTCTTGTTTTGATGTTGAAGATGATGATGTGATTTACAATTGAAGTCACAAATTGTATGATCATCTCTATTTCAAAGGAGAATTTTCAATATTTTAATGAAAAATCATGTGGACTTATTAAGCTGACAGATGTAGTCTATATTGGAATTAAGGTTGAAGAATTTTATCTTTTCTATTAAATGAATCGCTAAGATTTCCTCTCTTGAGAATATTCTTCTGTCTTGTATATAATTGGACAAATGTAATTAGGGATTTCTAAAAGGTTTCTCAGTTACAAAATTCATAACAATTGTGTTTTCCATCTCCATCAACTCACGTCCTCCATCACCCATCCTAGCCATGTTAGAAATTTGAATAATGTTTTGTTTTTTGAATTCATTAGTATAGGCATTTCCTATTATATCGATAGAGGAATTTCATTTTTCTTGCTGAATAATGACATGAAAGTTTCATTTTTCTTGTCGAACAATGACATGCAAGTATCGACTTGACACGAAATTGAACCAAAATAAATTAGGTTTGTGGGAGAATACATAGATATGGGAAATATTGCAATGACTTTCAATGTGATTGTACCTTCAACATTGAGGTCACCAGTTCCATTTCTATTTTGAGGAGTGGGTTTCATGATCACATTTATTCTATTTTATTTTATGATGTTCCATTTCTATTTCAGGGAGTGGGTTGCATAATCGCATTTATTCTTTTTTATTTTATCATTTCATCAGAACGTGGGAGCAGAGAGTGAAGGCCCTATGGCCTTGAATATGAATATTTATTTGTACAGAGCAAAGAATGGTGGTGCAGAGAAGAGAAGGGAATCCCACAATCCTCACCATTCTTCTTATTTTGAGCTCGACAAGTGATACAATGATATGCAACGAAACAAGTAGCTTCAAGAACCCATCATAAAGAATTTCTTGATGGCCACCTCTTGGATGACAAAATGGTTGTTGGACAGAATAATGTAGAGTATTTTTCTCGTATTATCAGAGAGGCCATGTTGTGCCATGACATTTTGGTAAACCCTATGGCAAGAATCTCGATGATAGTTGTGATAAGAACAAAAGAAGATGCCACCATATTCCATTTTTGTAATACCCTATTTCTCTTCTTCTTGCTCAGTGAATAAATATGTATACAATTAAATTACTTGTATGTTTATCTTATTTGTTTTTTTTATATCGCTAATATTTTTTTATTCAAAAAGAAATAAGGCTATTGGTACATGGTAAACCATAATAAAGTATTGTCAGAACACACAATAAATAACCAAAAAATAAATAACTTATGTAAGCTTATTGGAATTATGAACCCTAGCAAGACAATTTTAAATATTTACAGACAATAAATAACCCAAAAATAAAATGAAAATGGAATGGAGGCACTGACCACAATTATATGAACCCTAGCAAGGCAATTTTAAATATTTACACACAATAAATAACCCAAAAATAAAATGAAAATGGAATGGAGGCACTGACCACAATTATATGAACCCTAGCAAGGCAATTTTAAATATTTACACACAATAAATAACCCAAAAACAAATGAAAAGGGAATGGAGCACTCCTATTAGAGAATGAAACATTGCAAGCTTATTAAATTTGGAGATTCACTTAATATATTTTATTTTTTAGTTGATAGTATATTTTTTTTAATTTCATTAGATATAGATGATGATTTAAAAATATTTTAGAAAATTTAAAAGTAATAAAATTTTCCAAATTTCATAATTATGATTTTAAAAAATTTATAAAAAATTTAAAATAAAGTTGACTAAAAAATAATTAAATAACCTTAATATTATAATATTAAAAATTCAATTAGCTGCAATATAAAATATTAATAATATATACTTATAAAAATATATCAACCATATTTATAAATATAATTATACCAATTATAATAAAATTCACCAATCCTATCATCTCTATTCTAATAAAACATTTTCAATATTTAATAAATAAATAAAAACAAAACCCAATATATCTGTTTTATAATTAACAGGTTTCGTTAAATCTGTTCATCTCATCTATATTCTAGTGAAACATTTTCTAAGATTTCATTTCCAAAAAAAGATGTGTGAACTTATTTTACGGTGAATCGCCCACTAGGAAAAAATGAACACCCAATATGTCTGTTTTATAATTTATTTGGCAATCAATTAAATGGCCTCCCATTGGATATAATAGTGAGGATAATAATATGAGATATTTCTTTATAATAACCTGGTAACAAAGCCCATTAATAAACATCGACCGCGAAGTATTTCTTGTTATGAATTTTATGTTATTAAGTTTAAAATTAATTATTACATGTTCTTCCCTAGATTGTTTCTTGTTTGCCAGTAACACACGCCATTCGAAGGATTATCAAATTATATTACATCATCAATGTGTGCACCCCATAATTCCAAGAATATATGGGTTTAATAATAATAAAAAAATCAACAAAATTGTGAAATAATATATATTTTTTTGTGATGTAGCGTGAAGTGGAATCCTGTGATGATAGAAATAGTCGCGGAAATAACCTTAGTAAATATTTTAACTTTAGAAAGATTTAAACATATTCCAATATAGAATATAATACATCTCTAGTGGTGGTGGAGGATAGGATTTGTACAAAATTAATATACGCATGCCTGTTGTCTAGTGCTCTGCAATTTCATGCCACTTGCAACGAAGCTACCTTGGCGTTCGTTGCAAGTTACGCTTTCCTCTACCGTCCATACCCGGTGAGCTTCACCTGTCACACTTACTCACGGTCCCCAATACGGAAAACGCGTTGCCGTCATCGGCCGTACAAATGCGCGTTCCTTCCATCGATTAAAAGGGCGAAAATAACAGATCGTTTAAGGTAAAATATTTCCCGCTGGATGCAATTAAAGGTCAATAGCATCCACCCACATTTTAAATTTTCTGTCACCCACAACCCAACGACAGTATGATCTTCTCATCGGAATCCTTCGCTGCTTTCGAAGGCAATGTCGCCGTCTCCACCGTGCTGTAAGGAGCCACATTTTTCAATCTGAGCTCCCACAAAAAAACACCACCGCTTCAATACAAATTTGTGTATTCAATCCTCTCAATTTAAACTAACAATAATCGATAAACGATCTATTCGTTTCATTTCCTATTGAATCATCTAAATACACAGAGGGGAAATTGTAGACGAGCTAGAGTTTGATTACCTCTCCTTTCGCTTTTGGAGGAAGCGTTGCAGACATAATTTCTTCACTATTTCCAAACCTGCACGCGGAACAAGAAACCATGTTAAAACAATTTATACCAAAAAAAAACCTTCATTTACCCTTTGACATTCTATGTATCCAACCCCTTTGACATATGTGTCATACATGTCTTACCTGCTGCCACTTTTTGAGGTTGATTTTCATTGACAGCGTTCAATGCAGATTTGGAAGGCTGTTGTCCCTATATCTCTTCAATTTTGCGGCTGGTAATCTTAGAGGTTCTTTTGTTGCTCGAGCTATTGGAGCTAGCAAGCTTCATAATGTCTTCAACCTGCCCAGAGAATGGCAATGTACTCAGTCGGAAATAAAGTAAAAGGCAAAAAGATGAGAGAATCATATCGTTTTATGAAAATTTACACAAATTTTCTTGATGTATTATATGAGTTGCTCGGATCAAAATAAGACCTTCTCAGCAGGAATATCGTAAACATTCACCACTCCGTTATAGAACTTCGTTATAGAAAATAGTGAATTGAGATGTGGATAGTTTCTCCGGCACTTCTGCTACAACGAACCGGCTGAAAATAGTGCCATAAATATATAGTTAGCCTTCTGAACGTTTAAATCGCTTTAAATTGAATGAATTCCATCGAAATCCTCTCTCAGGCATTTGCAAGTCATGCACATGCAAGGGGGTAAGAGTACAATAATACGATATCTACCTTACAAATTCGAGCCTGAAAACCACTGATCCGCTGCAGGGGATTAATGATCCGCAATAGATGCGCCTCTGCCTTCGAAATACCAGCTGCATAACCTGAAAATATGAAGAAAACCCTTGTTCATGGAGCAAAATATTATCGATATAATAAATTAAGTCGGTTGACGGTTCGTAAGGAAGATAGTGGATAGTTATTGCAGGATCGAACGAACAGTCGCAGTTATTGCAGGATCGAATGAACAGTCGCGGCTGGCCTTGCTCAATTCAAATCAACAGATAAGGATTACCTAATCGTCTAACACCAAAATCCAATGGCACATATTTTGACACGAAAGCAATTTGGGGAGTTAATCTCAGAGGGAAACGCCTTACGGCGTAATAAACCCAAAGGAATAATAAACCCAAGGGATCGATATTATAAATCCAAGGGAATAATAAACCCAAGGGGCTAATATTAAAACCCCAAGGGATTATAAACCCAAGGGAACAATATTAACACAAGGAATTAATACTAAAAACCCGAGGGTTTATATTCCCTTAGGTTTTTAGTATTACTCCCTTTTATTCCCTTGGGTTTATAATATTAATCACTTAGATCTATAATATTATTCCCTTAGGGTTTAAGGACTAATATTATAAATATTAAGGTTCAATGACTAATATTATAACATTTTTAAATATTGATACAATCTTTGTCACAATGTGGCATTGAAGAAAGGTTGGCCATAAGCGACTATCATTAACCATGGTTGACTGTGGTTGTCCATGGTTGACCATGATTGACTTCCATATTGATAAAATCTTTGTCACAAACACAAGGGATTAATATTATGAACCCTAAGATAAATATTATAAACCCTAAAATAAAAATCAAGCCCTAACATTAATATTATAAACCTCAGGACTAATATTATAAACCCAAGGAATTTATATTAAAAATACAAGGGATTATAAACATAAGGGAATAACATTGAACCCTAAAAAGCCTAACGCTACCTGATATTAGAAAAATTTATGATATTAAATTATAAAGATAATCATTAAATAAGTTATGAAGGATTTGAGTAATTAAATTTACAAATATTACACCAAGGCTGTTATTTTTTTTAACTATTAACAAATTTATTAATGAAAATTAATAATATTACATTAAAAAAAATTGTAAATTCAAATTTCAATAAAAAAACCTTTAAATAATTAAATTTAACTATATCTCCAAAATATCAACTTTAAATAATTAAATTTAACAAAAATAACCTATTAACAAATTACAATTAACTTAACTTCAAAGTATTTTTGTATACAACAAATTACAATTAACTTAACTTCAAAGTATTTTTGTATACTTTCTTTTAATATTGACATGTTTCAAATTTCTTTTATAGAAAGCTAATAAGCCAATCATAAATTAAGTATTATTCAAAAAATAATAATTAATTCAATAAATAAAATAGAAAAATAACAAATATAGTGTTTAATATTTACGACTTATTAAATAACCGTTTTTATTTTTTATTTTTTAACTTATCTATTACAGGGTAATAAAGCAATATTTCACCTCTATCTTATCCCTCGGATGAGAATTAAATAATATTTAATAATAGCTTAATATTTATTATATAAAAATCATATTCAATAGATTCCGAGAAAATTCATCTTTTTCTTTGACTATACCTCTTCTTAGTTGTCATGTGACTCATCTCCTGCTGTATCATTGGCATGTCAATTCATTATGACATGGCATATTAATTTTCTGAGTGAACGAAGCTATAACAATAGTATCATTTCTACACCATAGTCTACTATGTTGCCCTAGTCTAACTCTTAACTATGCTTCACAATTGATGATTTCAACACAGAGTATAGGTGCACAGTGACATTCATGTGTGGCTATGATGTCATTTTGTTCCTTGATTTCCTCCTCCAGCCATAGGTAAGTGAAAGTTGTTTTGTAGCACTCACAATATCGATATCTCATATAGCTTTAGAATTTTTAAATTTAGTTAAAATTTTCACATAGGCTGGGAATATTTAAATGTAATTTAAATATTAAATTGAATTAGACTAACCTAACAATTTCAATAAAGAGCATTTCTATTAATTTTGTAACAGCAAAAAATCTTTACTAGAGGTTTTACGCAGGGGCTTCGTTGAAGCTTGCAACAACAACACAGCTGCTAGGCCTTGCTGAGTTTCTTCTCTGCTTTTGCCACTTATTCTCTTTTACACGAACCCATACACAAACCCATACATGAACCTACTCAGGCATTTCATGCTCTGTCGACCTTCTTTGCGGCTTCCCTTGTCTTTTAATGGTTTTGTGTCCCTTCTTCCCTTTGGCAAACCTTTGGTGAGCCTCAAATGAGAATAACTTAAGCAGATACTACCTCAACAGCTCATAATATGCACAAATACTCAGATGTGGAATAAAGAACACTCTCATATATTAATTCAAAAAAAATGGATTTCAAAAGATTACAATCTGTTCTTTCTTGAGATTGACTGTATTCGCATTTATCAGACTTTGCTTCTCAGTACATGAGATAGCTTACTGAAGGCTTCCTGGAGAAATTACAGACTCAGTCTTCGAACATATAAACACACAGATATACTGACTTACTATATTGATCTAGCCACTTTAGGTTCTCACCTGTGCCGAGCACACAGATGCGCAGGCTTTTCAGATCACCTAGGACTTTGAGATCTTTTCGTGGTGCAAGCAGATCAGACAATCGTCCACAGTTGCAGAGCAGGAAAATTTCTCGACTCTTAGACTCTCTATCTCACACACTCAACTCCGAATGCTTCAAATGAGCCTTACCCCTTTCTTAAATAGGGAAAGGAAGGGACAAACATCTGACCATCGAGCAGACAAACTGAGTACTTCTTATTCTGTCAGTCAAGGAGATGTGGCTCAAAGTGCACCAAAAGTCAGAGAAGTGCTCCGAGTCTCATGACTGAAGAATCTTTGTACTTATTTGCACTATGGAGGATTATAGCAAATCCTACAAAAGGCATAAACTTTACATAGTGGATGCTTTTGAACAGTAAAGCCCACAAGAAAACTGGTCACACTCAGTATTCTGACTAGACATCATAATTACAGTGTGGAGGCTTTAAGGACAAGCCCATGAGAACCATTTATGAAGTGGGGTCACAAAGAGGTGTAATCCCCAGAAAACAGAATCTAGGATACCGGAGGTCATCCCATGCCTTGGTGTAAATTCTTCTAACTATCATAGGTTTATTCAAAATATATTGGTGTTTTATTTTGGTCATGACTAGCCATTCATCATGTCTAGCCATAAATTGGTGCAAGACTCCATGTTCTGGAAATTGTAAGAGGTCTTTTACAGTTTTACATGGATCATGGAAACAATCTACAATGTTCTTTTCAAAACATACATCACACTGCATATGGTAATAAGATTCATAATAGACTGGGTCTATGGCTGTTTTGTTTACTCCGTAGTCTTTCCACCAGTCTTGCAACCACTCAGCTTGTTGGTTTTTCTGCATACTCCCGGTTGATCCAAATTTGAGTTTTGTATAATGAATTTCATTCTTTCGATCGACATTTAGAATGTCCCACCATAACCTTTTTTATCCTGCAAAATTATTTTTGGTAATTGGCCAATGTGTATTCCTGGTTCTGTTTATGCAGAAAAATCTGTGATAGATTTTTCTTCTATCTCCCCCTTCTGACCAAATCATTGAAATGTCATGGAAATCATTTTGTAATGATTCTTCTGCATGATGCGTTGCTACCATACTGCTGGTGTATACCATATCACGAATCCATTGAGCTCCTTTTGGAAAAACTCTTCTTTCAGGAACTAGATGCAAAATATCAGTGTGGGGTTGTAGATCAGCATCTAAAACCTTAGTATTTTTTAATTTCCATGTAGGTTTCCAACTATCTCTATATTCAATCCAAGTTTTGTCTTCTCTGATAGACCTCAAGGTTTCTTGCTGCTGATTTGAGTCCCATTCAGTAACAATTATCATAACTTGTTCTTGATGCTGGATGTATTCCCTACTAATAAAATCAGGTAAACAATTCTCAACACCCTTAATGTGTTCAACTTCGAAATCAAAGTTGGCAAACAAAGCTTGCCACCTGGCAAATTTAACTTCTCCTGGCTTTTTTATATCCTTTGTCAATACCTTTTTAAGAGCTGAAGCGTCTGTTATTAAGAGAAAGGGTTTGTTGACCAGATGAATTTCAAATTTGTCTATACAATTCCACGCTGCTTTTACCTCTTTTTCAATGGTTGAATAGTTCTTTTCTGCAGGGTTTCAAGTGCCTGATACAAATTGCACTATTTTCTCTTCTCCATCCTTCTTTTGTTTAAGAAATCCTCCCCATCCGATGTCACTGGCATCAAGTTCAACAATTTTGTAAGCTTCATCATCAGAAATATGCAAGATAGGGAGAGATTTGACCTTAGCCTTTATGTTTATGACTGCTTTAGTATGTGCCTCAGTCCATGGTGAAGGATTTTTTCTGAGACGCTAGTTCAACAAATTTCTGTCTTTTGCACAATCCTTGTAGAAGTTGCTGACATAATTTAAACACCCAAGGAATCTCTGGCGCTGTGTCTTGTTAATAATTTCATCTGGAAATTTGTCAGAAAATTCCAGAGCATGTCTTTGTAGAGATATTTGGCCATTAAATATGGTATGGCCAAGAAACTTGATAGAGGTTTGGAATACCTCAATCTTCTTTTTACTGAGAACCAGACCATTTCTTTTTATTATCTATACAAAAGTCTGGATATGCTTAAAATGTTCTTGGACATTTTTAGAAAAGATGAGTATATCATCTATATACACTGTTAACCAGTCAAAATAGGGTTTGGAAATGGATTCCATTACCTTCTGAAATTTTTATGGTGCATTCTTCAACCCAAAAGGCATCACATTCCATTCATAATGACCAGCTGGTACACTGAAGGTAGTTTTTAACATATCTTTTTCAGCAATGGCAACTTGCCAAAACCCTGATTTTAAATCAAACTTTGAGAAGATTTTTGTGCTTGCAATTCTTCCCATGAGATCTCCTTTGTGCGGAATTGGATATGTGTTATCTACTAGAACAAAGTTTAGGGGCTTATAGTTTATTACTAGTCTTGGTATACCTCTAACTTGTTCGACCCTTTTGTTGACATAGAATCCATAACAATTCCATGGGCTGTTAGATTCTCTGATTAGTTTTTTCTCCAACAGTTGTTTTATCTCTTTCTCGCAGAGATCTCTATATTCCTTGTTCATTGGAATAGCTCTGCTCTTGCAAGGCCTTCCTGTATATTCTGCCTTATAGGGTAGCTCAACTGAATACTACTTCCTGTGCCAGAAAGCATTTGGTTCTTCGGCACAACATTCTTCTTCAATCTTTTTTCTGACCTCAACAATCTTCTTCTGGTTTACTAGATTTTTTAACTGTTCTGAAACTTGGATCATGGACTTTAAATCCTTGAGGTCCATTAGCTTGGATTCAGCTTTGTCTAATTCTTTCATTGCCTGGACCATTGTGGATATTCTTGGATTTGAGATATAAGGCATCTCAATCCTCTTGGGAACTCCTCTAGAAGTTGGGACAGTGATAAGATATCCTCCTCGATTTCCTTTCAGTCCAATCGATCCATGTGGTTCTGCTACTGCAAGAAAAACATTGCCTAAGATGGAATCAACCGAAATATCAGCAAGTGCAAATTTTAATTTGAGGGTTTTATTAGCCAAGCCAATCACTTTCATATTTGTAGACACCCAGTATTTTGCTGGAATTACTTTGGTGTTGAGTATATTTACATTTGCACCAAAGTCTATAAGTGCAGTTAATGAAAACATTTCATTCTGTAGACATAAATTAATATGTACATGGTGTTGTTGATATTCTACAGCCAGGATTCTCATTGCTTTAAATCCTGGAGTGGGATCCTTCTTTCCTTCAATTATCTCAACATTTGATCTGTGATAGACTGGTGAATCATATTCATCAAATGGATTTGCAGTAATAGACTGTTTTCCTTTTTCTAATTTTTCAACTTGGAGTTTTAAACCACAGATTTCAGATTTGAGATTATGTATCTCTCTACTTACCTCCCCCAAGGTGAGTGAGCGAACCTTATCTTGTTGCTTATGCCTTTGAAAAGATTTAGTATTCCGCTCATAGGAAGCATCTATGAATAAAGGTTTCTTTGAAGATCCCTTATTGGAAGAATGGAGTTGTTCCATAAAGGCATCTGTGAGATGATTTTTCGTTTCTCCATCTTCCATTGCACGAATTTGTACCAATATCTTCATCTCTTCTTCTTCTGTTTGTGCCATAAGCACTTTTTCTTTGTGCTGAGTAGGTGGCATGGCATCGTCTGAAGATTCACTGGAATAGTCGAAATCAGAATTAGTAGAATAATTACAATTAAATTCATCTGAGTCTGAACAATTGCATGGCTGGGCATGAAGATTTAATTCTTCATATTCTTTATCTGATGCACTTTCAAAAGAAGTGTTAGTATAATCAGTAGATGAATAAATAAGTTGTTGCTGCTGAGCCTGTTCTCGGATCACTACATTTGGGCAGTGATCTGTCTCGTGACTTCTGGACCCGCATTTCATACAAGGAATTAGGGTCTTTGTCTTGACTATTTTCTTCTGCACGTGTAGAGGTTGTGATTTCTTACCTCTATTTTTCTTTGATTCTTCTCCCACCGGGCACTTATTCGAAGTGTGTCCAGTTTTCCCACAAAGCCAACAAGTTAACTTGTTCCACTTTTCTTGTTTTGAACCATGTAAGTGGATGTTTGAAGGCTTATAATACTGAGTTCTTGGTATATATTTGTAATAGCCTTTGCAAGGCTTTGGAGGCCTGGAGGAGACTCTCTTTGTTCTTTTGTGAAGTTTGGTTGTTTGTTTTCTTTCTTTCTTGGCTCTTCTCTTGACTAATGGGTCAGCTATGCTTAAGCCATACCTGCTACAAATAGATTTAATATATGGAAATCTAGATAGCTTTTCAAGAGATTTATTTACTTTAGAGCTAGTGCACAAACCAACCAAAGATTTTGTAATGATTGAATAAATTTCTCCCCAGGTATAAGATTCAAAAGGCAACTAAAAAACATCTTGCAGATGAATATAGTCTACAAATCTAGAGGGGAGTGCTGCAAGATATACCTGCTTCCAGAGAAGATTTTTAGAATCCTTTACCTCATATATTCGTTGCATCCAATCCCTGTGGAAATCTTCATACTAAGACATCTTATTACATTTTAGATTCATTAAGATAACTTCATGTTTATCTGCTATCTCAATTTTTGAACCGCACCAATGCTCCAGAATCATGGAGGTTAAAGCTCCAATCATATTATTCTGTGTAGTTCCATCAGGATTATGTATGATATCACCTGCTTCATCTTTAAGCAGCTCATCCTGCATCTTTTGTACAAAAGCTGGAGAGGATTATGTTTCCCACCACCTTAACAGTGTTCCAATAAAACACTGAATAATAGTTTTGCATGCTTCTATTTCATTTTTCTCTCTGATACACATTAATTTATACTCAGTGAACATCATGTCAATCATTTGTCTTACTTGGCCAACACTGAGATTGTCTATATTCCACTCTCTATGGGAATCAGGAAAAAATGTGTGGGCTTCTGGGAGCTTCCCTTTGTCACTTAGATCTGGAGCAGGATATCTGTTGAATTGAATTTCTAAGGGCTCATAGATAGGATGGACTTCAGATTCTTTTTCCTCTTCCTTGAACAAGGATGCTAAGGAGATGTGTTCTGAAGACTCAACTTTATCTGTCTGAGGTGATGCAAGCTATTTTGGAAATAGCTGGGGAAATCTGTCAACAGGTTTGACAGGGTCTTGGATCTTCACACTCCTTTTATGTAGAAAGGAGGTAGGAATTTACTTGTCAATTTTAGACGCAGTCAATTTATCTACCTTCTCAACCAGTTCATTTATTAATCCTTTTGTAGACCCAAATTGGTCTACCATTTTCTCTTCTACTTCTTCTATTTTACTCAGATATTTTCTAGCATAACTTCTAACAACTGACGATGAATACTGTATATCATTCAAAAACTTATTTACATCATTTATTGAAACTTGAACAGTATTGAACTGTTCTTTGACTTCTAAGGATTTTGTTGTTTCCATCTCAAGGCCTTTTACAGCTGTATTGGTCCAGTTTATCTGTTCACTGGCCTTCTGTATTCTTCCATCAATTCCTAGAGCATTTTCATCTTTTAATACCAGAGGTATGGCCTTTGCAGTGCTTTGGCCTTCTCCTAACATAATGCCCTTATAAGGAGGGAATGTGGATATTGTTTCAACTTTGCTGCCATCTAGGGTTGATCAAGAGTGTAGAGATGGAGTGGAGGCTGTGGCATCAATCATCATAACTTTTTCTGGTTGTCTCTTGCTATTCCATGAATAAAATGATATCCAGAAATTTGTATCATCCATATATTTCTTCCAGGCTTGAGACAATTTATTTTTTTCTTCAACAGGATGGCTTAGGCCAAAATGTTTAGCCTCAGGATGACTAAATAATTCCCAATTCAACATTGCTTTCATCCATTGGGAACTTATTTTATGTTTTGGACATCCATTCATTAAAGTAAAAAAAAAATTGCATCTCCATTACAGCTGGATTTTTACAGTCATCTAGGATTGGCCCAAACCTTGATTGAGGGATTAGGCCATTTGCTTGTTATAGGTAGCCTAGTCCATATCTCAGCTTTGCTGGCCTCATCATGCTGAAAATTTCTATTAACCTTGGATCTCCATTTTCCAAGGTAGTTATCTCATGCATCATCAATACATGTTCAGACTCATGAGGGAATGGTATGTCTGAGAATTTTGGATTATGACAAGGATTTATGGATGTAGAGGGTGGTGCTTCACCAGTCCTAGGATGATGGTTTTCATGTATAATTAATTCAGCAAGATGACTGAGATTTACCGCGGAATTGCATTCGGGACATTTGAATTCAAGGGAAGAAAAGTTAACTATTTGAGCAAAATCAAATAATGAAACATGTTTACATGAATTTAAAATAGAACTTGAACAAGCTGTATCTACAATATCTGGATTTTTGTACAAATGAGAACTTCTGCAAGCTTGGTCTATTCTTCTTTAATCAATGGTTGATCTTCTAGGAAATGAAAGAATAGCAGAAGATTGTTCCTCACAAATATCCGTAGAAGTTATCTTTTTCATGGTAAGAGGTTTGGGATTTGACGCTACCGAGTGTTCTGGGAAAGTAAGGTCTTCCCATCTGATGGTTTGGTGTTCGATCTTTTGATTTCTTGAATCCGTTAATACTACCACACTAAATTTTGAATCCTTATTGGGTGCATGAAGTAATGCTGGATAGAGGGTATTGGTATGCCTAAAGCATCTTCTGGTTTGGATAGCAATATTATGTCTTTTCTTGGCCATATCAAATCCAGTTGTCTGGATTTGTAACTGAAGGATACTTTCAATTGTTTCATCATATAAATATACAGAAAAGTTTGGATAACAGTCAAAGTATATAGGGCCATTGGACAACGGTGCGACAATACCTCCTATCAGCGAACCAGTGTATTTATTGTGGGTCAAGTCTCTGACAGTAGCTAAGACAAAAGTATTTACACCCTAGTGTGTCAAAGCATGAAGCCCAATTCTTATACAACCCAAACGGAGATATTGGGTTTTTGACCTCTTTGCTTCAGCTTGAAGCTGTTTTGGATCTAAGAGAGGAATGGACTGTACACAATCAGAGTTCTCTTGGATCTGACTAATTGACTCTTTAATGGATATTCTAGTAGCTGCTTTTAGATGAAACACTGATAGTCTGAATATACTTCAGAAGCGTTTTTACTTGAAAGCTGCCATCTAGTTGATGGTTGCAACTCTTCATACTCTAATTCGGTTTAGTTTAAAACATGACTAGAGGCGAATGCGAACATATCCCTGAGGGGATTCTCTTTCTTCTAACTCTCGGAAAGAAATAGATTTTCTGAAAGGATCTATTTTATATAGAGTGTTTTTCTGAGTACTCACCTTAACCAAACTTGGCTCTGATACCAATTTTACGCAGAGGTTTTGTTGAAGCTTGCAACAGCAACACAGCTGCTAGGCCTTGCTGAGTTTCTTCTCTGCTTTTGCCACTTATTCTCTTTTACACGAACCCATACACTAACCTAACATCCTGCTTCGGCAAACCATAAATGTAAATAATAATAATGTAAAGGAGGATTGCCTCAACAATAAATCAAAAGTTAAATGATTGTCACATGTTACGGTAGATAAGATGTACTAAGGCCGCTTAGATTGATACGATGGATGAAGTTATATATGCTGCTAGGTTAAGTCGGCTGTTGCGCGTGCTCTAGTGGGAGGAAACCTAATCAACTTCTACAAAACTATTTGTCCAACGACATGAGAGAGATGGCACCCCAATTTTTTTGGCAACCTTCAACGAGGATGAGAAATATGCAATCATACGTTGGCAGGTTTAAAAAATTCCAAATATTTTGTTGAAGCCAAGAATTTGCAGTCAATATAGTAACAATAAAGCAGAGACAAAAGTATTTACACCCTAGTGTGTCAAAGCATGAAGCCCAATTCTTATACAACCCAAACGGAGATATTGGGTTTTTGACCTCTTTGCTTCAGCTTGAAGCTGTTTTGGATCTAAGAGAGGAATGGACTGTACACAATCAGAGTTCTCTTGGATCTTACTAATTGACTCTTTAATGGATATTCTAGTAGCTGCTTTTAGATGAAACACTGATAGTCTGAATATACTTCAGAAGCGTTTTTACTTGAAAGCTGCCATCTAGTTGATGGTTGCAACTCTTCATACTCTAATTCGGCTGAGTTTAAAACACGACTAGAGGTGAATGCAAACATATCCCTGAGGGGATTCTCTTTCTTCTAACTCTCGGAAAGAAATAGATTTTCTGAAAGGATCTATTTTATATAGAGTGTTTTTCTGAGTACTCACCTTAACCAAACTTGGCTCTGATACCAATTTTACACAGAGGTTTTGTTGAAGCTTGCAACAGCAACACAGATGCTAAGCCTTGCTGAGTTTCTTCTCTGCTTTTGCCACTTATTCTCTTTTACACGAACCCATACACTAACCTAACATCCTGCTTCGGCAAACCATAAATGTAAATAATAATAATGTAAAGGAGGATTGCCTCAACAATAAATCAAAAGTTAAACGATTGTCACATGTTACGGTAGATAAGATGTACTAAGGCTGCTTAGATTGATACGATGGATGAAGTTATATATGCTGCTAGGTTAAGTCGGCTGTTGCGCGTGCTCTAGTGGGAGGAAACCTAATCAACTTCTACAAAACTATTTGTCCAACGACATGAGAGAGATGGCACCCCAATTTTTTTGGCAACCTTCAACGAGGATGAGAAATATGCAATCATACGTTGGCAGGTTTAAACAATTCCAAATATTTTGTTGAAGCCAAGAATTTGCAGTCAATATAGTAACAATAAAGCAGAGACAAAAGTATTTACACCCTAGTGTGTCAAAGCATGAAGCCCAATTCTTATACAACCCAAACGGAGATATTGGGTTTTTGACCTCTTTGCTTCAGCTTGAAGCTGTTTTGGATCTAAGAGAGGAATGGACTGTACACAATCAGAGTTCTCTTGGATCTGACTAATTGACTCTTTAATGGATATTCTAGTAGCTGCTTTTAGATGAAACACTGATAGTCTGAATATACTTCAGAAGCGTTTTTACTTGAAAGCTGCCATCTAGTTGATGGTTGCAACTCTTCATACTCTAATTCGGCTGAGTTTAAAACACGACTAGAGGCGAATGCGAACATATCCCTGAGGGGATTCTCTTTCTTCTAACTCTCGGAAAGAAATAGATTTTCTGAAAGGATCTATTTTATATAGAGTGTTTTTCTGAGTACTCACCTTAACCAAACTTGGCTCTGATACCAATTTTACATAGAGGTTTTGTTGAAGCTTGCAATAGCAACACAGCTGCTAAGCCTTGCTGAGTTTCTTCTCTGCTTTTGCCACTTATTCTCTTTTACACGAACCCATACACTAACCTAACATCCTGCTTCGGCAAACCATAAATGTAAATAATAATAATGTAAAGGAGGATTGCCTCAACAATAAATCAAAAGTTAAACGATTGTCACATGTTACGGTAGATAAGATGTACTAAGGCCGCTTAGATTGATACGATGGATGAAGTTATATATGCTGCTAGGTTAAGTCGGCTGTTGCGCGTGCTCTAGTGGGAGGAAACCTAATCAACTTCTACAAAACTATTTGTCCAACGACATGAGAGAGATGGCACCCCAATTTTTTTGGCAACCTTCAACGAGGATGAGAAATATGCAATCATACGTTGGCAGGTTTAAACAATTCCAAATATTTTGTTGAAGCCAAGAATTTGCAGTCAATATAGTAACAATAAAGCAGAGGGAATTCTTATGCCTACGCGACCATGTCAAATTAAGTTTTACAATCTCAAAATCAAACCTGCATGTTTATGCAAATCAATGTGTTGTATCATATCTATACAGCACCACGCTCTGACCTCTGTTGTATACATCCACATGATATGTGTCTACTTACCTATTTGCACATAAGAATGGAAATGTCTCTAGCACTTAAAATTACTTACGCTAAGCCCTCGTTACCAAAAAAGTTGAAAGGAAACAGGGCTTCAAATTCGCGTTTGAATTCATCGCAACAATCAAAGGATTCAATAACAAAACCATGAAACCAAGCGCTGGGTGTTTGCATCTCCGACGTCAGAAAGTAGCCTATACGAAGATCCACCAAACATGTAATGATCATTATTAACATCAACGAAGGATCCCATCTGAAAATGGCATAAACAATAATAAATATGAGAAGCTTTAAGATATGTAATCGCTGCATGATATATGCGTTTGGAATATGCTGAGAAGCTAGGAATAATTCAAATCGCAAATTGTAAACGTCTGTATAATTTGAAATCACCATTTAACTGCCTCCGTGATGGTTTTGAGTTCGTCCAACATTCCATGAGCGTCATAGAGGTCATCTACAACGACTGCTACGATACAAAGTTTTGTGGAGACGATTATGCTCTGAGAAAACTCGGGCTCAAAAATGCATGTAACTGTCCAAAAGTAAAATTAACTCATTGCCTCCTGTATGAAAATGGGGGTGTACACTGGAAGAGCCAGGATCGCTTCCACTTCAAGCGCCATGACCCTTCATGTAATCGCCAGAGAATCGAAGCGGTGGCTCTTCCATATCCACATAACTTTCTTCACTTCATGTTTCTCCGGCAAGCCATACACCTCGAAACGAGGATCCACGATCGAACGAACAGTCGCAGTTATTGCAGGATCGAACGAACAGTCGCGGCTGGCCTTGCTCAATTCAAATCAACGGATAAGGATTACCTAATCGTCTAACACCAAAATCCAATGGCACATATTTTGACACGAAAGCAATTTGGGGAGTTAATCTCAGAGGGAAACGCCTTACGGCGTAATTAAGAGCATTAGCATGTTGTCCATATTGATTCTAAGCAATCCATCATCTTAGTGAGAGGAGAAGAGTCCACCATTGAGAGAGTCTTCATACTTCTTTGAGAGAGAGGAGAAGCTTGCAAAGAGATTAAGGAAATGAACCTTATTGCTGAGGATTTTTGAGCACCATAGCTCAAAGAATTCTCTTCAAGTGTTTAGTCTTCATCTTCTACCACCAGTAGTCAATAAAGGGAGTTTTTTCCATTATTTTGTTGACTTGTTTGCTCCATTGATCATTATTTGTGTATTTATCTCTTTGTTTTAGTTCATATTTGTATATGCATTGTTTTCACTATTTGTAATGCTTTGTTTATCTAAGTTTGTTCACTAACAACACCAACTCTGTCTGTATTCCTTTGCAAGGAACAACCAACTGCTAAGGAGGTGTCTTTTGGTACACCATTGCTACAAAAATACTACCACATAAATGGTGACCATACTTGGTTATTTTCTTTAATCTAAAGGTTGTGATTGTAGGACCCTCTCTCTGCATAATCGATTTACAAGGTGTTCAGTACCTCTTTGGAATTTTTGTAGGACCACATTGACCTATTGTTGGTTAAGAAACTTGTTAATTTACAATTTCTTGTCAACCACGCAAATTCTTCTCAGACATACACTTACTCCATGAATTTTCCTTTGATAGACGTGCCACTGCATCTGTGCATAGTGAAACCCACATGGTTTTCGAGAAAGCAAAAAATATCTTGTAATTTCTCTTTTTTCAGGTGATTGGCAGCCTTTAGTGAATTGCCTTCACCTCTGCAATTTTTTTCCAGTCAGTTTAGATTACTTAATTTCTCTACTAATCATAATTAGCTGAGTAATTAGACTATATTTACATTTATTTTCAATTCTAATGTAGCTTAATTTGAGGGAAAAGTGGCCAAATTCCATGCATATTTTTCAATCTATTTTGCTAGTTTTTCACGTAGCTTAATTAGTAAAGGAGTAAGTGGCCCATCATCCACAAATCTTGTTACTGACCAAAGCATTAATTTCTTTCATTTTGTGGGACTAGGAGCAATTGTTATTACATAAAGTAAGTAATCTCTTCTTCCCTTGTGTATCTTAGGCGAACCTGGATTCGCATATGAAAAATTTCTTAAAGCACTTGAATTTCCATCTCCTTGTTTTGAAATTTACATAATGTAATAGGAGAAAAAGTAAGCAACCCATCATCCACATATAATTTCTTTTTCATGCAAGGAATAATTGAAATCTAGTGTAATTAGGAGGATATTGGAACATATCACTAAATATCCACATCTTCTCACACTTTATACACTCACTTGATCACTTGCACACAATTACATATCACACACTAAACATCTATAAAATTCATATTAGAAGGCATCTAGTTTCTAGAGCTTTTGATATTTAGTTTATTTTAGCATACATCTCACACCCTAAAGAAAAGTAAGACCCTTAAAAGAAACCACAACTTGAACCAACTAAATTCCCGACGGGGGCCACCAAAGAATTTATAGTTCAGGTTAGGACCATTTGGGGTAAGCATCCCATAAGCCACCATGGTCATGTTACATATTTGAGACATAGCAGTTGAATTTTTAGGGAGCTTAAAATCCTTCAATCATCCCATGGAAAAGAATATCCAAGCATGGCAGAGACCTGATTCATAGGGGGTTTGGCTTAGGTCTAGTGTGTGTGGTACTCTTTGGGGATACCTGACCCATCTAGTGCTTGGTACTAGTAAATGACTACCAAGAAGCTAAAGAATTGAATGCTCACGTGGGACGCAGATACTTTAGTGGCCAAAATCTAGGGCATCCTTTCCCTATAGTTTATGGTGCGGGATAGACTTGAGCCTCATTTCATTACCTTGGTTGATCCGAATCAGATCCATAAACGACTGTCATAGAACGGTGGCTAAATCAAGTCGAACAAATCCTTGAAGAATCCAAAACAACAATCGAAAACACCCTGAACCAGTGGCCATGGCAGCCGGTGTGGAACGACGAGGACCTCGGTCAAAGCGCACTGACTGAGGCCCATGGAGATTGTGCAGGAGGTCAAAATAGTCCCTGGGAGCCCCAGATCGGGAAAAGGAGCTGATTTTCGATGCGCGTTAGCGCTTAGCACTAAGGCACATCGCTGAGCAAACAAGGCTAAAATGGTAGGGCTTAAGCACTCGGTCATGTTGGGAGCTAGAGGACCGTGGGTGGAAAAAGGTAAAGCGCCATCATACGAAGGTGGGACCCACACCCTAGAAACCGGCGGTTTGATCGAGGCACCCTTGAATGGTAAGCGGTTTTGGAGAAAACAGAGCGAGCACCCTTAGCGATCGACGCGTGGCAGCGGAGGTGAGAGAAAAACTGCCACGATCGCGCGTTATCGGTCAAGCAAGTCAACCGCACTCGATGTGCGAATGATGTTGGATCTGGAGGAGCCTAGATCAGACGGCTGAGATTGCGCACGATAGACAGAGCGGAATTGACAGGGGATTAAGCCGCGATTTAAGAGGATTTGGAATCCGTTGATCGCCACAGTGGAGAAAGCAATGAATCGACGAGCGGTCTGGTGCAGTTCTGATGAGGACGCGTGGCTACTTCTAGAGCATTCATGCTGACGCCAAACAGGGAATTCCAAGCATGTAGGCGACAGGTGAATCGACGCAGGCGGGACAGGAAACGAATAGGCATGGAGGTCGAATGGCTAAAGCCATGAACAGAGACAGTGAACGGGGATCAGAAGAGAGATTCAGATTGAAGAGTCCAAGCGTCCAAGAGAGACAGTGAACAGTCAACCCTGAGAGGAGGACTGAGCACAGAGAGCAGTAAAGCCAAGAAGAGGAGACAGAGGGCCGAGCTGACCGTAGGTAGCATTGAGCACCAAAGAGCTTGAAGTATCAAGTCTTCCCATAGAGGAATATGTTCGGATTGAGCATCACAGTTGGCTCTTTCCACTGTAGACCGAGGGTCACAGAGCTGGTAGGAAGAACAAGAGTCTGTGTACTCCAAGTGGCTTGGGGAATCCAAGAACCACCCTGCCAAGCAAAATCTGCTTCAGGAGAACTCATATTGAGTCCCTGTATTGTAATTTCTCTGCTCAAAGACATAATAAAACAAGGCCACCACTGAAGCTAGACCTGAGACGTATCCCTGTAGAATAGGGTGAACTCCTTATTAAAACTGTTTGTGTCTTTGTGTTGCTTACTGTATTTATCTGCTGTCTTTCCATTTTTTGTGTATTGGCAATCTGATTGATCCGTTTTTTCAATAACACAGAACACACACCAGCACATGAGTATGTAATACCTTTTGTTTAATAAATCTTTAACTAAGGTCACTCATAGGGTGATTATCAGATCATTGGTTGATTCTTCAGCTGTTAGAAGGCATCACCAGTTATTTCGGGATGTTTCCCCAGTACCCATCAGAATATATCTCCATAAGGCACAGTTACTTTGAGAGGGGTAAGTATGATTAGGTCTTCATAAGATATTTTATCATACGCAAAAACAAACAAAAACCGTTTTTTTGTTTGATTGATCACATAGGCTAAAGTTAAAGGGAAAGTAATCTTTTTATTTTTGCTTTGTTTTATGTTTGTAATTTATTTTATTTAAAAAATCATCTCCTCCCCTCACAATGTAAAAATCACCATACACTCTAATTGACACCATAGGGGACCCCATGACTCCCTGTCGATCTAGACATTTCTTAAACCCCCCCATTATCGAGAGGTGTGCTAAGCCTCCCTCCATTTAGGTGTAGAGGACATCATGCAACCACTGTTATAGGATCTTCCTTTATCAGTGCAACTTTGCTCAGGACCCCTCCTCATCAAAGCACACCTTTTACGACCCCATAAGGTTCCCCACATGCTACCCCTTTTGGAAGCCCACATACCACTCCCCCGAAAAGTCCACGTGACACCCGCCACGGTAGTTCTCTTGACACTTCCCATCAAGGAACCCTTTATATATAGCTATCCAAAATCATTTTGCAATGGTGGAAAACTCACAAATCCCGTTCTTAGCTTTTTTAAACCTGCCGGATTTGAGTAAGCTAACCAAAGACCAGATTGCGCATGACAAAAATTGGCTAGCTATGCCCACCAAGCTCCCTTTTGACATTCCAAAATTCGAAGGGAAATAGGGAGAAATCCTTATGGAAGTATGATAACAAAAATAAACAAAAACAATAACACAAGCCTCCATATCATGGTAGTATTAGAAAAACATATTTATAATGAAACCAAACTCAGTCAATAGCTCTATCTAGATCAACAACATTATCAAGGCCCAAATAAAAACAACATATTATGAATCTTAGTAGCAACAATATAGAGTAGACAACAACAACAAACTATATGCATCATCAATAACATAATGTGTGGGTAGAAACACTCTCTCCATCAACATCAACAATACATATCATAACTATCAACATACTATGGGAAACTCTTAAACAACAACATAACCGTCAACAACAACACATCATAAGAAACAACAAAAAATAACTAGCAACAACAACAACACTCAACTCAACACCAACAAATGGATGTAGCAACAACCTCAATCAACAAATTTAACTTCATCAAGCTCACCCTAAAGCAAGGCAATAACAACATACATATAACCATCAACAATAGCATAAAAGGAAACAATCTCTAAGAGGTAACAAAATACTAGGCATACTCGTGACCATCAACAAAAACAATCTCTACGTAACAACAACATCCTTATGAAGACAAGGCCAAGGAAACCAACAACCAAAACAAAAACTCAACAGAATAACTGATCAGCAAAAAAACACTGGATATTCTCCCCCTGAGTATCATCACATCATCATCATGAGTATATCAAATCAACAAGTACAAAATATACATGCTCCCTCTAAGCAACATCATCATCCTACAAATAATTCCTTCTTGCTAAGGACTTTTGACTCATGGATCAACAAACTGATGCTTGACCAAGGATTTGACCATAATTACATGAATTTATAAGCATTTTATGTAGCTTCAATGACTATATGGAATCAATAGGCACGAATGGGTGCTTACATGGTTGAGTGACAATTAACAAGACAATTCACACAACTTACATGAATTTTGAGATTAATGATAAATGACAAGACTCATTCATCCAAGGACATACTCTACTCATGGTAGGTGGAATTTCACTGCATAATAAAAATCCTTCCTGACAATATATAGTCATATAATAAAGGCCCAATGCCTGGCTCATAGCCTCAATCTCAATAAATTTCCATTAATGCTTAGCATACAATGCTCATAAAAATACATGATACATGGCTTATATGAACACATGGAAGCAATATGAGTTCTCTACAACACACAACTTAGCCATTACCAATAGCATCTACTCCTTGCAAAAACATTGCCAATAATATGAAATATATGGCAACCAAAATATAGAAGTACCCAACTCTTTTCAATGCCCACATCATACAAGTTGCACCATGGCACCAATGCACTAACCTATCTACAATTCTCCCCTAACTTGATGGGTAATTACTACTGAGAAATCAATTTTTCATCATGTAACGAAGAGTGCCTTTCACATCCTCCTTAGCTTGTTTGGTTAGTTGATTTTTTTTTAACAGCTCCAATACTGTTATATAGGTAAAAAATTTCCGGGTGAGAGAAAACTGACAAAAAATAAATTACTAGATTTATCAAGGTCTACAATTGCTCTTTTTTCAAAGCTTTGATGACAAAGACAACAAAAATTAAAAGGCTTGTTTGCTGGAATCCCGAAAACATCACCATCAACTTCGAAACTGATGAATGGAGTTAAAATTCAAGACATGTGTTTCAAGCCATGAATAAATGAGCTAGCAGAGTTACTTGCTCTTCAAGACCCTAAAGAACTTACAAATTGGCATTCAAAGGCCTCAATTGGAATATGAACAAGTGTTTCTCTCAGAAAGACAAACGAGACTTGTGACAACCAATAATTTTTTTATTGAAGCTCATTAACTTGACATGAAGATGTAATTGGAAACCAACATTGCTATCCAATCAATTATTTATGTTTGGTATCCAATAGGGCCACACAAAATACTTATTTCTGAAGGTCACTTGACCCTAAAGACATAGAACATGTTGAGTACAATAATGATATTTTCTAGGTCTTGTTTTATTTCTCAGCTAATGCTCAACTAGTTTTACATGCCTTTCCTTATCAATACAATTCCAAAACACATAAAATGAAAACACCAAATGCATGGATCATCGTTCTATTGTTACTATTAAAAAAAATGGCACCACATCTCTGTCCAATTGATTGGGACCATTGTTGCACCAACAATATTTTTTACAGATACGCCACCCAATTAATTCCTCCAATTATTATGATATCTACTGAGATCAACATGTTGTAGTTTTTAACCCCGTACAGAAATTACTTACATACGAATTCTAAAAATAGAAAACTAACAATGGCAAGAGCATAACACATAAAACAAATATACACAGATATTTACACAAATGAAAGCGGTTTCGATGAAGCTTTTAGACAGTCAGATTCACCAACAATGCACTTTCTGTTGTGATAACAAGTTCAACTCTGCATGGAATCTAGTTGAGTCTCCTACATGATATTTTAGAAATGCTTTCCAAAAGAAAAACTCAAACTCACATTAGACTTTAGCCATTTACCAGTGAGAATGAAGGCTCCATTTCTATCAAAACACCATAAAATTGACCACATGAAACAATTTTTGACCAAATAAAAAACATCAACACATCTCACCTAAGTTATTAATGCACTCAATAATTAACATAAACAAATGGAGCCATTATTGACTAGATCAATTGGAATTCCATGCAAACAATCATAATTTGGACCATATGAATACATCAACGTTTAGATCACCATCACATTGGAATATCAAAGTGTATATGTATTTTTGATGTGACACTCGCTCTCAAATTTTTGTAGGTCACATCCCTTCAGTCTTTCATTAAAGCGTAGGATATCACCATCCATGCCATTAATACATCCAAACCCCATTTTTGTTTAGGATATGAACAGATCCATATATCAATAACTCAAATGAGCTACCATTGCTGGAAACTGCATTTTGCATATAAAACACTAATGGCAACATCAACAATTCAATGTTTGTTTCATGAGACCAAATAAAAAACACTTGCGGTTGAATCAATTGACCAGATCATTCTTTACTTTGAAAACGTAGAGCAAATCAACAAAAAAACAATTCCATCAATGCATCTTGAAACATGTATTTGTTTATTAAACATTTTTCATTTCCATTTCATGCATCAGGTTATAATAATGAGAATTGATTCTCATGACCAGATCTACCATACATCCTTGCTCTTACATCATTGTGAAGCCAAATTTAAGAACAACGACCAGATTCAAACTAGAAATTGAAACTCTATGAATTTAGCTCTTATGCATCTCTATTCCCCCTTTTATTTTAATTCTCAAAAGATAATTGTTGATTTGTTGTTTGGTGCAGGTAATTTCTCGTCATTCCATGTGTAGGGAAATAAACCAGAGGAAACATATTTGTTTTTGCAAGAAAGAATTGGAGAAATCATGGTTGAATCCAATATCAACCCTATTTCTAAAAATAAAATACTTACATCGACTACTAATGAGACATTTCTTGGAGAATCTCCCCCTGAATTTCTGCATTTCCTGCTTCAAGCTCCCCCTGAGGCTAGGTTGGCCTCAATTCCTTTCTGAATACATTTGTTGCTCCTTTCTCTTCTCGATTTTAACAATTTGATCTTTTTCTTTTAGCATTTTTTTTCTTTTCCAAATTCGTTTATATCTAATTTGTAGATTACTTTGATGCATGTTAGAAGTATTTTCACTAGGATTCTTCTTATTTTGTCTAGACTCAATGATATCAAGAGGAAACTTACAGTCTTTGGCCTTATGGCCTAAATTATCACAAAAATAACATCTGATATGTCCAAGAAATAACAGAAATGGCTCAAAAATTTTACTAATCTGTTTTCTACTCTTTGTGCCATAAACCCTACAATCCAAAGATTTATGCCCAAAATCATTACATGAAAAGCAGTAGCCATAAAATGAATTTTTATACTTGGCCAAAAATGAGCTTGCATGATGTGCCCTTCTATTTGATTCCTTCTTCTGTTGTACACTTATGTAGTTTGCAACAATATTACCAAGATTTTGACAACTAAATCATTTAATTTATCTTCTGTTCTTGTTATTCTTGCTGCTGGTACCATCTATTTCTATTAGTTGTTTCGAATTTTCTTTTGAACTTGTTTCTCCCTTAGGCTAGGCTCTAGATATTTTTGGCTGATATTTAGTTGGGTGGATTTATATTTTAAATTACTTGCAATGCAACCACTTCTGCCTCTAGTCTTTCACATTGAATTTCTTTCTTCTCATATTTCTTTCTCATTCCTTCTTCAAATTTCCTTGCTTCGTCCAATTGAGTTTTTAATTTGATGATTTATTCTTTGTAAACACACTCCTTCTCATCAAGTATTTGTAGTAATTTCTGTTGGTTTTTATTTTCTATTGTGAGCTTTCTAATTTCTGCTTCTAGGATTTCTATCTTGCATGATTCTTCATCTTCAATTTCTATTTTTTCTGCAAAAAAGTTACCTCCAATTCTCTCCAAAAGATCAAATTGAATTGATTGGTTATCATCTTCAAAATCATCAATCTCAAGAAAATCATCATCACTATAAGGAAATGTACTTCCAGATATAAGATGATCACAACATTTACCTTCACTATTTTTTACCAACAAGAAGAGGTGTTCTTCTAAATTTGAAATTTTCCTCACTTGTTTACTGCTCTTTCTTTTCTGAGACTGCTTCTTCTTATTCTTTTCCATGACCCACGATCTTCTATCAAGTGATAAATATTCACCGAGAGAAACCCACTCTGATACCAATTATTGGAATCACGATTGGAATTACACCAAAACTCGTAGGTGATAGTAAACAGATGTATCGACAGAGTTAACGTTTCCACGAGAGGTAGTTAAGAACATGTCACAAAACACACGGGGAGTGTTGGTTTATCCAATTTCCAACATTTATGATATCTTGATCTCATCCTTTATAAAAAAATCTTTATTTTACAGGAGCTTTTGGCAGAGTACGATCCTCATGCTATGATTATGGGCCAGGATGGCATTGGTACAACCGCTACAACCACTAAACCACCCACAACATGATCTACACCCCCTGGACAACGTACGTTAGGATATACACATGAATTTGTGGATGGAGAGCATGATACAATTACACAATTTGAAATGATATTTCCTAGATATTCCCATGTTACTAGCATAGGATCACTACCGATCACGTTTTTGGTAGATGATGACAATGTCCCTATGAAAATAGAGAAACTTCCAGGTATTTAAGAAGTGTTTTAAATATTAAGTACAACTTAAATGAAATTAATGTATAGTTTGTGATTATTTTAAACTAATGATAATATCATTTTGCAGGAAATGATGTATTTTATAAGTGTTTGTATGACATAACCTTGGAAATATTTGGGTCGACCATTCACACAAACTGGAAATCCCAAAGTTCCAAGTTAAAAGATGAACTTATTAACAAGATGGTTTGCATGTTTGGTGATGATACCTTCACCAAATTTGGAGTTACCTCAAAGGCAGACCTACATTTAAAATGTTTACGAGACCAATATAGGTCCCAATTGGAAAAGGATAGGTCACATGAGTAGCCTTCGTCGATTCTAGAGATGGAGTGGAGAGCGTGTTGTTGGGAAAAGTATCCAATACGGAATGAACCTATCCCACTCTAAGGGTGATAGTACCTCAGCAACAATCGAAGTAAAGCTATCTAAGATTTCTTCTTTATGAAAGTAAAACAGGGGAGAAAGAGATCCACTAACCGATGTCTTCCGCTAATGGTTGATCCAATCTTCTCTCCTTACTGCTTGCTCCCAGCTCCTTGCTCTTTCACTGGCCCAGCTACACCAAGATCCTGCAAAATGACAAGAGAGGGAAACTACAAGAAGCATACATTCATAATTGATTTAAGGATTAGAATAAATCAAATACACAAGTATAACAATACATCATTGAGACACATGTATATAGAAGAACCTCAAATGCTTTATTAATGGAAGAAGTAAAGTTCAGGAAGTGATACAACCATAAGAGGCCCAATCCAGCATCACCTCCCAGCAGAAAGAAATCTCCTCTTCACCTCCTTCAAAGTAAATCACCCAATAGTTCTATACTCAAACCAACAGCACTTCCTTACATTCACAAGATTCCAGCCTTCCTAGACCTCATGAGAGAGATCTATATATAGGATTTTTGGAGAAAGGATGAGTCAGCTTGAGAGCTGACTAGTGTCCTCTCCCACTTCAGTTATTCTTCAGTTCTTGAGTCCACTTGGAGGTTCTTGCTTCCACTTGGAGATCTAGACCCTCTTACTCATCACTAGTCGAATTCCTTGATCCAAGTGTCATTTTGGAAGCTTCCTGGGCATTGACACCTTGAGGAATGACTGTGCCACATGTCCCAACTCGCCCAGCGCAGGTAGCCTTCTTTGCAGTTGACATTTAGCGCAGGTAGACAGTGGAGCAGTTGACATTCAACGCAGATGCTCAGTGGAGCAGTTGACATGATCCAGAATTGCCTTGTTTTTGAGTGTTTTCAGGTGGAGAACTGTTATTCAGTGCTGTGGTTTGCTGACCTTGTTCCTCTAGGGGTAGGAACAACATGTTTAGGGACTTTGGATCCCTTAGATTATGGAAATTTCATGCTTCATGCTGTAAGGCACAAAAATGTCTATAACAGATGCCCCCTAAAGTATGAGGTCGTTTATCGGGTGAAATGCTTTACCAGGAGGATCCGAATTTCATTCAATCGCTGAGAGGTGACCTGTAATAAAATACAATACAATACATTATTTTTCATTCTGCTTTCATGATCTAGCTGAGGCAGGCATTCCCATGCTCAACTTTATAAATTCATTTTGGTACATAGAACAGACGATCGTCTGATGGTAGACTGATAATTCTCTGCTGAAATTATCATCCTTTAAGTAGGATGATCATCTGCTGCAATGATGTACATGTCAAATGTCTTTATATTTCCTGAATATATCTCGCAGCCCGGATGGATGAAACTAGATCCGGGGTCTTCAAACTCGTTCGATCTTCACTCTAAGTACAAGTCGATCCATGTGAGAATTGCGCTGAAGTCGAACATGGAAAGACATCGCTTGATTACCGGTCAATGATGTAAACCGTTAACAAGCACGAGAGGAATCACCGATAATGATAATGACCCTCAAGGTACTGCAGTACAATTTACGTGGTGTGAATAAAGGACTTGGCGTCGAACACCACGCAAAATCTTTCGGTCGAAGGTCATTGATGTATACCTGTCGCCGGAATTGAGAAACTTGCCATTGAGGCATGCAAGCTTCAAAGTACTGAGGGGGTTGTTCCTAGATCAACTTCTTGGATAATGAGCTGAAGTCGACAAGAAGCGATCCATCAAAGGAGGGCCTTAATGAATCCCACATCAGTGACACGGAACGGAGCTAATGATTTTAATGGAGGTGAAAACAATCTGTGACATATGATTCAGGGTGGCGATCATGGATGGATGAAGGATAATGTATGGCAGTGGATGGGACACGGTTGAATCTTTCTGAACAACATCTCTTGAACATATAACGACACTGATGCGATGGATCGGTAGCATTACCCCAAATGTGGATGGTTTGGCGAGACCATGGTGATGAGACCGGTGAATGAAACAACCCAACCCGATGTGATACAGAGGAAAAGTGTCATGTTCAAGAGCGACTTGCTACCATTAAAGCTTTGAGGTTCTCCCAATTTTTCCCCAGTCATTTCTGACCAGTACCTCTTTATTTTTGTCAAGCTTGAGGAGGATAACATATGCTTGTTCTATAACCTACCCTTCGGGCAAGCCCATCGCTATGTTTTAACGAGCCTAGCGATAGGGAAACTCGTTCTCGTCTAAAGACAAGTTTGTCGCTATTTAATCATTTTAACGAGTCTAACGACAAGGAAAACTCGGTCCTTTTCATTTTTAGCGAGTCTGAAAAGGTACAGAAAGTTAACTCCAAAATTCCTTTTTCATCATCTAATCCCTTAAGTCCGAAAACGTATAAAACAATACAAAAGGGATGAGTTTTCGATAACTTTAACGAGCCGAATAAAACAAGCGCTCGACCTTTTTGTGCAATAATCCCTCAGGTCCAAAAAGATTAAAATCTAGAAGAGGGATAGCTCTTCCGGTCCTTTAACGAGCTGGAAGGCCAAAACTCGGCAAACTTTTCATATTTTACCAGTCAGTTGAAAAGAGCTCAAAGAAGACTTGTCTTTTGAGGAACGAGTGATAAACAGGGATAGCAGCAGATTCCAGGTACAGGTTGGAATTTTCCAATCACGGCAGTGTCACAAGGATGGCTAGGTGAAATCACTCTTCGCAGCTGTTCCTCAAAATAGGTAAACAATCATATGGAGGTGAACGATCGGCCAAATGACGGTGGAGGTGGCAGGTGCAAACATGACCAAGGCTTTTTATGGCTGATAAATTTACGATCACAGAGGTTATTTACCAGAATAGGTTCATTTTTTATTTAAAAATGAGCTTAAACTCTGGGGGAACATTGCTCACTGCTTTTATTTATTTTTTAACAAGCATGAAGACCACGTTAAAACTGCTCAGATCTTGCGTTTATTTTTTAACGAGCATGAACTTTATGCTAAAACTGCTCGAATATACCAGTCATAAGATAAAGAAATGTCCCCTGTGAGATCTCTATTTTTTAAGGAGTTTCATATTCACTAAGCTTTACTCCATATCCTTTCTTTATGCAAGTTCGGAAACGACTAATCCAAAAAACAGATAAATAACCGCTCTTTGCTTGCACTCCAAAAGGTTTGCATGCCCCCAGGTATAAAATACAATTTCAAGGCTGCCCCTCCTCTCCCCCACCTCTGCTTTTCTTTGGGTGTTCACAGCTACTTGTCGTCTTGCTAGTCTAATGTTAACGATACTTGTCTTCTCGTTATTTTTAACGGGTCTTATGCGATACTTGTCTTCTCGTCAGCCCAACTTTTAATAGATCTTTTGCAAGATCGCAAGAGAACAGCTACTTGCGACAAGAGAGCAGCTACTTGCGACAAGAGAAGAACACTACTCAAAGACAAAACATTAATGTTATTGAGGGAGGCTTGCCTCTTTCTGGTTACCCAAAGATTGTCTCGTTAATCTTTCAAACAAAACATTTCCTCGGCAATGTCTACCGAAATAGACAAGGGTGAATGACCTTTGTCAGACACGTAACTTTGACAAAAGAATCCTATTCCAGAACAACCCCTCTTCCAACCACGGACGGGGTACGGACTAGTCATATTCTCTCGCGGAAATTCTATCTTATACCCAAAGTTTTCTCTGCCCTAAGCAGACCAGGATGCATGCCCCCTAGGTTCCAGTCCCATCTTTCCGAATCACTCGCACTCATCGGGAAGGAGGACTGGGGGTGGAGACATTTCTTGATTGAATAGACCATTCAGGGTTGGTATGTGACTATTTGCGATGCGTGATCCCGGAAATGAAAGTTGGTCTACGAGCTTGACCATTCTTCCTTCGTGTGGAAAACACATTACTCTAAAGAGTGAGGAGACTATTGCTCCCATGCAATATATATAGTCTCGTCCAAGAAGTAGGTTATAATCCAAGGGTCCTTGAACGACCATCACGTTCATTTGAATGGTCTTCCCTTTCAATGTAACAGGCACATTGGGGAGGATCCCTAATGGTCGACTGGTTCCTTTATCAAAACCCGAGAGATTTCTTATCTCAGGCAAAAGTGCCGGGGAACCCAGTGCTTTCCAAGCAACAGAGGAAAGGATACTCACAGATGCCCCTTCATCAATGATAGTGCCAGCCATTACCATTCTGTATATTTGGACGATGATTCTGAATGGTATACTGGCTGGCAACCGGGGTTTGCCTAGTTGGTTCCAATCAAAGGACACAACCAGGTTGCTTGGTGGTGGGACCGAATACACGACCGGATATGACCCTGACGATGTTCCTTCCTGCGATAAAGGAATGGGCGCATTGCCCTGATGCTCGTCAGAGTCTGTGTTGATGAAAAGAATCTGGATGGTGTCATCCTTATTCTCTTCAGTGAGGGTGTCATTTGAAGATGAATCTTCAGTGACGGTGTCATTTGACGATGAAACTTCTGAAGGAAGAACCGGGTCAACTGCCATTTCGACCTTTGGACTTTCGTCCGGTCTGGATTTAGTAGGTTCATTTTCAATGACTGACTCTTCAGCTGACCACTTGAGCGGGCCAGCTGTATTCTCAACCAACGAAGGACTTGGCACGAGTTTTTTGTATCCAGGAGGAAGTCTCAACGGTGACACCGGACGATCTTCCAAAACTCTCTTCGCTTCGTCTAAGAAGGGACAACGGTGGATGGTGTGATCGCCTTCACACAGTCTGGAGGGGGATCTTGCTCCCCCTCTTTGTCTTGAACCTTCACTTTCGCTGGTTGACGGTAAGCATTCAACATGGCTATTAGAGGTTGATGCTCCCGAATTGTGCAAACGAGGGAACCAATCCCTTAGTATCTGGGGAATACAGGGAAAATCTCTATGGAAGTGGTCTCCTCTACATATGACACATGGCGATTTAGGCCCGGTCTGTGCTGTGCGTGGATTTTTGTCAGATGTCTTTTGCTTGCCCCCAGTCGCCTTAGGCTCTTTCTTCTTCTTTTCCCTCTTCTTCTTCTCCTTCTTCTCCATGGGAGCTTGGCTTTTGCCGGCTCTACCTTGCGATGATGAAGGATTGGAGGAAGAGCTATAGGAAGTAGAAGGCTGGTGGGTAGCTCTAGACTGATCTAACTATTGACTCGACTGTTCAGGAACCATGGTGTTCTGAACTACATTGGTGGAGAATAGCCAAATTGGCAGGCAATTGTCAGTCCTGGAAGCGACAATGTGGCCATGTGGGGCGCACCAACTTCTCCCCAAGAGGAGAAAGGACTAGGATTTCCATCATGAGGAATTCCTTGGTTGGGGCGTTCCATGTTCTCAACCTAAAGATCAACGCAGGAATAGGAGGTGATTATGTTCCGTTTAAAATAAATTTTATAACGACGCTTTATAAACAACTTGCTTTTTCACTTTTTAAGAGTCGAGAAAAAGCTAAAGATGACTCTAGTCTCCTTCGATGTTTTAACGAGCCCGAAGTGACAAATGCTCGGATGGAACTTTTCAGCTATAGAGTTTGAAAAAGGCCAAAAGAAACTACTCTGGAGATCTAGGCAGAGGGTGTGCCAAACTTTTCGCAAAACCACAGAATACGTTTTACGGTACGAGTGGTCGATCTTCATGAATGCTGTGTTCACTGCATTGCGATCAGTAGGGCGGCCGACACGGTTTCCTATGGATAAAGGCTTTATTCATATAGGGGTCTCCCAATATATACGCGACGGTACGTGGGAGCACAAGTCCGTATTGATACTTATCGCTTCACCGTGGAGGAATCACCCAACCACTCAACGCTAAGATATCACGTTTAACGACGCCGGAACACGTCTCTAGCTTAGACCTCTATGTGTTTGCGTTATGTTTCAAAGTGTTGTTATGTAAATTCAATTCATTTTAATGTTGATCTTGTTTAGCAGTTTGCCTTTATGGATCACCACGAGATGTATAATACAACTTCCTAAATGCAGTCTAAGATGATAAGCAAGCTTTTCAATCTTTCAACTTTGAAAATCTTAACTACTGAGGGAAAAGAAAGACATCATCTTTTCACACAGATCATAGAGCACACACTAATGCACTTTTTCCTAAATCAACATACAAGCTGTCAAAATGCACATGCACAATGCAGGTATTTCTTTTCTCTTTCTTAATGTTGATGTAATACAAAAAGAAAGCTGTTGTATAATTTTGAATTCAATTTCAAGTGAAAGCAAACAAGCTTTGTCCAAAATCAAAAGACACCTTAAGATTTACTTGTTTCGACACTAGAAATACATAAATTCAAACCATATGACGAAAGCAAAAGCTCAATCAGCTATGAACAGCAAACAAACTAACTCTTAAGATCAAAACGACACTTATCACAGGTCTAGATCTAAGAGGTCACAACAGGACTAGTTCACTTTCGTTATGGGAAACTGCAAATGATATAAGAAATACACAAAGAACAAATACAGTTTCTTTATACAACTGAGGCGGAATGGTGGCAAAGAAAGGTGGTTTCAGATAGGCACATTGACTGATAACAGGCAGCAAAAACAAGGATGAAAACAGGGCAACAAACAACAGGGAACCCCAGTTGCACAAGGCAAAACTGGTTCAGCGCAGGTAGTACACTGTCAGTTTGACATTCAGCGCAGGTAGCCCCTTCAGGACCTGCGATGAAATGCAGACTGCCTTCACAGTGCCTGCAATGAAGAGAGAAACTCTCGTTTTTCTCAGTTTACGGGTTACAGATTGCTAAAAAATTCACAGTTTTTGGCCAAATAAAATGCTATCAATCAAGTACACACTAAAGGATGAAAAGGAGGATGAAAAGCTATCACTAAGAGCTGTTCAGAGTCCTTGTGGATCAGCTCTTCAAATCATAAAGATGCCCAGAAACTGAGCCAGAGTAGCTGCCCTCTACTTTGCATTTGAAAGATCCAAATGCAGTTCGATTCGGTACTCCCTGTGTTTAGGAAATGAATAGCAAAAACACAAACAACCAACAAGATACGATCCCCAGCGGAGTCGCCAATTTGTTGTTGGGAAAAGTATCCAATACGGAATGACCCTATCCCACTCTAAGGGTGATAGTACCTCAGCAACAATCGAAGTAAAGCTATCTAAGATTTCTTCTTTATGAAAGTAAAACAGGGGAGAAAGAGATCCACTAACCGATGTCTTCCGCTAATGGTTGATCCAATCTTCTCTCCTTACTGCTTGCTCCCAGCTCCTTGCTCTTTCACTGGCCCAGCTACACCAAGATCCTGCAAAATGACAAGAGAGGGAAACTACAAGAAGCATACATTCATAATTGATTTAAGGATTAGAATAAATCAAATACACAAGTATAACAATACATCATTGAGACACATGTATATAGAAGAACCTCAAATGCTAATTAATGGAACAAGTAAAGTTCAGGAAGTGATGCAACCATAAGAGGCCCAATCCAGCATCACCTCCCAGCAGAAAGAAATCTCCTCTTCACCTCCTTCAAAGTAAATCACCCAATAGTTCTATACTCAAACCAACAACACTTCCTTACATTCACAAGATTCCAGCCTTCCTAGACCTCATGAGAGAGATCTATATATAGAATTTTTGGAGAAAGGATGAGTCAGCTTGAGAGCTGACTAGTGTCCTCTCCCACTTCAGTTATTCTTCAGTTCTTGAGTCCACTTGGAGGTTCTTGCTTCCACTTGGAGATCTAGACCCTCTTACTCATCACCAGTCGAATTCCTTGATCCAAGTGTCATTTTGGAAGCTTCCTGGGCATTGACACCTTGAGGAATGACTGTGCCACATGTCCCAACTCGCCCAGCGCAGGTAGCCTTCTTTGCAGTTGACATTCAGCGCAGGTAGACAGTGGAGCAGTTGAAATTCAGCGCAGATGCTCAGTGGAGCAGTTGACATGATCCAGAATTGCCTTGTTTTTGAGTGTTTTCAGGTGGAGAACTGTTATTCAGTGCTGTGGTTTGCTGACCTTGTTCCTCTAGGGGTAGGAACAACATGTTTAGGGACTTTGGATCCCTTAGATTATGGACATTTCATGCTTCATGCTGTAAGGCACAAAAATGTCTATAACAGAGCGCTCATGGTAGATGCACATGAGAAGGAACTTCGAAAAGCAAGGAAGACTCCACTTGGACTAGGAAGGTATGAGGCACTTTTAATACTGTAATTATGATGCTTTATCATCATTGCAACATCTAGTTAAGTTTTTCAATGTTTTAAATATAGGCTCCTAGATACCTCCAAAGGCACATAGTTAGAATATCCAAACAAAGGCAAAATCACCTTGGCTCGGGTGGTTACTTGAAACTAGACACAAAAATTATAAGTATATAAAAAATAATTTTTCATCCAAATTATAAATTGTTAACAATTTTAATTTAATATCACAGAAGAAGAAAAGTTCATGTTCTAATGCAAAATTGCAGGGGTCACAATTCAAAGAGGCTCCCACAGAGGAAGACCTAAATATTGCTTTCAAGTATGACTATCAAGCCGTGGTTGAACGAAGGACAAGCTTGGCATCTTCACAATCTTCCACCACCCAACATAACACTCAGACAAATAAAAGCAACGAATAACATTTATAAATCATTACTTGTACAATCTATTGGTTATTATTTTTGGCCATAAAGTAATGTACTTGATTGTAAAAATAAGGAAAGCAATATAGATACAACACATGAGCTTACTGACAGTGGAGTGCCTGATCTTGAGACCTTGGTACTGGAGGTATTTCGTGTGATACTTTTTTTTAGTATGGAATACAATTAAAAATATTTAAATGCAAATGGTGTATTAATTATGACCTTTCTTGTTTCTAAACCAGAGCATGTACAGTATGTGGCCAAAGAAGAGGAGGAACATATGGCCACATATGAAAGTATTCTGCTTCCCTCCACTATTGAAGCAGGTAAATAACACTCTACTACTCTTTTTATTAATAAAACATTTTTAATAATAATAACTATAAATATGAATTTAACTTTTCATTCTTATTGCAGTTGATGCTCGACCCCAATTGCAGCATCATAGTCGTAGGACTAGGTCAAAAATAATAAATATTACACTAAAGACCACAACAAATGAAGGGAACCAAGATCAAGACACCCTCACTAACTTCATATTAAAAAAGAGAAAGAAACATGATAAAAAATCACTGCACTTGTTTATTTAGAGCCCATTTTTTTGAGTACCACATTTTTTACTGAGAGGTTGAATGCCTCATGGCATGTGCACATGTAAATTTAGACTATCTTAATAAAAGGGTGTGATTTTTTTGTTGAAAAAAATTAGAATGATTTTGTTTCATATTATGTAAACATCTTTTTGGTGACACAAGGAGGGTGTATAATACCGTATATTTGATAAATTCGTGGTATAAGTCAATTAAATTCGTTACAAACACCAAGAGCCTATAATCAGATTCCCATGTTAAACTAAGACTTTACACAATATGTGCCCATGATAAGTCAACCATCTACTAATTTGTATACCTATCCCACTCCACCACACTACCACACTCCTAATTTAGGTGCTAGATACTCCTGCTTTAATGCCTAATCACAATTTTTTTTTTATGATAATTTAATTACATATGTGTGTAATGTCCATGATGGGATGCATTAATTGTCGTCCACAAATTTCCGTCAATGATTATAACCTTAAATGGGCTAGCACTAGTCTATCTCATCATCTCAAAATGACTTGACAGATGAAAATTTACAATTTTTGTCATCATCACTTCACATTATCTCATGAATGACCCTTTCTACAGATTATATGCATGAATTTATGGAAGACCATCCCCTCTACCTATCCTATGATTGATTGTGACAACAAGTGAATAAAGGACAATTGAAGGATATTTGTTGACAACATCCCATACTTATAAATTGTACTTTTTTCACCCATTCTCACAATCATTCATAGGCTAGGTAGAGGGGACAATTTGCCAAAAATTCATGCATATAATATGTAGAAGGGGTCATCTATGAGACAATGTGAAGTGATGATGACAAACATGGTAAATTTTCACTTGTCGGGTCATTTTAAGATGGTGATGATAGACTGGTACTAGCCCATTTAAGGTTACAATCATTGATGGACAATGTGCGAAGGACAATTCATACATCCCATCATGGACATTACATTTGCGTGTACTTAAACTTTCATCATAATCACAAACTGTTGTGAATTGACAACTAATATATATTAGAACTTTGTTAGACTAATATTTATTATCAAATGCAACCAATATATAGATTAGTTACAATAAATATAGTAGAAAATATAGTAGCCATTCCAACAGTTTCAACTAGTGCATGAGGTAAAGAAAACTCTAATGTTATTTTTATTAATGAATAAAAACAAAAAATATCAATTTAACATTTCTTTTTTGTTACAGTTGATGATCCACCACTCTTGTGGCAACCTCAATAATGTCATGAGTACACAACCAAACCATCAAAAATAAAGAAAAAGAAAAAGAAATTATTCTAATAGTTATATCATTAGAAAAATTACTACTTCCTCACACCTTCTTAAATTCATTATGGGGGCCCTTCAATGAAGGCGGTGCCCACACAAAATCCTGACTTGAAAATGGGTGCCCACACAAAAGAATTAATATTGGCCCATGATTGCCCATGTAAAGAGTTCCCACAAGGGTGTCTCATAATGATTTTTAGAAAATTGACTAAATTAATGTTTGGGTGTTCAAAGTCGGTTTATAATTGACTATTCATGTAGAATGGAAATAAAAAATTATGATATTTTGTTGTCATTGATGAGCTAATTATTTGTGTTCACTGATTTACATAGCAGGGTGAATGCCCGTGGCCTCAGTGCGCCTGAACGAATGTGAGGCACCCAGAGCCCACGGGGGCATCATGTGCTAGGCACGCCAGGGCACCTGACACCCATGGGGCATTTCGTGTTAGGCACACCAGTGAACCCATGCAACGAGTTGGTGGGTAGACCTAACTTAAGAAGGAGCACTCGCAAAAAATAAGTAATGTCAGCCCATGAATGCCCATGAACGAAGTTCCCACAAAGGGGTCTCATAATGATTTTTAGAAACTTGACTAAATTAATGTTTGGATGTTAAAATTTAGTTTATAATTGATTGATCAAGAAAAATGGAAATAAAAAATGATGATATTTTTTTTGTCATTGATAAGCTAATGATTTGTGTTCACTGATTTTCACAGCAAGGTGAATGCCTGCACCCTAGGCACATCCACACGAAGGTGGGGCACCCGGGAGCCCATGGGGGAATTATATGTTGGGCACACTAGGGAACCTAGCACCCATGGGGGTGTCGTGTGGTGGGAACACCAGGGAGATGAAATTATTTATTACTATTTAGAGGTTCTGATATTATAATGTAATTCATAGTCTATAGGTTGAGAAAACTTCTTAACCTTCATCATCATCCTTTTCATCATCGTCATCATGAACTGCATTATCATCATCAACATAATATTTGTCATCTTCATCAACATCAACATCATCATCGTCATCATCTTTATGTTTTTCATCCACATCATCTTTAACATCATCATCATCATCATCGTCATCATCGTCGTCATCGTCATCACCATCATCATCATCATCAACATCATCGTCGTCATTGTCGTCACCATCATCATCATTTATATGAAAAGGAATGATGCCTCAATGAGTCACACATTGTTGGCATTATGTTTCTGGTATGGCTATATGTTACAGATGTTGTACTTGATGGCAACACCCGTGGCAAGGCTCTCAATATGTTGAAAATTAAGAAGTATGCAGGAGATCAGTTCAGAAGGTGCGCACCCGCAGGTACACCGTAAAGGGACCGCGGCCAGTCACGCAGGTCAGCCGTTCAAGAGGTGCGTACCCCCAGTGCACTCATTTCAAGGCAGAGAAAAGCACACGTGGGGTTTCTTATGTTTAACCCTTGGTATTTAGCCGACGGTATTTGTGTTATTATGGTTTTGGCTCGTGGTATTGATCCATGATTTTAGGAGGAGCTTGCCTATATAAAGCAAAGGAGATCACTTGGCTAAGTATCTTTTGCAATTGAATATCTTAAGATCTGAAATATTGGGTTATGGTCTTAAAAGCTTGATCTATATGTAAGAGAAGTTGATAGCGAATCTGTGAAGGGTGATCTCTCGAGCGCATGATCAGATCTGAGCAACTGTGCCACTCTGGTGGACTGCCAATTCGGCCCTAATCAGAAGTACGCAGGTGTTTAACAGGAGAGCTGCGTGGGTACGCAGAGCAGAAACAGGAGAGCTGCATGGGTACGCAGAGCAGAAGAAGGAGAACTGCGTGGGTACGCAGAGAGACAAAGGTTCAGGTGCGTACGCATAGTAAAAGTACGCGGCGCGATAGTATCTCTGGGTGCGTACATGCAGTAAAAGTACGCGGCGCGATAGTATCTCTGGGTGCGTACCTGCAGTAACAGTACGCGGCGCGATAGTGTCTCTGGGTGCGTACCTGCACTAACAGTACGCAGTGCGGTTGAAGAAACAGTGCGTGGACATGCAGTGCGGCAGAAGGGTCTCTGCGGGTATACGCAGGGGAGCAGAAGGTGAAGTGCGTACGCACGCAGACCAGAGAAAGAAAAACTGCGTATCTGTCTTAAGAAATTTTGTTGGCTGTATTTTTCTGTTGATAAGATGTTCTGGGTTTAGTTCTATTATTGTTGATCTGGTTACTACAGTTGACTGGGTGATTTTCTTATACTTGATGATCATTTGATGTTTATGGATCCAGTTTGAAAATTTATGAAAAGTGGTCCTTGTAAGAAAAGAAATAGGGGGTTGTAGCTCCCTTCTAGGAGAGACTGGAAAACGAGAGAGAGTTGTAGCTCTCTGCAGGTTGCAGCCTGCGTACTGGTAAAGGACTGCACCAGTACAAAACCATTGTAAAAGGAGTTTCTAATTTGAAAGAAGATAGAGACATATTGCAGCAGGTGGTTTTCACCCACTTTGGGTTTCCACCTTACATCTTGTGTTCTTTGGTGTGACTATCAGTTTTCTTTGTTCATGCTCATTATTTTATGGTACTGACATGCAAAAATAATTCAAAGAACAAATAAGGAAGATTTATTAAAAGAGTTTGATAATACTGATTCACCCCCCCTCTCAGTATTATTTCCAACAATTGGTATCAGAGCAGGTCCTTCGGAGAAGCTTGATCGCTTGAAGGAAGATCATTCATCATGAGCAACTACGAGAGGGAAGCATCAATCAGGCCACCAATTTTTGAGGGGACAAACTTCAATTATTGGAAGGTAAGAGTTACTGCCTATCTTCAATCTCTTGGTACAGAAGTTTGGGATATCATAGATACAGGCTACACTTTTCCTTTAGCTACTCCTAAAGATGCGGCCGAAAAGAAGAAATATGAAACAAATGCTAAAGCAGTCAATACTTTGCTAGGATGCTTATCTCAAATAGAATTCGTAAAGGTTATGCAATATAAATCCGCAAAAGAAATATGGGACAAGATTGTCTTGAGCTATGAAGGAGATGAACAGGTAAAGCATGCTAAACTTCAAACTCTCAGGATTCAGTATGAGAATCTCAGGATGTATAATGATGAAAGTGTGGCTAACTATTTTCTTCGGGTAGATGAGATTGTTAATTGCATGAAAAATTTGGGTGAAGAAATAAAAGAGGCTATTGTGGTTGAAAAAGTTCTAAGATCATTGTCCCCCAAGTTTGAATCTAAAGTGTCTGCAATAGAAGAAAAGGAAAATCTACGAATTCTTACTATGTCTCAGCTTCACGGAATTCTAACTACTTATGAAATGAGAAAGGGAGGTCCTTCAGACAGAAGAGAAGCTTCTTTCAAGGCTTCAGGCAAAGGAGATTATTATGAAGCAAGTCACGTGCCAGAAGAAGAAGAAGAAGAATCAAATCTTGTCAGAAATCTTCAAAGGGGTTCTGGAAGGTTCAGAGGTAAGTTACCTTTTAAATGCTTTGCTTGTGGAAGAGTAGGTCATTATGCTGCAAAATGTCCTTATAAGGATAAAGGAAAGGAACCTGCTAGATGGAACAAGAAACAGAGTGCAAATAAGAAAAGCTACTACACTCATGAAGATAATGATGGTCTATCAAACAGTGATGAAGATGAACGAGGTAATGAATATAAATTGTTAATGGCATTTGAAGATGATGATTATATGGATGCTATAGATGTGGATAACCTTTATGAAGAAACTACTAGACTCAAGAGATGTATAGAAGAAAATAATATGATCATTGATACTCTACAATTTCAAATTGATGAAAACGAAAAACATCTTGAAAAATTAGAAGGTGAAATTGTTGGTCTTAGAAAAGAGATTGAGAAAACAAAAGCTATTAATCTTAAGTTTGTCAAAGGATCTGAAACTTTGGATGAGATTATCAATGTACAGCGGTCTCCACTAAACAAGACAGGTCTGGGCTATAATGGAGAAACTTCTCAAGCATCCACCTCAAAAAGTTATCTTGATGCAGCAAGAAGAAATGAGCAAAAGCACAATGGAGACCATCAGGTAAAGCAGGGACGAATTGCAAACAGAGACTATCAGGGGCAATCCGTCTTAAGGGTGAACAAAAGCTACAACCAGCCACAGGTAAAATCTTCTCAATTTGGTTCAAGAATGGATGACAATAGAAATTACAATCATTTGGCTGGTAGATTTGATAACCGCAGAAGTTTCTTCAATGGACAATGCTTTTCTTGCCATAACTTTGGTCACAAAGCATCTCAATGTGTTGCATATAAAACGATCATGACTAGAGAAGCTCAAAAACAAAGAAGTATGACCGGGATTACAAAAAGGACCTATAACAACTTTTCGGTTCTTGAAAATGAAGTTGAATGTTCTATTTGCAATAACTTTGGTCATGAAGATTCTGAATGCAGGAGCAGGTTTCAGCAGACAAAGGAACAAGCCTCAAGCACCAAAACATGGAGAATAAAGGAACCACAACCAGAAAGATGTGGGATAGCATTTAATGCAGAGGGACAGGAAAATCTATGGTACATTGACAGTGGATGTTCGTAGCATATGACAGGTGATAAAGAAAAACTTGAATCATATTCTGCTCTAGAAAAAGGAAAGAAAGTTTCTTTTGGAAATGATACTCCTGCAACTATAAAAGGAAAAGGCATTGCTCAGTTAAAAGAAAAGGTCAAAGCTGGAAATGTTTTGTATGTTGATGGATTGAAACATAATCTTCTAAGTGTCAGCCAGATGTGTGATCAAAGAACCGAGGTGATATTCAGATCAAATGGATGTCTTGTTCGTGATCTTGATACAGGTAAAACAGTTATCAAAGGTAAAATAACTCCAAATAATCTATACATATTTGAAGAAGGACAACAACAATGATATCTGAGCAAGGATGATGAACACTGGTTATGGCATCGGAGGTTGGGGCATCTAAGCTTTTCACAAATAAGGAAAGCATGCAGATACCAGGCAGTTCACGATCTTCTAGATATCAAAATTCCAGACAACACCATATGCAAATCATGTCAGTTTGGAAAGCAAACCAGAACTAACTTTCTGGAGAAGGAAGGATCAGCTAGCATGCCTCTTGAGCTAGTTCATACAGATACATGTGGTCCATTCAGGAAAAGAACACCTCGAGGAGAAGAATACTTGATATTATTCATTGACGACTTCTCTAGGTTTGTTTGGTTAAGACTTATGAAGCACAAAGATGAATCATTTGAAAAATTCAAATCCTTCAAAGCCTTGGTTGAAAATGAATCAGGACACAAAATTAAGTGCCTCAGATCTGACAGAGGTGGGGAGTTTACCTCAAATGAATTTTTCGATTTCTGTGAAGAACATGGGATAAGAAGAGAATTCTCTACAGCTAGAACTCCTCAACAAAATGGAGTTGTGGAAAGAATGAACAGAACAGTCCAACAAATGGCTCGTGCTATGCTTGATGAATCGGGAACTCCCGCAACTTTCTGGGGTGAAGTTGCACATGCTGCGGTTTTTATTCTCAACAAAATAAATGTCCAGGTGAACAGCACTCAAACCCCTCATGAGCTCTGGTGTGGTGAGACTCCTTCGGTAAAGCACTTCAAAATCTTTGGGAGCAAATGTTATATTAAGAATACTGATGAGCAACTTGGCAAACTTGAACCTAGAGCAGATGAAGGCATTCTTCTTGGTTATTCTCCACATAGCAAAGCATACAAATGCTACAATAAAAGACTTGGCAGAATTGTTGACAACATTGATGTAGTGGTTGATGAGAAGGGATACATTCCTAGGCAAGTACATCATAAAGACATCGAAGAAGATGAAGGCTACCCTCAAAGACAAAATGATGAAGAAGAAGAACCTCAAGAAGAACCAGAGGAGCAGACAAGAATAGAAGAAAAGACTCCATCCAGATATGTTCAGAAGAATCATCCAGAATCTCAGATTATGGGGCAGAAAGAAGCAGGTGTACAAACAAGAAGAACAGTTGCAGAAGCTTCAAGCTATTTGGCATTACTCTCCTCTACTGAACCACAAAATGTGAAAGAGGCATGCAAAGATGAATGCTGGGTGAAAGCAATGGATGAAGAAATTGAGCAGATCGAAAAGAACAACACTTGGGAGCTGGTTCCTAGACCAAAGGATAAGAATGTTATCGGAACAAAATGGGTCTTTAAAAATAAATTGAATGAAAATGGAGAAGTAATTAGGAACAAGGCCAGACTGGTTTGTAAAGGGTATGCGCAGCAAGAAGGAATAGACTTTGAAGAAACCTTTGCTCCTGTTGCAAGACTTGAGGCCATCCGAATGTTCCTTGCTCTCTCAAGCTTTCAAAACTTCAAAGTATTTCAAATGGACGTGAAATCAGCCTTTCTGAATGGAGACTTGGAAGAAGAAGTATACATTGAGCAGCCAGATGGGTTCATTCTTGGAAATGATCCAAATCTTGTATGCAGATTGAAAAAGGCTCTCTATGGTCTCAAACAAGCTCCAAGGGCTTGGTACTATCGTTTGGACAAATATCTTCATCAACAAGGTTTTTCAAAAGGATCAGCAGATAGCAATCTTTATATAAAAGTTGAAAATGACAAATTGCTAATACTTGTTGTGTATGTAGATGACATTATCTTTGGTAGCAATGAAGAAGCTATGAGTCAAAGCTTTGCCTTGGTGATGCAGAAAGAATTTGAAATGTCCTTGCTGGGAGAACTGACATATTTTCTTGGTTTGCAAATCCAACAAAAGGAAGGAGGGATCTTTTTGTCTCAAACCAAGTATCTCAAATAGATTTTGAAGAAATATGGCATGGAAGATGCAAAACCAGTATGTACACCCATGGTCACAGGATGTAGCCTCAGTGTAAATGATGAATCTGCAACAGTGCATCAACCAACCTATAGATCTATGATTGGAAGTTTACTTTATCTGACAGGTACCCAACCGGACATCATGCATGCAGTTGGAATAGTTGGAAGATTTCAGGCAAATCCGAAGGAGACTCATCTTCAGGCAGTGAAGAGAATTTTCAAATATCTTCAAGGGACTCAAAATTATGGCTTATGGTATCCTAGAGATACAGATCTCACACTTCATGCTTATACAGATGCAGATTGGGCCGGAAGCGTGGATGACAGGAAAAGCACAAGTGGTGGTGCGTTCTTTATGGGTTCCAGACTAGTATCCTGGTTCAGCAAGAAACAAAGTTCGATTGCCTTGTCTACAGCCGAAGCGGAATATGTTGCTGCTGCATCTTGCTGCACTCAACTCCTTTGGATGATGCAGACTTTGCAGGACTTTCAAATCACTTGTACACCACCTATCCCCATCTTATGTGATAACACAAGTGCAATCAGCATCTCAAAGAATCCTGTCATGCATTCAAAAACCAAGCACATACCAATCAAGTATCATTTTCTCCGGGAACAAGTGCTTGAACAGAAGGTCAAGTTGGAGTATGTTCCTTCTAAGGAACAAGTTGCTAATATTCTCACCAAACCATTGCCTAGGGAGACTTTTGAATACCTCAGGCAAAAGCTGGGAGTTTTTGATGCATCATCCTATTGTTGAAACTCTTCTGATTGATGGTTGTACGCATAATTCGTCTGGGGTATATGCGTACATGTGCTGGGTTGCGGCACAGGTTCAGGGGGAGCATATAATGCATTGTTGGCATTATGGAGGATGTACAGAAGGAGATCATGGAAGCTGGTCTGAATATAGCTGCAATATGTCTCTATCTCTTTCTGGTGGATTATGGTTCTTCTTTACAGATTTGGTTCATATTCAGGGGGAGCATGTTCTAAGGGGGAGCATAACCCTTTGCCCTTGATGTCAAAGGGGGAGAATGAAGCTGAAGTTTTTGAGGTTGCCATCAAGTCCAAAGGGGGAGATTGTTGGCATTATGTTTCTGGTATGGCTATATGTTACATATGTTGTACTTGATGGCAACACCCGTGGCAAGGCTCTCAATATGTTGAAAATTAAGAAGTACGCAGGAGATCAGTTCAGAAGGTGCGCACCCGCAGGTACACCGTAAAGGGACCGCGGCCAGTCACGCAGGTCAGCTGTTCAGGAGGTGCGTACCCCCAGTGCACTCATTTCAAGGCAGAGAAAAGCACACGTGGGGTTTCTTATGTTTAACCCTTGGTATTTAGCCGACGGTATTTGTGTTATTATGGTTTTGGCTCGTGGTATTGATCCATGATTTTAGGAGGAGCTTGCCTATATAAAGCAAAGGAGATCACTTGGCTAAGTATCTTTTGCAATTGAATGTCTTAAGATCTGAAATATTGGTTTATGGTCTTAAAAGCTTGATCTATATGTAAGAGAAGTTGATAGCGAATCTGTGAAGGGTGATCTCTCGAGCGCATGATCAGATCTGAGCAACTGTGCCACTCCGGTGGACTGCCAATTCGGCCCTAATAAGAAGTACGCAGGTGTTTAACAGGAGAGCTGCATGGGTACGCAGAGCAGAAACAGGAGAGCTGCGTGGGTACGCAGAGCAGAAGAAGGAGAATTGCGTGGGTACGCAGAGCGACAAAGGTTCAGGTGTGTACACACAGTAAAAGTACGCGGCGCGATAGTATCTCTGGGTGCGTACATGCAGTAAAAGTACGCGGCGCGATAATATCTCTGGGTGCGTACCTGCAGTAATAGTACGCGGCACGATAGTGTCTCTGGGTGCGTACCTGCACTAACAGTACGCAGTGCGGTTGAAGAAACAGTGCGTGGACATGCAGTGCGGCAGAAGGGTCTCTGCGGGTATACGCAGGGGAGCAGAAGGTGAAGTGCGTACGCACGCAGACCAGAGAAAGAAAAACTGCGTATCTGTCTTAAGAAATTTTGTTGGCTGTATTTTTCTGTTGATAAGATGTTCTGGGTTTAGTTCTATTATTATTGATCTGGTTACTACAGTTGACTGGGTGATTTTCTTATACTTGATGATCATTTGATGTTTATGGATCCAGTTTGAAAATTTATGAAAAGTGGTCCTTATAAGAAAAGAAATAGGGGGTTGTAGCTCCCTTCCAGGAGAGACTGGAAAACGAGAGAGAGTTGTAGCTCTCTGCAGGTTGCAGCCTGCATACTGGTAAAGGACTGCACCAGTACAAAACCATTGTAAAAGGAGTTTCTAATTTGAAAGAAGATAGAGACATATTGCAGCAGGTGGTTTTCACCCACTTTGGGTTTCCACCTTACATCTTGTGTTATTTGGTGTGACTATCGGTTTTCTTTGTTCATGCTCATTATTTTATGGTACTGACATGCAAAAATAATTCAAAGAACAAATAAGGAAGATTTATTAAAAGAGTTTGATAATACTGATTCACCCCCCCTCTCAGTATTATTTCCAACACACAATTTATTATATGTATCTCTTATGCTCCTACTTCCAATATTTAAGGATATGATTTGTGCCATGAATGTAAAAATGATGGCTAGCTAGGAACCAATTATCATTAGTGTCAAGCTTATTATTACTTGTTGTGGGCACGCTTTTGTGCAATGATGAATTTCCAAATGAGGAAGACTGTAGCCTCTTTACTATCATTTAGTTATTGTTCAACGCATTGATTAAGATCTACATTGAAAACTCTGGAGTTCCACCCTAACTTCAAACTTGATACTAAAATTTCCTTATCCAAATATGATGGACAAATTCATAAACACGTTTTGGATTATTGGATTTGTATCTTAATACTTGCTTTATAGACATACATAAATATAATCGATTGAAATTTGTTTCTTGCTAGCAACTACTTAAATTATGTTTCCACCTTTCTCTCTCTATGTCTTTCTTTTTACCTCGACCCTCTCTCCCCTCCTCCAACTCCATCTCTTTCTCCCCCTCCCTCTCTCATTCTCTCTCCTCCTTTATCTCTCTCCCTTTCTCTCCCACCTCCATTTCTCTCTCTCTCTCTCTCTCTCTCCACCCTCAAACTAAATCACTATCTTCCTCCCTCTCTCCTCCTCTCCCCCCTTCTCTACATATCTCCTTCTTTGTCTCTCTATATGACCCCCAAACATACATACTCTCTGATCTCCATCTATCCCTTGTCACTCCCTCTCTCTCTTTCTCCATTTTTCTCTCTCTATGGATTTCTTGTTCCCTCCCTCTCTCCCCTTTCAACTCCATCTCTCTATAACTCCCTCTCTTCTCTCTATCCCTCCCTCTATCCTCCTCTCTCTCATGTCCTCTCTCTCATCCTAGGTCAAGCTCAACCTATAGATCCAAATTATCCAAAAATTTACACGATTTCAATATATATTCATTTACAAACTTGACAATACTAGTAAAATATGATTCTTGGATTACTTTTGATCAAATTGGAATCCATCCAACTTCTAATGAGTGTTCCCTTAATGGTTCGACACCTTTGTATCAACCCTACACATTGCATAACAAAGGAACCTTTAAGGCATACCACAGTACAACCCTTGTGCAAGGGTAGCTCATAATTCTAGAATCCTTGACGATCTAGCCTAATCCCTTGTAGCTATGTCAACATCAGAGGTTTTACAAACCCATCCTTCATAAAGGAATGATTACTATTAGAGTTTGGGGAAGTTAACCCTTAAAGTTCCCAAAGCACTACATTTAATTTGGATAATATAGAGCCTTGACTCCCCTCATTGGTAGGTTTCTAAATATCTCACTTGCATGTCCAAATATGTGTGGAAGAAGTTGGTCTCCCCTGATCTTACCCCATATACTATTAACCCTTTGATATTATCATGTCCACCCATCTCAACCCAAGGATTTACCAAAACATCCCCATAGATCTAGCAAGAATAATGGTCTTAATACATATTGAGGTCATAGATGCACCCTTAGTCTAGAATATACTCATTTGATTTAGCTATATGTATGATATGGAAGCCATATCTTCATTAATATTTCATATTATGATGATTCCTCACAATAGGAAGGTCACTACCATCAACCAAATCATGCACTATGAACCCTAACCAATGTCTAACCTAGACAACATACTTTTCCTCATAGGGGTAAGTCAAGATTTTTGTCATACATTCAAATTAGGTCTAATACCTTCAAATATTCTATGTTACTTGGAAAATATCAAGTTAAACAACCTTTGGTTTAGTAGATAGGTTCAAATCAAGTGTGTATGCTAATGTCATTTGATATGCTACCATCTATGACCTTATCTATGTTAGGATCATCCTTTGTGTGCAACAAACAACCTTTTGCTAAGGAGAGGGGCCCACCTCCTACCTTGGTTGACTTGATGCATCCTTGGCAAGATATTCCATGTCCTACCTTGGCCAACTCTCTATATAATATTCAATAATAAATTCCCTAGGATCCTTTCAAAGCCCATGATACACCTGATTGTGTGCACATTTGTTACATTTCTACATTTACTAGGATTATTTCCCATAGTAGCCACCCCTTCCCCTTAGGTATCAACATCTACACTCCATCCTTGGGTAAGGATGCAAGTTTCTCTTAGCTAAATTCTCCTTTGTTTTCATTCCCTAAAAATCTATAGGAACCTTAGTAGCTAGTAGTGTGTCAGACACATGTGATATTTATGGGACCCAAAAGGCAATCAAACCAACTCATTCCTCTGAGAAGTCCATCACCCCTTCTTCCCACATCCTTAACTTAGGTGAGGAAATTATAGAGGTAACAATCACACTTGACTACCCATGAGATTTAATGCATCATCAATACTTTTTCCTCCCCTAGGATGCGTTTCAACTTTACCCATTCTAAGAAATTTGTATAATTGAAATAAAATACTTCATTCTCCATGGATATGTTGATTGTCTTAAGAACTTGATCCCTACCCAATATGCTTTTGAAGAGGGAAATATGACTATAATTTCTCCCACTATTAAAGTTGGAATCAAACCTATACATCAATAAAAGCATTATCCTTGAATAAACATGTTCCATAAAGGAAGTTATTTCATTTTAAACCCCTCTTTTAAGAGTTTCAAGTTGTACACTAAAATTCCTAGATTTGGTCCATCCAATTCGAATAATACAACAACCCATGGAAATGTACAACCATTGTATGGAAAAAATAGAGGCTTATTAAACCCTCTAGAACTATTGCCATCAAGGTTGAGTTCACCAAGTTTCATAAATATAGTTTTGTCTATCCCATCACATGATGATCACTGATCTCCAACATCATTCTTGCGAACAAAAATCAAGGCGTATTGATTTTTAGGATTTGAACCAAGCTTGTCCAAAAGACAAATACCTAACACCATTAATTGATAAATTTATTGACCAATTCATTTAGCATGAGGTATTTTATTTTATGGATCAATTCTCTAGGTATAACCAAATCTAGATTCACCATATGAATTCAATATAAAATTACTTCCACCAAACCATGGAGCATTTTCACCTATTGTGTTATGCTCTTTGGTCTCAAAAATTTTGGCGGCACCTTCCAAAAAACCATGACATTTATATTTCATGACCTTGTTCATATAATATTGACCTATCTTGATTACCTTATTGCTCATTCACAGAGTCAGTCACAACATCTAGAAGAGCTTTCCATAATCTTTCAATGATGTCAAAAATACAAAATTTCCTTGGAACCCCTCAATGGTTTCTTCTATATCACATTTGGACGATTATTGGGTTTCGCCATTTCATAGTAGGGGATCATGGTGACCCTTTGAAATTTTAGGCCATCAACAAAATACACCGCTCCCACCCAAAGTTCTTGTGCTTCCAACCTAGAGCTAGGGGTCTTGATAAAAAATAGGTGTACTAGAAAACTACTAATTCCTTGTTTATGGGATCCAAATCTATTTCAAATACACACCCCAAGGGGCATAGTTATCAAATATATAATTGGTTTCAATAAGTATCCCTAGGGAAGGGATGTGGGTAGCCCATTTGCTTCACTACTGCAAAATGAGGTCCTCAATTTCTCTCTCTTCCCTCCAACCCTATCACTATCTCCCTACCTCTCTCCTTCTCTCTCTCCCCCTCTCCACCCCCCTCTCCCTCCCCCTCTACTTCCCATCCATATTTGTGTCTCCCTCCCTCTCTCTCTTACCCTTCTCTCCCTCTCTCACTCCTCTCCTTATCTCTCTCTCAATTCTGTCTCTCCCCTCTCCTTCACTCTATCTCCATCTCTCCCTTGCCACTCCCTCTATCCCTCCACTTCTATGTCTTTATTATTCCCTCCATACATATCTAGAGTATAATGTATCATGATATATTAAAATATATTATAATATGACAAATTTGATATTATATTAAATTTAATATTGTATAAAAAAATAAAATAAAAAAATAAAAACTTAAAAGAAATAAAAAAACAAAATAAAAAAAAAAACAAAAAAAATAAAAAACAAATTGGAAAAAAATAAAAATAAAAGCAATTAAACACCACATAATAGACAATATATAACATAAAAATGAAAACAAAATCCAAAGCCTTATTAACTTGTTGCGTGAGCTCTTGCCCTAGCCCGAGTGTGCCTCCACTCACCTATGAGCTACAAGAGGAAAGCCTCCACCATCACGATAGAGCCCGCCTCCACCCACCTTTGAGTTGCAAGAGGAAAGCCTCCACCATACTGACAGAGCCTACCTCTGACCACCTCTGAGCTGCAAGAGGAAAGCCTCTACCATTGTGACAGAGCCCTCACTCAGCTCCACCCACCTTAGATATGTAAGAGGAAGCTGAGCCTATACCATCGCCCCTCGCCCACCTTATCCCACCTCAGAGCTAAAAGAGGAAGAGATTGATCCACCATCACAAAAAAAATATAGAGAAAATACATTACTATTCATTTCCATAGCATCTGCCTTCGCCCACCTATGAGTTGTTAGAGGAAGAGTCTCCACCATCGTGATAGGACCTAAGGGAGATCCACCTCGAGAACTTGAGGAAGAGGAGAGAAAGAGTACAAAGACCCCACATTTGTTGCCAAAATGTCTTATGTAAGTGTTGACTTATTGGTGTTGTATAGGCTTTGAATTTGTGTATATATATATATGCTCAGAACATATTTTTGCAAGAGAATTCTTTTCTATCACCTATAGCTTATTTTTGTAAACTAAACTGTAGGTATATTGAATATGATATTCTTGAGGGTTTATTAAGGGCTAAATTAGGACGTTATTTTCATTGTAGCAATTCTTCAGCCATATGACTTGAGTATTTGTAAGGGAATTTTTGAGAATGAGGGTCATTGTGACTGTTTGAGGGCTACTCTAGCCCCATGAGATTATTATGTTCCATTGCTATTTCGTATTTTTTTTTACATTCTACCCATCGTTTTGGATGGACTTCCCTACCTTGGGTATGTACTGTACCTCTGCCATTTGAGACCATCACAATACTTGGTAGGGGGTTGTACTAGGACTAACATGTCCTGCTTACTTGAACAATTGATTATACATAGGTATCACCTATATCATAAGATAAGGGGAAATTTGGTAGTTTCTATTGTAGATTTGTACAATTTTGTAACAATCGTATAAGAAAAACATCATACTTCTAATGGCAGTTGATAGTTACAATGGACACTATTACTAGTGGTAGCATTGCATTGACCTAGGGATTTCTTTTTAGTGAAAATGAGATTTTAAGCCTTGCTAGAGGATTACATGAAGGAAACATCTTGATATAACAATATTATGATTTTTAATTGTGGCATGATTCCAAATTTGGTTATGCATTAGATTAAATTTTGACATACTTCAGTTCGTGTAAATATGATAATTTTGATCAACATAGATGATAAGAATTGGTTCTTGATTTTTAAATTGCTCATTCCTTATTTGTTTGTTCTGAGAGACTTGTTTCTCTTTATAATGAATATTTGTGTGGAGTTTAGAAATTTCTAATTACAGTATGTTTTGAGAGCCATTGAAATAAAGTTGCAATTGATGAAAATTTGCATGGAGTTTAAATATTGTTAGTTACAGTGTGTTTTGAGAATGATTGAAACTTCTTGAGGGCTAAATTAGGCCTCTTCTAGGCCGACCTATCCTTTTGGTAGCTTCTAGACCAATATTTTTACATAAAATATATTTCCTTTCTTTGATACATGAGCCCTTCATGTTGGAAATACTGAGAGTGGGGGTGAATCAGTATTTCTTTTCAATTGTTATTTTTACCAGTTAAATCATGTATATTTAGAACACAAAAAATGAACAATAGCAATAGATGCTCTTATTCATATAATATTTATAATAAAACAGATACAATATATATATGGCTTTAATATGTTTCCAAGCACCAAATTGGTCTTTTGTGAGACTCCAATCTCTAGGGCACCAACCCTGTCTTGTCAAGGCACCAACCTTGGATTTAGGAGCACCGACTCCAAGGACATCAATCCTTCCAATTTTGAGGCACCAACCCCAAGGGATCTGACCCTATCTTGTCAAGGCATCTTAGATAGTAATTCTCTGCTCCCAAAATCTTCTTTACTGAATTCTGTCAATTTACAGCTTCGCTGTAGTCTCCATGCTACAACATCAATGACAACTTGTCTTTATATGAAGAAGTCTTCACAACTCTTCATATTATCCACATAGAGTTTGAAAAGTTACGTCATGATGATTTCAAATGGGCATCATGATCTTCAATAATGTTTTCAAGATTTGTTGAAGCTTTCCAACAAGATGTCTGGGCTAAGCCTCAATGTATGCATAAAACAATTCTCTGTTTTCAAGCCTCCATTTTTATTGTCGCAATAAATTCTTTAGAAGTGATTGTCACGGTATCTTACCTCCAAATAACATACTTGCAAGTACTTTAACGTTGGTGTTGTCCACTACTCCCTTCAACTGATGAAATCTTATTTGATTGGATCGAGGTCAAATAGATCTTTGTCTTCCGCTGCGTTGTTCGGCTTCCTTCTATCCTGCTGGACCTTCAGCTCTCTTCTGCCTTGCTGGGCCTTTAGCCTCCTTCTTTTTATTCTTCTGTTGGACCTATGGCATACTCTATTTCTTCCAAGTCTGCCAAACCTTCGGCTTCCTCTGTTTCTTACAGTTTCACCAACCAATAAACTTTCCTTGTTCTCTGTTATATATGCCTGATATGCTTAACCTTTGGCTTCCTTTTCGCTCACTTCCTTTTCACTCGCTTGATCTTTCGGCTTCCTCTGCACTCACTCTTAAGATTCCTCTGTCTCTTTGAATTCACCAATAATCAAAGGACGCGTTCATTCAGAAGAGAAGTCGAATTACAAAAGTGTTGCATATTAAAAACCATTTTGGAGATTCACATGCCGCGTCATTCGTTTAATCACAATCGCAACTTCCGGAGGTCTTTTACAAGTTGTGCCCAGAACATACTCTATCCTTCGATATCAACATCATCAATCTTCATATATCAACATAGTTAAAAACAAAACCATATAATGGGTGGTCCCACCAACCACGTCATCACCTTAATGGCAATCGTAGTTTATTGAAGGTTCACACATAACACAGTGATTCCGCTACTACCGATGGAGCGGATGCGATGCGACCTTAAATAGTAGTTAATATACCCATCGGGTCCATAACCTTATCGCAATCGATGGTTTTCCATTGTTACATCTCTTCAAGACTTGCGATATGCGACGGATGTAATATTTCTTTAGGACGTAATATAATGATGTAGCGGGTCCGCATACTTATATCGCAATCGGGGTTTTAATGTGACAATAGATTTAAAAACTTGCGATGTGGTGGATGCGATGTTGTATTATAGCGTATTATAATGGTCCCATGGGTCCGTATATATATATCGCAATCGCAGATTTCAAGTGGCATTCCTTTTTAATACATGACTTCCAATGTGGATGCGATATACCATTAAATCATGTTGTAATGGTGTAACAGGTCCACAATAATATCACAATCACAATTTTTAATGTGACATCCATTTATGAATTGCAATGTGAAGGTGCCGATACACGCGGATGCGATATTACAATAGGGAGGTTTATAATGGAGCGATCGGGTCTGCACCTTATTTTGCAATGCGACGAGCCTTTCATAACTTGTGATGTGGTATTCCAAGTGTGGGACTTCACAAGTACTTTCCTACCCCCGCTCTTCCAACAGCTGTTGTTATTGTTGGCTCTTTCCTCGCTACGTGTTACTCGTTTCTCCTTCTGATGAATTCTTCCTCTTTGCGGGACTTCACTAGTGCGGGATTTGAGTAGGAAAGTACTAGTATAATCAAAGAAGGTAAAAGTGTTTGTTTATATTATTAAATTCATTTTCAACATGTGCTACTTTGCAGATGATTTTGATGATGATGATTATGTTGATTATAATGAGAACATTAATAACCATAATGAAAATGGTGAGGTTATTAAATTGATGATGATTATGAAAATGGCGATTACAATAATAATGATTTTCATGAATGTCATCATCATCAATTTTTCGTCATTGTCATTATTCTCTAAAATGTTTTTGAAGATGTTGATGATGATACTAATTAGGATGATTCCTTGATATTGTAAAAGTGTTTGTTTATATTATTAAATTCATTTTCAACATGTGCTACTTTTCACATAACTACAAAAAATAGTTAAATGAACATAGCAATTCCCTCACTCTTATTTAGATCAAAAAATGCCCTTAGGGTATTATTACTTATTAATCCAATGAGAAATAATATAATAAATTTCTCTAATGTCGACTATCCATCCAAGTCACATAACATGTGGGAATAGATTCACCATTAAGATTTGAATCAAGAAGGAGCTCAAATCAAAAGTAAAAACCATAAGAGTACTAAATTTTAATCAATTGATAACTTTATTAAATAATATTAATCACATATCCATGTTATATTGATATTAAATTTCATCCAATTCAATATTTTACTCATCATGTTCAAACTTTATATCCACCCCTTCATAATAAATAAAACTATAATTCATAACAAAATATAGGATGTGCACAAAGTCATCATTGCCATAATCATCATCATCAAGATTAAGCATAGGATGTGAGCCAATTATTAGATGGTCAACTTGATTCTCCTCTTTTTCCAACACTTTTCTTGCTTTCCTGCATCTTTTGCTTCTTCTTCATAAGTATATTCTTAAGGAAATATTATACTTTACAATCCTTTCTCTTGGATCAAATCTAAGAACAAATGACCAACCTATTCTACCTAAAACTTGTGAATAAAATACCTATTCACATTGGCTTGGAAGTAAATGGGAATTTGTATTAGGCTCTATCTAGTAGTACTGATACTAGTCAATCCAATTCAAAATTAATAATAGTTTTTTTATCACCTTGCAATAAATATCTATACCACCTAACCTTAAAGAGATCCACTTTAAATAATTTAAAATCTATATCCAATATATCTTTTGTTAGATACCTAGTCCTTAGGGATTGAAGTAATTATTATTGTAACCACACATGTAGAGAAATATAAGGAGTGATAGGTGGATAGAAAGAGTCATTCAAACCTTGTAGGATGAAACCAAATATTGTTTATCTTTGTATTAATGTATGGTTCACCTTAATGAAATTCAATCTTTCGTGGAGTTATTCCTATACCCATTAGTGGTATTAGAAATATGATAATTTTATATCCATGATTCCTCCATGAAAAAATGTCTCTACATGTTATTCCCCTTGACTTATATTTAATGTAATATGGTAGTAGTGCAATTATTCTCTCATTTTTGCATCATATCTCTACCATTATTTACATGCAATGTTACCTCTCTCACGTTACACCTTTGCACCTAGGTTATTTGGGCCTAGGCTCTCTCCATGACAATTTGAATCCATAATTCATCCAAGATGTTGTTATCTCTTATCTTCTATAGTTGAAAAGTTGAGAATAGGATTTCACTACCATGCACTTGATGGAAGCCAAAGTCAAGTTATTCTCACTACCTTGGCTCCTGTTTTAGATTGGATTAGAATTGGTCTATGACATCTCTTAAACACAATTAGAAATTAAAAGTAGGGTCCATGGGATTTCCAATCTCAACCATGGTTTCCCACAATATTTAGTAGAGGGAAGCTAAAGTACATGGAGTTGGTAGTTATTACATAGTTTTTAATCATTGTGGCATACCAGGGACTCGTGGGATTTTTTCCTTACATACCTCCGCTCAAATCTTATTTCTTATATGCATCCACTCAATCTTAAACCAAGGTTATAAAAGCTCAAAAAAAAATTGACCTATGGTATGATTTCATTGGTGACTTGGAGAGAAAGAACATTATGGTTGGCTTGTGGGCTTCAAGTTTCCCATCAATGGTACCGTGAATGCTTAGAATTATGATATGCCAAATGGTCAAGGACTTTAAATTTTTGTATTCCACTCAACAATATTATAATTGGTATTTCTTTGATGTGCTTCATATTATGAGGATTAGTTCAACTAGATTCTTTGGTTTCCTAGTGAAAAATAATTATCTTATCTCCATTGTTAATATGATGATAACTAGTAAGGAAAGATACCTAAAATGATCTATAAAGGAAAAATAAAAACTAATTTTTAAGGATTTTTGGAACAGAATATCTAAAGGAGAGGATGATAATGGTAAAGGAGGGGATGATAGTGAACCTACATCCACAACACATAAGGAAATTTCTATATGAAGAATAAATATAAGAAAGCATGTGCCTTGATTGTTGCGATAATACATGAAGAGGTGAGATGAAATATTTTTCAATTAAAAAACTATTATGGTGCTTTAAAGAAATTGAAGGATTTGTATGACTCACACTCATAAATATAACTCATACAATTACCAATCAAGCTCTTCAATATAGAGTTGAAGGATGATGATATCATGGATTTAGATTATGAAATAAAATCTGTCACACATGACATATATACCACTAGATAAAATATAGGCATTCCTCTCACAACCTTCATCAAGGCCCTCTTACCATACATATTCTTACTACCTCGAATCCCTATAAGCTGGTGTCCAAATGGATTCCATCATATTTGACTCTTTAATGGAGAAAGTTGCAAAACATGAGAAATATTTTGGAAACAAGAAGATATATTACCCCACTAGATAGATCATGGGCCTTGGTTAGAAAGGGAAGAATTAATCACATGATTATTACAGATGAGAAGGAAATAAAAGAGTATGTGGAAGAAATAATTTGAGAGAATGGGGGTAGGTAGGCATAGTCAATATGGGATATCTAATATTACTATGCACATTGATTTATAAATTGACATGAGCCAAAGACATGTAGAATCCCGTGGGAGAATGTCAAAGACAAAGAATATTATAAAGAAAAAATTGTAAAAAATCAAACCTAGTGAAAGGTAAAGTGCTTGAATTTACTCATTACATTGTTTCCCAATGGAATATGTTATGATCCTTGCACCTTAAAAATGATCATAAACTAATAATTATAGTCCACTTTGAGGGGGAAACCTCCTTATAAAATAAAAACAATGAACAAGACAAGATATGAAGATCCCAAGTTTAGGTATCCTTAGTATAAAGGATACAATTATAATAAAATGGGACCATGTGGGGTTCTAGACTACTTAAAAATATAACAATATGAATGTAATCGCTCAATATCTAGGGCTTAATAAGGGGTTTTTGGGTTAATATGGGTCTTCTATATGGCTTAACATTCCCCTCCTCTTCAAATAAATGTTGTCCTCAACACTTGAATATTTATGGGTGTTTCTACATGAAACAATCATCTTCCCATATCACTTCTTATACTGGTAGGTTCTTCCATTTTATGAGGTACTCAGTAATTACTCAATCTCTCAGTGCTTAGTCCTTGTTTCCAAAATTGTTTCTAGTTCTAGTATTATTTTCCCTTCATCATTAATCTCTGGTAGGAGAGTTTGGACTGGGATCTTATCATCGATGACCTTCTTTAATTAAGAAACATGGAAGTCAAATCTACACGTGAAGATGGAAATAGCTCTAATTTGTAGGCCATACTACCAATCCTTTGCAACACTTTATAAGGGCCATAATACCTCAGAGCTAATTTATTGTCCTTATTTTTTTGCATGAGGGACATCTATTTATATAGTTGGAGTCTCACAAATATGGAATTCCCCACTTCAAATTCCCATTCACCGCAATGTTTATCTATTTGTTGTTTCATCCTATTTTGTGCCATATTCCTTCAATAGTTTGAAAACCTCTTGTTGGTGTTGGATGTGGTCCATTACTAATTGAGTCTTTATAGTCCATTTCAAGGGAGATGTGATGGATGGGGGATTATATCCATAAAGTTCCACAAACAGTGACATTTTCTATGAAGTATGGAAGGATGTGTTGTACCACCATTCTTCCAAGTGAAACCATTTAACCCATTTTATTTGTTTATCATATGCAAAGCAAGGTAGATATGCTTCTAAACATTTATTCACAATAACGGTGTTCCCCTCAAATTGAGGATGGTAAAATGAGTTGTGAGCCAATTGAATACCCAAACAAGAAAATAATTCAGTCCAAAAATTTCCAGTGAAAATTGGATCTCTATCACTTACAATTATCTTTGGTATTCCATGTAGCTTTTGGAATGTTTCCATGAATGCTTCTGCCATAGTACTTTCTTTAAGAGGATGAGAAAGAGATAAAAAAGTGGGAATAATTTTTCATTCAATTTACCACTACCATAATGACACTATTTCCTTAAGTTTTGGGTAAAATTGTAATAATATCCATTAAAACTTATCCCCAACACTGGCTTGGTATGGCTAATGAATGAATAAGCCCTGGGGTATTGATAGTATCTCCTTTATTTTGTTCGCATACCACTCATTCTACCACAAATTTTTGCAGATCTGATTTAAGAATTTCCCAAAAAAAATATTTCTTGGTCATATGGTATGTCTTCAAGAACCATGAATGTCCTTCTATAGTAGATGATCCATGATTTTTTTGCTTATAGATGCATTAGAATTACATGTAACAGAGCATTTAAAAACCATGGAACATAAGCATATAAAATGAAGATAAAAAGACATAATAACACATGAGATCAAGACACATAGATTTTATTACGGAGTTCATCCAATTTGGACTACATCTCTGGGCCCTGCTCAATAGTGGGGAGACCTTCATTCATTAAATGGCATGAAAAGAGAAGAAGTACAAGAAGATTTTACATAAACACCCTTATACCTCCAATATGGAAGATAGATGACAAATGGAGAGCCCAACTCTAGAAACAGACAACACCACTGACTTCCAGGAAACAAATTGTGCAGAATCACCTATCCAAATGCCCAATTATGATAAAAGGGCTTCCTGCACCTTCTCAAAACCTTTTGATTTCTGAGGTAAGGTTCTGGCCACCTGCCAGGAGTAGGTTCCATTGATCTACAATTTAAATCTATGCTGCTCTCTACTGCTTTCCACCTCTTGCTGTGCAAATAGCCCAATTTATATTATGGTGGGCATATTTCTTCATAAACCGGGTAGTTTCAACAAATGACAAGTTTAGGTAGGCAACCTATTTCAAAACAGAGATTCTCGGACCTAAAAGGGTATGCAGATAACAACTTGTTAAACATAGGAAAAACCTCCATCAAAAATAGTTCACAGACCATTTTGCATTCAATCCATTAAATCGACGGAATAACACAAAGAATCAATGCTTTACTCCTTAATTGATGGAATAGTATAGAGAACCAACGTATTTCCCTGAACCCGACGGCTTTTTCATCGGCGGCCATAGTCTATCAGCACCACAAATCGTAATCGGTAGAACTAGGGGTGATTCTCCATAATGGTCGTTGCACTATGTGATGGGCAATGTGTGAACTAGCAAACTTGACAGAACTATTAACTGCAACCTATAACCATATCGCATCTGTGATCCATCATATATCGCAATCGGGGGAGCAAGTGGGTACATATATAATGGGAATTGCACTGTGTGATATGCAATTGTATCACAGTCGCAACCCTAACTTCCTGGGGACCGATTCTATCACCGTTGTTCCTTGCGATGTGTGATGTACGATATCACATTGCACTCCATCTTTGCTCTGGGGCCAATTCTTTACCGTCGACCTGCCTCTGATCTGCGATTGCGATATCACAAATTGCAACCCGATAGTGATGGGGGCCAATTTCTTTAACTGCAGACATCTCCCTTCTACAATTTGTGAAATACAAGGCCAATGAAGGCCTCCCACTTGGCACTTCCCCATTCGCTGAAGTTCTTCCACGTCATTTTTCTTCCTGCCATCAGTCCAAGTCAAACTTGAACTTTGACTTGCCCTAACTTCTTCATATGAGCTCAGATTCGAGTGTCGTTCACATCGTTCGAATTAGGATGATGATCACTTCTATTTGAAGCTAAGTTTATCAATATTCTTTCACTTTAAATGTTTAACTTTTTTACCATGCCACTAGTACTTTTTATAGATCCACCTGGATCAATCCTCCTGGATCAATCATCCCCACTAAGAGAAGCTTTTGGTCCTCCAAAAGAAATAAATAATCTAAAACTTCTATGTACATTATCTGCACCACAAGTGTCCTAACAGGTCATCCTTCCTTCTCTTTCACCTTTGTCCTTCAAAGCCATAAGTGATGAGCCGACACCTGCATCTCTTGCAAACCTGTAGTACAATATCTTGCAAATTACATGTTTAGCGATATGACCAAAAATGAGTCAAACAGCCCATACTTGCCATGGGTTTATAACACATACTCTGTGGTCAAGTTTACATAAAAATGGAAATAATACCCCAGCTATCAATAGAAGGCCAAACATCATTGTTGCTTCAACAAGTGATGGAAAACATATCATCACTGCAACACATGATTTACAAAAATATGGTCAAACATTATTGTTGCTTCAACAAGTGATGGAAACACATCATCACTTTCACATTTCAAAATGAAACACAAAATAAGGCCAAACATCATTGTTGTTGCAATAAGTGATGGAAAACACATAATCACTTTTACAGTTTAAAATGCAACACATGATTTGCAAAAATAAGGCCATGACATTCTACCACACCTAGAAAACCATCTCTCACTTATCAAAGTGATTGGGTCGTCCCCTTGTGGCATCTTCATTGGTCAAACAATTGTTTCACTCGGTTCATGCACGAATGCTTTGTCCTTGTGACGTTGCTCTGGATGAAGCCTCTAACACGTGGCTCTTTGATGATCACCTTTGTTGTAATGACTACAATAAGCCTTCTTCCTCAAGGTCTAGTTTACCTTCTTCTTTGCCTGCTGTTGAGAGGGTCTTTGATGCCTCATCCTTTTTCATGCTTCTATTCTCCTCCAACAGTCAGCAAACACATGGTTATGCAATCCAAAAAAATTGCAAGTTATTCTATGCCATGATTTCCATTCATTATTAACAATATAGTTGTAATCAAAATGAACATTAGGATACCGAGATTGGTTTTACCTTTCTTGTTGGTCTCTGGTATGATCATGGGAATGAGTTCTTGCCTCAAATTTTTCTCTGCAATGCATACTACCATAGGTTGATGGTGATGTGTTCCCATCATCCTCTTTCCTCGATGGTTTCAATAATGTCATGGAAGATTCTGACATCTTTGAGCACTGTCCTTCAGTGCACCCAAACCTTGCGAATCGAGGTCTTTGCTCAACCTCCAATGGTTGAGTTATTCCTTTGCTATTAACACAAGTCATTCTTCTTCCTTGTACCTTTTCTCAGTAAGGAGTCTCATGTTTGTCCTTGTAATGGGTATTTCCACAGTTCCAATAGAAATTATACCATGTGAAGATGAAACTAAAGAGAAATCAACATCTTTTACCTCCACTGTCGATTTGGAAAGAACAAATTAGGCCTTCTCATCATCTGTCGTTGGTGGTTTGCTGGTTGTTTTGGCGCATTCCCCAACCTCCTTCTCGACATACCCAAGTCTTGCCTGATGAGGTAATTCCTAGACTTTTATGGGGTTAATGATGCCTTGGCCATTAATGTAGAGGCCCTTCCCCTCATACACCATTCTCCTTAACAGTTTGGAGTCGATTCCTTTGGTATGATTTTCAAAAATGGCGAAATCAACATCAGGAAAAATACATGAAGTCGAATAATTACTATTTACCTCACGGGGGCCACGTTGTATTTTTTCCAATGCCTCGTCCTTAACTTGCAGCTGGTGTAGTAACCTCTGTTTCTCCTCTTTCTCTTCCTATAGAAACCTCCTTAATTTAGCAAGCTCTACTTGAAGTCTCTTGTTAATCTCCCCATTCGAGGAAGGTGATGAATAAGATGCATAAGCACCGGAAGATGTGGATGATGCATCGCTATCCGATCTCTTTTTCTCCTCCTCTCTTCTCTTCCATACATGCTATACATGATGTCCACCATTTTGGACATTTGCAGGAAGGTCTTGTGCATTTATTTACCATTCTCTATGGCTGCACACTCGATTATTCACGCTCGCAATTCTTAACAACAACAAGACCACTTCTTTTCCCAATGAGCTTCAACATCTTCCATGTCTCCTCTTCAGGATGCACGTCCTATAATGCTTATTTCTGGCTAGCGTACTAATGCAATTCGCATCAACTAAGCCCTGCGCTAATAACACTTGATCTAGGATTTTTTTTTTCTTATAGGTGCATCATAATTACACGTAACAGAGCACTTAAAAACCATGGAACATAAGCATATAAATCAAGATAAAAATACATAATCACGCATGAGATCAAGACACAGAGATTTGATTATGGATTTCATCCAATTTGGCCTACATCTCTAGGCCTTGCTTAGTAGTGGGGAGGCCTTCATTCATTAAATGGCATGAAAAGAGAAGAAGTACAAGAAGATTTTACATAAAAACCCTTATACCTCCAATCTGGAAGATAAATGACAAATGGAACCCAACTCTAGAAACAGACAACACCACTAACTTCCTAGAAAAAAATCATGCAGAATCGCATATCTAAATAACCAATTATGATAAAAGGGCTTCATGCACCTTCTCGGAAACTTCTGATTTCTGAGCTAAGGTTCCGGCCACCTACTAGGAGCAAGTGCCATTGCTCTGACCTATAAATCTATGCTTCTCTTTGCTACTCTGCCCCTCTCACTGTGTACATAGCCCAATTTATATTCTGGTGCGAAGATTCCTTCATAAACCGGGTAGTTTCAACAAATGAAAATTTTAGGCAGGCAAGTTGTTTCAAAACAGATATTCTCAGGCCTGGAAGGGTATGCAAATAACAATCTGTTAAACATAGGAAAAACATCCATATAAAATAGTTCACAGACCGTTTCACATTTAATCCATTAAATCGATGGAATAACACAAAGAATCAGTGCTTTACTCCTTAACCGGTGGAATAGTACAAAGAATCGGCGTATTTCCCCAAACCCGATGGCTTTATCATCAGCGGCCATAGTCTATTGGTGCCACAAATTGCAATCGGTAGAAACAAGGGTTATTATCCATAACAGCCGTTGCACTATGTGATGGGTGATGTGCGAACCGCCGGACTCGAAAGAACTATTAACTGCAACCCATAACCATATCGTATCTGGGATCCATCACATATCGCAATCGACGAAGCTCAGGGGTACATATATAAGGGGAATTGCACTATGCGATATGCGATTCTATCACAATCGCAACCCTGACTACCCGAGGGCCTATTCTGTAACTATTGTTCCTTGCATTGTGCGATGTGTGATATCGCATCACACTCTGGCTTTGCTTTGGGGCTGATTCTTTACCGCTGACCTGCCTTCGATATGTGATTGTGATATTGCAAATCGCAACCCGATAGTGCTAGGGGCAGATTTCTTTAACCGCAGACCTCTTCCTTCTGCGATTTGTGAAATGCGGCACTAATGGCAGCTTGCCACTTGGAACTTCCCCATTTACTGAAGTTCTTCCATGTCATTTTTCTTTCTACCATCGGTCCAAGTCAAACTTGAACTTTGACTTTCTCTAACTTCTTCATATGAGATCGGATTCAAGTGTCGTTCACATAGTTGGAATTAGGATGATGAGCACTTTGATCTAAAGCTAATTTTATCAAGATTCTACCACTTTGAAGTTTGAGCCTTTTTACCATTCGGCTGGTACTTTTTAGAGATCCCCCTGGATCCTCCTCGATCGATCCTCCTAGATCCTCTTGGATCAGAAGAAGTGTGTAATTCCAATATGACTTAATGTTTGAGTTGATAATTCGTACATAAGTATAAGAGATCTTGATACCATAACAAATCCATTTTCCATTTAAATATTTTTGTTGCATCAGGTTCCTCCTATAGTTGTTGAATAATCTTTCATATTATCTCATCTTGCTACCATTATATCCTTTCCTATTCCATCCAATTAGATTGTGGAAGGGAAATAACACATAGTAAAAAATTTGGTTCTTCCTCTTTCCTTGAGAGTGCATCTACCACAATATTTTGTTTTCCCTTTTTGTAGATAATTTCAAAGTCATAACCAGACATATTTGTGACCAATTTTTGTTGCTCTTCTAAATATAACATTTTCTCCAAGAAGTACCTCAGACTATGATAATGTATTTTTACTTTGAAGTGACTTGCAATTAGGTATGGGTGCCATTTCTTTCTTTTAAGTTCACTACTTTCAAAGGCAAGTGTAGAGCTATAAAAAGGGTCTCTTTCACCTCTAATTACCTCACATTAATATGTCAATTCGGGAGCGTTTGGTTATTTCAAAGAGTGACTCAATCTGAGGCTATTTGTCAGAGTAATGCTAGTAGTACAACATTCTGCAAAAATACAAGAGTAAACAGATGCTTGTCTATGACTAAGTTACTTCAAATGACTAAATCACGCACTCTTAAAGCTAGGCAACTTTATCAGTCAAGGGTTCGACAACAATAGCCCATCCCTTTGGAAACTGATGGAAAGGAAATTAGAGCATGGACCATGGGTCTGGGAGCGAGGCAGTAAATGCCGAGGCTCACTACAGCCACAGATCGTCTCTCACACCAAATGCGAGTAAATGAAACAACAGATAAAAATGGAACGGAAAATAAGAAATTGAACAGCAAATCTAGAATGGAACAACAATGCTCAAATGGAATAGTAATTCTGAAATGGAACGACAATCAAATAACTAAACCTCGCGAGCAGTAATCAAGCTTTATCCTATCAACTCAAATGCACTCATTGTAATCAAAACTCCAATCTTTCATTCTCCAAGCAAATCAAGCAACATGTGCTAATGGAACAACACTAATTACTAATAAGTTATGGAACAGCATTTAGAAATCATACACACACAACGCACTTGAAAAGTAATCTGATTTAGCACCAATCGTCATCAACAGGAATTACAACTGCGTTTCAAAATGGAACAGCATTAATCCTGAATCATAAAGAACACATCTTTCAGATAAATTCCATAACACGAATATACAACATAAGAGCTCCGTAACAAAATAATAACAATGTTCAATTAAGTTTAATAATATTTAATCAACTCTGAAGGTATTGGTGATATAATGCAGAGTCAATATAACAAGTATAAAAACCTTAATGAACGAATCTTAACAGAGCAGACGATGTAACTTATAAAGCATATCAGATTACCAACTAATGATGATAAGCAAACCACGCAGAAATAAAATCGTAGTGATACAGAAGCAAGTGTCCTCCGGGGCCGGGCCCTTAGCCTCAAGGGTACACCGCTTTAAGTTAATCCAGACGCAGAGATAAGATAATCACCGAGTTTATATTAATGCATAAAACAGAAAGTACAATGAGCCAAGTTCAACGAGACTTGATGATCAAAGTTCAATCTTTAACAGAAATTTACATAAAAGCATAATCCCCAAAGCTAACAGCGTCGTCCCCTTATATAAGGGTGACGGCAGAGATGTCTAAGTAACAAGATAAATAAAGCAGCGATCCCTCAGGATCGAAGATCCTGAGGGATTCGCCAAACTGTTAATACTTAATCACTTCTTTTCTCCTCCGCCGAGCTGGTGCCTTCTCCTCCTTTTCCGGACTGGTTTGCTTCAACCTGCTTAGCCTCGTTTGCACTCGGTCCTTCGTCAAAGGGACAACAGTTACCCTATTCTTGTCTTTTTCTTTGGAACAACAGCTCCTCGTTTTTACCCTTTCCTGCACAGGATAATGACAACTATCAGCGGTTAAGTCTTGCATACTAATTCCACATATTTTGTCATAATTATTTATTGTTTTCCACATTCAAGATGTAAAAGATTCACAAGTCCCACTGAAAAAGCCATTGAAATGATCATTAAAAGCATACCTTTTTAGTACTCCACACACCCCCCTGCTTACCCTGTTTCATGCCCTCATGAAAACATTGTAGTTGACATGCAAAGGAGTGAGAGAATAGGCTGGAGAAGGAATCTCATGTGGAGGCCTACAGCCATGGTGAGTGACTAGGTAGTCAAAGAACTGGCCTGTTTGACCCTTAGGCATCCCATATAGGGCTTGATATCCGGGTGTAGGGTGCCAGATGATTGGACTGCGGAATCTATATCCTAACCAGGATGGCCCTGCCCTCAAAATGCTTTTGCCATAGAGGTTCAAACGGTTGGCGGCTAATTGAAAATTCTCATACTTAAATGGATCCCTGAGCTGGATGTTTGGATTAGAGATTCAGTACCAGAATTTGGCTGCATCAATAGCGAGGTCTTTGATAGAAAGAAAATATTCTAAACTTTGTCGAATGAGTGCCTCGTGCATGGGTCCTAACGTTTCGATGACACTTGGAGTTCTCATGAGGTTTCTATGTGCTTTCCACAACCGTACTGGGTCCCAAGGCTCAGCCCTTACCCATAAGTCTAGGCCATTTTCCTGCCTCTGGAAAGTGTTATAGGCTTTGAGCCATTTAATCTGATTAAGCCCGAATGAGATGAATGCTTGCAATTGAATGTCCCCAACAAAAGGGCCAGGGTTCAGCTCAGTCTCCTGATCTAGCATGAGGTTATGCAAATAAAATTCACATAGCAATCTCTGGACCTTCACCCCATAATGTTTACAACAATCTATAAAGTCATTGACAGTGTTAATTTGTATCGGGGCGCCTGCTTTAACAACTTTTATTTTTAATTGTAAGTACCGTTCCAATAAAAACAGAGCATAGTTTTTGGCAGGGGCCCTACATGCTAAAACGTCATTGTATAAAGAACACAAGGTATCCATCTGTTTGATAATAGTATCTAGCCTACGGGTTACCTTCGCAACTTTCTCTTGTTCCTTTTGCCACCCTTCAAAGGCCTGGCTTTCGAATTGGTTGACGTTCCTTAGTTGCTGTTGGAGTTCTTCATACTTCTCGTGAGGGACCGTTTGTTCTCTAAGCCTTTCCATTTCTTGCTGAGCCTATTTCAATCCCTTGTGCAAGGTCCTCGCCTTTGGATCTATTTTCCATGCAGCAGTGGAGGACGGGAGTTTTACTTGAACTTTCTTATTGTGTTGTTTCGAGTTCAGAACCCTTATCACCCCTGAGGGTGGTGCCTCCGTTTGAATTTTCTTGTTGTCCATTTCTTTTTTAACACGAATACCAGCTTGCTGCTGTTCCTTTTCAAATGGAACAACAGTCTGTCCCTCAGCGTCATTTGGAACAGCAGCTGGACCTTCAGCCTCATTTGGAACAACAGCTGGATCTTCAGCAGGGTTTTGATCAGCAGGGCGATTTTTGGTCCTCTGCCTTTTTATCCTGCGGATTTTTACTGCAGTGGTCATCTTTTTCTTCCCTGCGGTCTTCCTTACCCTCTGCCTCACTTTCAGGATCCTGATCTGCTGGTGGAGCTGGGCTATTATGCTCAATAACCTCCGTTGTTCCTTTCGTAATTCCCTAATTTCCAATGTTTTTTTAGAAGGAATAGCAGGCTTTCTACTGCGTTATGGGCCGTGACTAGTCCCTGGATCTTCCTCCTGGGGTGCTTCTTCACTGTTTTTTGCTGGCTGTTCTAGGGTAGGAACCCTAACTGGTTCAGTGACTTCTTTTTCTATCCCTACTTCCTCCGGAATTTCCTCTAGTGCCTTGGGAACAGATTGTTCCCGTTCAGTGTCTCTTGTCTCCTTTTCATCATGAACAGGCAGATTTCCTTCTTCTGCCTCTTCTGCATGTGGTTTTTTGGATGTATTTTCTTCCTGCGGTTTGTCGTGGAGGTATGATGGAGTGGAAGGTTGGCCATACTCACCCATATTGGCCAAGATTGCGGCCAATTCATCTTCTCCCACTGGGTCATGTGGTGGGCTACCTTCCTGCTGTCCCATTTCCTCCTCCTACATGGATTGTCCAGTTTCTGCCTCAGAATGCTCAGCTTCTATTTCAGGATGCTCAGCTTCTGTTTTAGGAGGCTCAGCTTCTGTTTCAGGAGGCTCAGCTTCTGTTTCAGGAGGCTCAGCTTCTGTTTCAGGAGGCTCAGCTGCTTCCTCATTTTCCTCTTTGGATTGCTCGGCCTCCTCAGCCTCTCCTTCCTTTTCTCCTTCAACTTGTTCTTATTCTACTTCTGGCCGTGAGGGTTGCTCGTCCTCAATTACGACTAGCTGGCTGGTGCTTTCATGGAGTTTTTCCAACCTTCCTCTTATCCAGGCTAACCGGACTGATTTTCTGCATTTCTCTGGCTGTTCAGGTGTATCAGTGTCATGCTTATGCTTTGCTGATTCCTTGCTTGTTTCTGGTCATTCAGATGTGTTCGCAACATGTTTTTGTTTTCCTAATTCTCTGCATTTTTTCGGACGTTCTGGTGTGCTTGTAGTATGTTTACGTTTTTGGGAAGGTGCTGTCGCCATCCCCTCAATTATTGCAATTAGCTCTTCCCAGCTGCTTTGCTGCTGGGTGAGGCTATGACTAACTATTAGTCAGATTAATCCATGGTGGCTAACAATTGACTCTACATGCTGTGCCTTTTTTAGGCTTTGTGCGACGTCATGAAGTAATGAATTCAAAAGTACAGGAAGATTTACAGAGCATTTCTGTTTTAGAACAGCTAAGAGTTTAAGATGTCGTGGCCTTACCACGTCTTTTCTCCCCTCACAGGTGATGTAGCTTTGTATTGTTCTTGCTAATTCTGCCCAGGGTTCTCCTAGCGTTGCCAGAAAAACTCCCTTCCCCTTAATCGCCAAGCTCTGGCCTTCGTCCTGGAAAATTTCCATGATCTTCTGTAGTCTTTCCTTCTTTAGTGTCCATACAGGTCCGATGGATGGTAGTCACGAGACTTCTGCGATTATGTCGTCGATGACCGTTATCTGCTTCCCCCTCATTGTGGAGTGATCCTCCTGCAGGTTCTGCAGAAATTCCATCGCCACTGTTTCATTGGACTCCTGCATGTGACTGAGATAAGTCAGCCATCCTGCTCTTTCCAAGATCTCCCGAGCAGCAGCGGAGACGGTCAACTCCTGTGGTTCGCTTCGAATTGCCCTGCCTCCCATGGTTTCACTGTGGATTCTCAATGGAACAGCAACTGCTTGTGCTGTTTGAAACACAGAGAGGGTAATAATCGTAGGATTTAGAAAAAAACACAGAGTATGCAACAGAAATGACTTATGAACATCAACTTGTGTAGAAAAAAATAGAAATATCATGCCGTTAAACCGTGCCATTCCCTGGTACACTATCTTTCCCAAATAGTGAGTTGACACATAACCCGGGGAATAATGAGGTTAACCTCCCCCCCCACAATGCGATAGGCTGTCCCAGCTGTCAAAGAAAGGAGCGGCACCCGATCTGTAACCAAGTCATAAAGGAACAGCGTATGAAAATATGCCATGTTTAGAAAAACAACGGATTACCGAAATCGAGGCGTAAAGTTGGATCGCGTATTACGTAAGAGGCTGCTGTGATATGATGCAAGGCCGAGGGATAGGACGTCTGTCGTACTTGCCAAATCTCAAGTGGTCATTGTCACCTCCTTTGCCATGATTGGTGTAATAAATGTTCATGCGATATATAAGTCGGGAAATAATGTATGATTAGTGCCTAGGATATAAGAAACAAAAGAGTATTAGTATCCTACCTATTGGTGTAATCAATGTGACTTCGATATCATTAACAGTGCTGTGCTGCCGACAGGTGTCCATAACCTTGGCAGAGTTGTTTATTTCACCCCTGGAACCATGATCCTTTATGTTCATATTAAGGAATATAATGTCAAAGTGTAGGCCATTATGTTGGCTTGGTAACCAGTTAGCCATAATGCCATTCACGAGGAGGGGGCGAAGAGTGGGCAGGCCGGCTCGTGATGAGACCTCCTGTTCCAAGGTTTGTTTGTTTGATATACCTTTTGGACCATATCCCTGGTGTGGTGGCCATAGTGGGAATGCCACTTCACTTCCATCCTCATGATCATGGTAGGTTGGCTCTTGATGAGACCCCCTATCCTGCATTTGACAATTTATAATTCATTTGTTTTTACTTTCTTTTTTGATAAAGCATTGTTCCTTATATATACACAAAGGGTGGTTCAACACTCTTTAAGAGTAGGAATGGTGGAAGAAGTCTTATCATCTCAATAGGAGGATATAAACCCTTTGCTCTGATTCCTAAACAAAAATCAAAGAGGATTAAAAAGAATGGCATGATAAAGATAACAAATCAGGGCAAAATTAGCAAGACAATGACAACAAAAGATAAGTATGTCCTTCCTTCTGTCCTCTTACCAATACAGAGCCTTATAAAGATAGAGATTTAAAATTTTCTGATTTCAGTATGTTGTGATTTTGTATTCATTGCATAAGTGCATAGCTGTCTCTAAAAGACTTTGAAAGAATAGGAGCAAGAAGCATCCTCAAATTTGGATCAGCAAAAGGGATAAGCTTGTTTCACAAGGAGAGAAAAAGTATGCTAGAAGTGTGCTTTTTTTTAGAGAAGAACAACAAAGGAGCATAGGTCTCAAAAGTGCAAATGCAGTTCCTTTTGGAAAAGGAAAAGCAGAACACACCAATGCCGTTCCTCTTGGAAAAAAAAAAAAAAAAATGCTATCTCTCTTGAAAAAAAAGGACAGCAACACACTCAAAATGACGTTCCTTTTGAAAAAGGAACAACAAAACAAGCAAACGCCGTTCCTTTGAAAAAGGAACAACAAAAATGAAGAGTGTTGTTCCTTTTGAAAAGGAACAGCAAAACAAGCAAACGTCGTTCCTTTGAAAAAGGAACAGCAAAAATCAAGAGTGTTGTTCCTTTTGAAAAGGAATAGCAGAAAAAATCAAGAGTGCTTTCCTTTTGAAAAGGAACAGCAAAAAAAAATCAAGAGTGTTGTTCCTTTTGAAAAGGAATAGCAGAAAAAAATCAAGAGTGCTATTCCTTTTGAAAAGGAACAACAGAAAAATCAAGGGTGCTGTTCCTTTTGAAAAGGAACAACAGAAAAATCAAGAGTGTTGTTCCTTTTGAAAAGGAACAGCAAAAAAATCAAGAGTGTTGTTCCTTTTGAAAAGGAACAACAGAAAAATCAAAAGTGTTGTTCCTTTTGAAAAGGAACAGCAGAAAAATCGAGAAATAAAAAATGTTGTTCCTTTGAAAAGGAACAGCAGAAACACGCAAATGCCATTCGTTTCAGGAACGGAAAAAATCGAAATCTTTGAGCAAAAGAACACATTTAGTTCAAACATATGTACACGAACAAGTTTGAAGAAAAGAAATTATGTACAAATTGTGAAAAGAAATGAATTCCTTAATGAATTACAGGTGAGGAAGACTTCTCTTCCTCTCCTAAAATCTCCATATCAGTGTCTTTGCGTAACTGTTGGCAGAAGGATTCCCGAGTGAGTGGTTTACGATAGAGACGAACTCGGTGGCCATTCACTTTGAAGGCATATCCAGAACCGTCAATGGTGATTAAAGTGATGGTCCCATTGTCATGTACCTTCTGGATTTCATATGGTCCTAACCAATGAGTCTGGAGTTTCCCAGGGAAGTCCTGAAACCGAGAGTCATATAACAGAGCTCAGTCTCCCTCGTGGAAGACTTTGTTTTTGATGAGCGCGTCATGCCATTTAGCTCGCTTCTGTTGAACCAATGCTGTATTTTGTAGTGCAGAGAGCCTAATTTCGTCCAATTAATTGATCTGCTGTAGTCGATTAATCTGTGCCTCGGTTAGATCTAAGCCAACTTCCTGTGTTGTTCGTAATGTTTGGATTTCAAATTCTATAGGAAAATGGGTTGTTTTCCAAACACTAATTGATAAGGTGAGTAACCAGTGGTGCTTCTCCATGTTTTTCTATAGGCCCAGAGTGCTTTAGGTAGTCGGGCAGCCAATCATGCCTATGTGATGCAATGGTTTTCGTTAGGATTGATTCTATTACCTTATTGCTGCTTTCTACTTGTCCATTCGCCTGTGGGTGATATGGAGTAGTGATTTTGTGCTGGACATGATAATTATTAAGTGTTGCAGCTAATCTATTGCCAGCAAATTGTGGTCCTCCATCTGTAACTATTTCCTTTGGAAGGCCATAACATACAAATAGATGGAACAGGAACTGTATGAAAGAGTCCTCTGTGGCTCTTGGCAATGCTTCTGCTTCAACCCATTTGGTGACATATTCTGTTGCCACCAAGATATATGTTTTCTGATTTGATGAAGGGTTGATGGGTACAACGAAATCAAGAGCCCATCGCTCAAATGGTTCGATGACTAACTGTGGTTTCAGAGGCATCTCGTCAGCTTGACCAGGACGTCCTGCTCACTGGCAGCTGTCACAGGCTTGGACAAATTTCTTTGCATCTCTAAAAATCGTGGGCCAATAATATCTTGTCTGTAATACTTTGTGTCCAGTTCTACGCTCAGCGAAGTGTCCCCCACATGGTCCGTCATGACAGGCTTTTAGGATGTCGAAGATTTCATCTTCTCGAACACATCTCCTAATATGCATGTCTGCCCCTGTGTGAAACAAATAGCCCCTAATCCAGGAGGATCGAGTACTTTTCTGAACAATCTGTTTTCATTCATTAGGGGTTAAGTGTTTTGGTAGTTTACCTACTACAAGGTAATTGGCAACATCTGCGTACCAGGGTGTTCGAACGGCAACATCAAATAGATGTTCGTCCGGAAATCGATCTTCAACTGCTGCTGCATCAATTGGCTTTGGCATTCTTGAGAGAAAATCGGCTACATGATTCTCTTTGCCGGGCCAGTCCTTGATTGTGATATCGAATTCCTGCAATAAGATCAACCATCTAGTTATTCTGGCATTTGTGACAGGCTTATTTGCTAAATATTTTATGGCGGAATGATCCGTATACAAAATAACAGGATAGCCTGTAATATAATGTCTAAATTTATTGAAAACATGTATTATAGCTAGGAATTATTTTTCAGTAACAGTGTAATTTAATTCAGTAGGGGATAAATTTTTGCTGATGTAATAGATAGCGTATGGTTTTTTATCCTCTTCCTGCCCAAGGACTGCGCCAATGGCTGTATCTGAGGCATCAGCTGATATCTGAAATGGCAAATCCCAATTTGGTCCTCAAAGGACTGGGGATGTGGATACGAGCTTCTTTAAATCCTTGAAAGCACGTTCACATTTTTCTGTCCAAAGAAAATCAACGTTACCAGTTAGTGCATATAAAGGTGCAGCAATGTGTGAATAATGTTCTATAAATCATCTATAATATCCAGAAAATCCAAGAAAGCTGCGTACCTTTGTTTGGGTAGTAGGAGTGGGAATAAGCAAAAGTATTTGGATTTTGGCCGGGTCTACCTGAATGCCGGCTACTGAAACATAGTGTCCTAGAATAAGTCCTTCAGTCATCATCATGTAACATTTTTCGTGGCTTAAGCAAAGCCTGGTAGCTATGCAGCGTTGTAGGACTTTTTCTAGGGTATTTAGTGCTGGATCAAAATCATCTCCATAGGGTGTAAAGTCATCCATATATACTTCAAGTCCATCATTTATTAAATCTGCAAAAATGCTAAGGATAGCCCTTTGGAATGTGGCGGGAGCATTACATAGGCCAAAAGGTAGAACTCGGTAGGCAAATGTTCCCCAAGGACAAGTGAAAGTAGTTTTGTCCTGGTCTTCAGGGGCAATCTGAATCTGATTGTATCCACTGAAGCCATCCAGGAAGGAAAATAATTTCTTTCCTGCCAAAGTATCTAGCACTTGGTCTATGAATGGGAGAGGAAAGTGGTCTTTTTGTGTTGCTTTATTGAGTTCCCTGTAATCCACAAAAATTCTCCATTTCCCATTCTTTTTTGGTACCACCACAAGCAGAGAGACCCATTTACTGTCAGAAATAGGATAAATAAAATTGACATCTAAAAGTTTCTGAAGTTCCGCTTTTACCACATCCTTTAGATAAGGATTAAGTCTTCTTTGCGGTTGAAGGACAGGTCTAGCATCTTTTTCTATATAAATGTGGTGTGTACACAATTGTGGGTCGATTCCTTTCATATCAGGGTAATCCCATGCAAATGCTTGTTGATATTTTCTTAACATATGGATGAGCTTAGTTTCTTGTTCAGATGTGAGGTTGGCATTGATATTTAAAGTTTTTCCCGATTCAATTTCCACAATTTTACTATTTGCGACAGAAGTAACAGGTATTGTTTGATCATGTGTGTCTTTCAGAGGATCTTCTTCTAATTCATTATCAAATGCTACTTCTATCATGTGACATTGTGTGCAGGGTCCGGATTCAGTTTGACTAATGAAGTTGTTAATGGCATCATCTTCTGTTTGATCTTTAAAATCAAGTGCCTCTTGTATAGTCAATGGAGATCTAATGTTATCAGTAAGGTATGATACAAGATACTTGTTAGTTTTAATTATTGTGACACTTGGCTATGCTGGAGGGTATAGAACTAAATTCTAGATATCAGGTCCTTTGGTTATGGTCATATTTCCTTGCCGGCAACCAATGTAAGCATCGGCGGTGGCAAGCCAAGGTCTACCTAGGATTAGCGGATGTCCCTCAAGTCGGGTTTTTGGATTAATTATCAGGAAATCGGTTGGATATTCCCAGGAATCTACAGAGACCATGACATCGTGAAGAGTACCTTCTAGTCTAACCACAGATCGGTCGGCCAATTCTAACAAAGTAGAGGTATGTTCTACAGATGTAATGCCGAGCTTTTGACAGGTAGTGGTTGTTAAAATATTGATTGCAGCTCCTAGATCAACTAAGGCATTAGACAGGGTCTGACCGTAAATTTGAACAGTTACAATTGGATTTCCCAGGTCTTCATATTTAATGGGTGTTTCTTTCCCAGATAATAAATCAGATAAAGTACCGACTACTTGGACTCTTGGATTAGTTGTTATATTCCTCCTTGGTTTCTTTATGCACAATTCTTTAATAGTTTTTGCGTATATAGGAATATCTTGAATGGCTTGGAGGAACGAGATTTTTATATACAAATTTTGTAATTCTCCCAGAATGTCAAAGTCAGGATACTGTAAAGGTCGAGGTATGACTAATCGTTCTGGGAACGGGGGAGAGGATGTGGTTGATTGATTATGAGTCTGCTGCTTATTTACATCCTCCTGTTGCAACTGATGTTCTCTTGATAACTGATCTTCGATATGAACTGTTTTATCTCCCTCATTTTCAATGATACGTCTAGATCGTAATTGAAGATCGTTACACTCCCGCAGGTTGGGTCCTATTTCTGGTGATTTTATGATTTGAAGAGATTGGACCGATCTGTTATTTGGATTAGGGTTGGGTTGGGCTGGGAGTTGTGGTCTCAGATTAGACTGGGGATTTTGTTGTAAAGCTGGCAAAGTAGGTTGAGGGAGCGGAATAGTTCCTACTAGCTGTTGCATCGGTCTTTGCCAGTTTGTCTGCCAGGGTGAACTTTGTGAAGTAGGGGGAGTCCATTGCGGAGGATATGGGCTATTTTTCCAATATGGTGGAGTATACGGGAAATTCGGCCAACCAGATTGGCTTGGCTGATTCAACCACGGGTTTGAAGAAGGAAACGATGGTGGTGACCAGTTTGAAAATGGGGGTTGGGACTGATTTTGCCACATATTATATTGTTGAGCATTATATTGTGGAGGCTGAAAAGAAGCGGTTGGGTCTGAAAACATACCAGATTGTCTTGGCTGCCACTGGCAGCGCTGGTTGATCAAGTACACCGATTCTGGTTCTTCCTCTGCTTCCTTATATACTGCTTTTAATCCAGGAAGTGAGGGGCAACTTTCCGTCAGATGATCTTTTGTACAGATGGAACATGTTTGGACTGTATCCAGTGGGCACTCCTTGTGACTATGCTTTTTCCTGCATCGGGGGCAGAAGATTTCCAAATTCTGTTCTGCCTCCATCTGCTTCTGTTTGGCTTGCATAATATCAAATTGTGTAGTTAGTGTCCCTAGAATATCGGTTTTAAAATTTTCTAATAAATTTCCAATCTCCACACGCGTTACTCCTTCTGTTGATATTTTATTGTCTCTTGCAAACCGATCATATTCTACCGGTTTTATTCTTGTGCTGCCTCTCGAACTCCTGATAGATAAATCAATAATGTCAGCAAAATTCTCTTGATAAATATCCCCTTTTCCCATGATGTTTAATGTTTCAATCCACTGTTCCTTCATGCCCCTTATCAATGCAGTTTTTAACACATTATCAGGTAAAGGTAGTGATGCATAAGGAGATCTTTGTAAATTGTATTGAAAACGTTCCACATATTCTTCTAATGTTTCGTTTGGTTTGGCTGTCATTTTGAATATTTCGTCTTTCAATTCTCTAGACCTACAATAACCCTGATATTTTTTTAAGAAGGATTCTTTCATTTGATTCCAATTGTTGATGACCCCACCACCTAGTCCCATAAACCATCTTAAAGAAGCCCCCTTTAATGTAGAGGGGAATAATTTTAATTTCTGGGGATCGGTGGTGTAATCATATCCCCTGCACAACACATCAAATTCGAATAAAAATGCATCCGGATCTTCTGATGTGAGACCGTGAAATGTAGGGATATGTTGAAGAGGGATAGCTTTCATGGGCGCATTAGTTGCAGAATCCACTATAGGATATTGTAATGTAGAGGTTTGTTTATTTGGCTGGTTTTGAGCCATAGGGTCGAATATATGCCAATAACCTTCTGGGATATCTTGGAGGGTATTCTTAGGTTGAGAGGGAACGATTTTAGTAGGGATAGTTTTAATGGCACTTCCTTTATCTGGGATAAGAGGAATACCTGATGTCTGAGGAGATTGGACTCCTTTAACAATGATTTTCGCAGTGCTCCCCTTATCTGGGTTGTTTAATGGCTGATCTGTTCCAATGGGATATTTTGGTTCCTCGGTTTCCCCTGTTTCTCCTTCTCCTTCACAAAAGTTGCTGAATTCCCTTCCTGCAATACTTCTGGAGTAGAATTTTCAATTTCTTGAAAGTCCTGCTCTTCAGTTTGACTATGCACCTCAGCAAAGGCTATAGATGGTGATCCTGTGGCCTGAAGGGAACTAGTAGGTTGTTTAGAAATGATTTTCTTGGGACCTACTGATGGCTGAGATTTTGTTTTCTTATAGATTTCGTCTATGAAAGTTGATCGGCCAAGGGTCACTGGCCCCTTAGATTTTTCGGGTTTGGATGGAAGCTTAATATTCTTTTCTGGTTTTTTCTGCTTAGTCATGCACTCAAATGAACTACTAAATTCTATTCAAACAAAGCAACAACAAATCTGTTAGGAAAGCGGGCAGTGGAGCAGGGCTTTTACATGCTCCACATGCAGGTTCTTACCTTCCGTTTTTAAGATCCAACTCTTTCCTAGCAGGTTTGTACACTACTCTGAAAAAGACAAATGGCTACACTCTTTCCCCAGCAACGGCGCCAAAATGTAGAGCTATAAAAAGGGTTTCTTTCACCTCTAATTACCTCACATTAATATGTCAATCCGGGAGCGTTTGGTTATTTCAAAGAGTGACTCAATCTGAGGCTATTTGTCAGAGTAATGCTAGTAGTACAGTGTTCTGCAAAATTACAAGAGTAAATGGATGCTTGTCTATGACTACGTTACTTCAAATGACTAAATCACACACTCTTAAAGCTAGGCAACTTTATCAGTCAAGGGTTCGACAACAATAGCCCATCCCTTTGGAAACTGATGGAAAGGAAATTAGAGCATGGACCATGGGTCTGGGAGCGAGGCAGTAAATTTCGAGGCTCACTACAGCCACAGATCGTCTCTCACACCAAATGCAAGTAAATGAAACAGCAGATAAAAATGGAATGGAAAATAAGAAATTGAACAACAAATCTAGAATGGAACAGCAATGCTTAAATGGAACAATAATTCTGAAATGGAACAACAATCGAATAACTAAACCTCGCGAGCAGTAATCAAGCTTTATCCTATCAACTCAAATGCACTCATTGTAATCAAAACTCCAATCTTTCATTCTCCAAGAAAATCAAGAAACATGTGCTAATGGAACAACACTAATTACTAATAAGTTATGGAACAACATTTAGAAATCATACACACACAACACACTTGAAAAGTAATCTGATTTAGCACCAATCGTCATCAACAGGAATTACAACTGCGTTTCAAAATGGAACAACATTAATCCTGAATCATAAAGAACACATCTTTTAGATAAATTCCACAACACGAATATACAACATAAGAGCTCCGTAAAAAAATAATAACAATGTTCAATTAAGTTTAATAATATTCAATCAACTCTGAAGGTATTGGTGATATAGTGCAGAGTCAATATAACAAGTATAAAAACCTTAATGAACAAATCTTAACAAAGTAGATGATGTAACTTATAAAGCATATCAGATTACCAACTAATGATGATAAGCAAACCACGCAGAAATCAAATCGTAGTGATACAGAAGCAAGTGTCCTCCGGGGCTGGGCCCTTAGCCTCAAGGGTACACCGCTTTAAGTTAATCCAGACACAGAGATAAGATAATCACCGAGTTTATATTAATGCATAAAACAGAAAGTACAATGAGCCAAGTTCAACGAGACTCGATGATCAAAGCTAACAGTGTCGTCCCCTTATATAAGGGTGACGACGGAGATGTCTAAGTAACAAGATAAATAAAGCAGCGATCCCTCAGGATCGAAGATCCTGAGGGATTCGCCAAACTATTAATCCTTAATCACTTCTTTTCTCCTCCGCCGAGCTGGTGCCTTCTCCTCCTTTTCCGGACCGGTTTGCTTCAACCTGCTTAGCCTCATTTGCACTCGGTCCTTCGTCAAAGGGACAATAGTTACCCTGTTCTTGTCTTTTTCTTTGGAACAGCAGCTCCTCGTTTTTACCCTTTCCTGCACAGGAGAATGGCAACTATCAGCGGTTAAGTCTTGCATACTAATTCCACATATTTTTTCATAATTCTTTATTGTTTTCCACATTCATGATGTAAAAGATTCACAAGTCCCACTGAAAAGCCATTGAAATGATCATTAAAAACATACCTTTTTAGTACTCCGCAACAAGGATTCTTACTTATTGCGTCAAAATTGTACCAATGACATGGATTGAGGCATCACACTCCAAAATAAATATTTTTGTAAATTTAGGTGTCGCCAAGACATGAGTTGTACACATATCCTCTTTAAATTATTCAAATTATTTGGTTGCTTCTTTTGTCCAAGAAAATGCTTCCTTCTTCAATAATTTTGTTAGAGGTGTTGCTATTTGACCATAATTTTTGAAAAAAAAGTTGTAATATCATATCAAGCCTAAGAATCCTCTGATTTTCTACAAGGTATTTAGCATTGGTTATTCCACCTTAGCTTTGATTGTGTTAGGATCCACCTTGACACAATTTTGTGATATAATATGACCCAAATATTCAACTTATTGAAACCCAAAGGCACACTTGGAAGGCTTTGTATATAGTTTTTTCTCTTCCAATAGTGTTAAGACCTTGTCAACATGTTGTACATGCTCTTCCCAAGGTTTGTTATAAATTAGTATGTCACCAAAAAAACTACCATACATTTTCTAAGGAAGGGTTTGAAAATATAATTCATCAAGATTTGAAATGTTGAAGGTGCATTTGTAAGTCCAAATGGCATAATCACAAACTTATAATGAACTTCATGTATTCTAAAGGCTATTTGGGGAATGTATTCTTGCATCATTCCTATTTGATGATATCTAGAACGAAGATCCAACTTAGTAAAGAAAATTTCTCCATGCAATTAACTTAACAATATATCAATGACATGAATGGGGAATTTATCTTTTATTGTCATTTTGTTGAGTTGTTTGTCGTCTAGACACATATGTCATGACCCATCCTTTTTTATAACCATCACCACTAGTGAAAAGAACTCTGTCTAGGTTGAATGATGCCCACCTCTTAACATTTATTGAATCATGCACTCAATATCACTCTTCTGTGCATGTGTATATATATTCAAGGCCTAATGTTAGGTGGTACACTTCCATGTTGCAAAATGAATAGCGTGGTCATGTTCTCCGACAAGTGGAAGACCCTTAGGTATTTTTCCAAATACCTTAGCATGATTGTTAATAAATTTTAAAAAATCCACTGGAGCAGAGGATAGAGATGTTTGAAAATATAATGAACATGATTTTGCAACTACACCTTGGTGTTCCTTTTTTAGCAACTTTTTCATGCTATTAGAGTTTATCATTTTTCTAGGTTTCTTGTCTAAGCTCAATTTCCTTTCATTTAGAGAAAAATATTATGAAAAGATCTTGGAAATTAAGGGCCATAGTTCACAATGATTGCAACCATTAGACCCCAAATGAAAAATCAAAACCACCTATTTGGATTACAATCATGGGAGTAACAAACAAATACACACCTATATTTGGCGTATTCTTATTGTGCTTCCCTAAACAATTTATGGTACCTACATTTGCAATCATCACTTGACATTTTTGTACTACATATACAAAGAAATTAAGAAGTTTTTCCAATTTTCAGTCAATGAAGTTATGGGTACTACCCAAATCAATCAATACTATTACCCTTTTCATTTTGATATAGTCTTCTGTATTGAGGGTTTGTGGGGTGCTAATGTCAGCCAACGCATGACAAGAGATTGTTGGAGTAGTTTCTTCTAGCTCTATATCTTGTGAAGTTTCAACTTCTTGATCTTCTTGATCTTCATTTTTTATGTAGAATAATTTCTTCTCACTACATTTATTCCCTTTACTATACTTACTATCACAATTGAAACATAGTCCCTTTGCTCTTCTTGCATCCATTTAAGGGAGGGTGATTTTCTCTATAATTATTAGTGGCCAATTTTGTAGTATTTTTACTTTTAACTTTCCTTTCTATACTTAAATCATTCTATATATTTTTAGGTTCAAATAGATGCACCTCATGTTGGATGCTTTCCTTTAAAGTACCCATAAATTGGTCTCACAAGTTATCCTCTGAAATATTCTTTACTATAAGACTCAATTTTTGGAATTGTTGAATTTGCTCTATAACATGACATTCTTGTTAAAGATTTACCAATTGACTAAAGAATGTGTTGCTCTTAATATCCCCCTAATGTGATATCATTTCCTCTATAAAAATGGACCAATATTCAACATAATCCTTTTTTCTTTCACAAAGCCATTAATAACATACATGTTGGTCTTGTTCTAAGAGCATGGATGTAATATTTACCTTTTGTAAGGATGCCACTTGGTGTAGATCAAAGTATTGCTCCATCCAAAAATCCATGTTATAGGATCATTACTGTTGGAGAGGAAAATCCCCTCTACGGATAGAGGTGATCCCTACTAGCCCAGAATGGGTCTAGCAACAATCAGTCAATGCTACTATGCAAGTTCCTAATTGCAATTAAAAGATAGGCAAAGAAAACCTACTTGGATTCCAGCGCTGTTGTTTGATGAAGAGATGCCACCTTCGCTCCTTCGCTTTGGCTGGTCACGATCCTCCGTGATCTCTGCGAATAGATACCCGCACACACGAAGAGCAAACAAACACAAGCGTGAAATCTAATAAAAGCAATTATACATCAGTCAGAAAGGATGTAATTCACATTAACCATTACAGAGACAAATGAGAATGGAACCATAATAGTAGTCATCTATTATTAATCAATAACAGAGAAGAGTACAACCAAATGTTCTGACGTCGATATTCTTCTCAGAAGGGGCCAGTCAGCAAGTCTCTTAAGCATTCACCTTTGGAAATGATTCTCCCAAGACAAGAAACTCTCTCTCTCACACAAGCAACACAACACAACCTTCCCTAAGCTATCAAACACTTCCACACTTATCACACCAACTACCTATAGTAGCAGCAATCTGAGCACTATAAGCTCCACACAATCCAAGCTATTCCAAACTAGCTGCTCATGGTAGTGGTAGAGGTTTATATAGGAGAAGGAGTCTCCTTGAATGGTGGAAGGATGAGCTTATCTTCAAGGGAAGTAGTTGCAAAGGGTCGAACAGACATGCCATAGAAGGGAGGCGATACTCACAAGGCCAACAACCAAGTCTGGAGTTATCTGGAAGGCTGGCTGTTGGAACAAATTCGCCCAAACTGGATCAGCGCGGGTGCATAACTGGTCTGGCGCGCTGACGTCGCAAAGACATAATGGGAAGGGCCATGTCAGCGCGGGTCAATACAAACAGAGGCTGCGCTGGTCATGAAATTCGATCAGCACGGAGAAGTCGTGTGCTTCCGTGCTGGCAGCGCACGCGGTCTGTTATGAAGCGCCAGTCAGCGCGGGTATTTTAGAAACAGACGCGCTGATGAGGAAAACTTTAGAAAAGTGGGTTTTTGGCCAGTTCAGAAGGCATGAACTTGATTATTGTGAATTCCTGACACAGTAGGGTGACTGACAGGGAGACAGTGACAAATTACTGTGTAACAGATGCCCCCTAAAGCATGAAGACCGAGAGAGTGGGAGGGGTGAAATGCTTTACAAAACTTGCCGAACTAGAACACCACCAAGAAGGATCGAATATCTCTGATAATCAAGTATATGCAGTCTAGGCATGGGCGCAGCCATCCAAAAGACATGCGAAAGGTCTGTGGAATGGACGCAGCCACCCAACTAAAGAGACCATAATAAATGATAAGGTATGGTCGCAACCATCCATGAAGACTCAGGTATGGGTGCAGCCATCCATCAATGAGTCATGTAATGATCATCCACAAAATCGCAGCCTGGACCATGACATACAGGGATCCAGGGTCTTGCGCTCCCTCCCAACCCAAACAAAGTACAAGTTCAAGCATGTGAATACATGAGTTGAAGTCGACCATGCATGAACATCGTCTGATTACCGTTCAATGATGAAAACCGTTAACAGACGCGAGAGGTACCACCAATAATGACAATGGTCCTCAAGGTACTTATAGGTACAATCCGCGGCGTGTGAATCTATGAGCTGGTGTCGAACACCTGCAGAATCATCCGATCGGAGGCCAATGATGAAAACCTCACGTCGAACACGAAGAACCTGCCATTGAGGCATGCAGGCTCTAAGGCACCTGAAGGGAGTCTCTAGGTCACTTTCCTGGATAATGAGCTGAAGTCGACAGGAAGTAACCTTGATCGAAGGTGGGCCATAATGTTTCCCACATCATCGACGCGAGACAGAGGTAAAATGATTTGTGTGAGATAGCAGATGAGGTTGTAGTCTTGCAGAGGCCAACTTCTCTTGAACATATCGGCGACACAAAGCGGATTTGGCAGTATCTGACATCAAATGAGCAGAGGTCATGGTGACAAGCCAATGAGCAGATGAGAGGTCAAATAGGATAACCCATACCCACGGAGGTCAGTTGTGAAACAAAATGAGAAATTCCCACCCGACACGAATGCAGACCAGTGCCGTGTTCAAGAGCGACATACTGCCGACATGACAATCACAGTTCCATCTTCCCCACCATTTCTGGCAGGTACCCCGGTTATTTTTGGATGACAAGCTCGACGGGGATAGAATATGCTTGAAGAGTGTCATTTCGACGATGCCCGATGTCATCAAGTGTTTAACGAGCCTGACAAAGGAAAAACTCGGTGTCTTTTCTTGTTTAGAGAGTCTGAAAAGACAGCGGAAAATAAAACTCTAGGGGGGTCCTTTTTCGTAAAGTTGTGTCTCTCGAGCCCGAAAAAGTATAAAAAAATGCTCGAAAGAACCACCCGACCATTACGATCGAGGAGTACTTTTCGTAAATAGTGCCTTCGACCCGAAAAAGTAAAAAAGCGGTCGGAAGCACGTTGTTTTAGAGCCAATAACGAGTGTGAAACGACAAACACCCGGCAATCTTTTTAAGTTAAACGGTCGAAAAAAGAGCTTAAAATGACCACCTCTCGTTCCTTTTAACGAGTCGAAAGGAAGCTCGGCAATCTTTTCTTGATTCATGTCAGAAAAGAGCTCAAAGACGACATTTTTTGGGACCAAGTGCACGAAGAATTGTTATGACCATACCGATTACTAGTACCTGCACAAGAACACTACCCGCATAAATCCGTTCGATATGTTAAAACATGCATAAAGGCATAATACAGTGACATTAGTGCTAAATCCATGGCGAAAAGATGACAAAAGCCCACATTGATAAGAAATTATAGCTAATTATGAATTTTTTACCATAAATAGGGGGGTAAAAGTCATTTTTTACCATTGTTACCATTTTGAGTTGTGAAGAACATTGAGGAGCTGCAAGGTTGACGGAGCGATTTCCAGCCCGTGTGGACACCATTCATCCGGCAGCTTCTTCCAGGTATGTTCTCCTCTCCCTGCGTTTCATTTTGAGCCTTTTTTATAGCAATTCCATGGTGGAATTTGGCCATTTGGGCAAATTCTTTGAGCGTTGGTGCGCTCTCGGTCAGCGCGGATTTCCCGCTCGGGTCCGTGTTGATCGATTTATATTTACACGTACCACCTCTTGGGTCAGCACGGAAAACACGTGTGCTTCCGCGCTGACCCAAGGAAAAAACAAAGGGGCGCCATTTTCAGCGCGACTGTTTTAAAAACAGTCGCGTTGGCGCGGAAAAAATTGGTTTTTAATAAAATGAACGTTCAAACTTCCACAATTAGCACTCTAATGTTTTTTCACGGTCTTGCAGGGCAAAATGTCTTTTGTTTGGCAAGAGAGAGGTCACGATGATGAGGATATAGCCGCCTATGCACTTGCCAAATGCCGGAATGCAATGCGGGCATGCGGTTTCTTGAAATTCTTCCTGACCCCGCGCCTGAGGGCGCAACCTGACTTACTGGAGTTCCTAATCAGAGCTTGGAACCCAGTAGATGGAAAATTCACAATCCGTGGTCAGGATATCGAGTTTGACTCCATGGACATCTACTTTTTGACTGGACTGTCACGCCGGGGTCAGATGCCCATCCTGGAGGGGCAGCGACCCAGCGGTGAGACTCTGGACCAGCTGATGGCTCGAGTATGCCCAGGAGCCGTCAAAACACGGAGCGGGAAGGTGGGTATCCCGACAGTACGAGACATGCCTCTTCGCACTATACTCTTCTTAGTGACACGGGCAACGGGTTCTTTGGCCAATCATGAGGCCTCGAAGAACCAACTACTACTAGCTTTGGAGTGCTTACAGCCCACCATTTTCAACTGGGCGACAGCTGTGACCGCCAGCATGAAGAGGCAACTGAACAACTGCCGTCGCGGAGAGACGAAGCAATTTGCATATGGGTCGCTTCTACTTTCGCTCATGCTGGAGCGGGTGCCGGCTCTACAGTTACAGATAATGGCTGTGGATCCACCTAGAGGTTCTCGGGAGACGAGGGCCAGCCGATGGGCCCGCGTCATGCCACGTGGAGGTGGCGGCTGCCTAGTGTCTTGGGGGGTGTATTTCAGAGAGTGGCTGGATCGCCAGGTTGTCATCGTGGAGGACTGGCCATATGCTGGCATGGACTTCCGCAATGATCCTGACATGCCACTGCCCGCAGGAGAGCATTGGGACGACGGAGGTATGACACTTGATCTTTTTTCAATATTTTTGATGTTTTTTGATTTTTCATGTACATGTCTTGATAGATGTCACTGTGTGCAGATGTGGGACCCGTGAGACCCATTGGCCTAGCCCCAATGGCACGGAGGGAGGGGCAAGGAGCTGGAGCCCTGGCCCTAGTTCCTCTAGGAGTTGATACGTCAGAGACGGTAGCTCGCAACCTCGAGGGTTTGCTGGAGGGAGTGCCAGATTACCAGGGGGTCGAGGAGGTCCCTATAGAGCATCAGATCCACATAGTGGGGGTGGCACCCAGGATGCACCGCCTTTTGAGGCGGGTGGCACGAGCAGCTGTATGCTACAGAGAGCATAACCCAGCACAGTAGTCGCCTAGGTTTACTTCCACTGATGTTTTGAGAGACATATGTCTCGGATGTATTGAGGACCATGACTCTATTTTTGACATATACACTTATTTTTGAGCGCCTTAGTGCGCCACACGATATATATATATATATATATATACATACCGATTTTTGGATGGATCTTGTTACATGTGATGATGTTTTGTTTATGTTATGCAAATGTTCAGTACAAATGTAATCTCATGTATGAATTGCACAACACATGACCCATGTATTTTAATTTTTTAAATGCAAGCTTAAAAGCACACACGACACGCATGCAAACTATGCTTGGGAAATATCTTATTTACATATGCTTTACTCTATGGTCTTATTATGCTTTCTACGTTTTCTTGTATGATGTTTATCTATTTCGCAAATGTCTGTCTAACACACGATTTGCCAATGCATCAGTCAACGTGTTTAATCGTCTCGGAATATGTTGATATGTGATATAGCCAAAATTCCTTTCTAACAATATGACACGTAGATACAACCTTAGGATGCGTTGGTCTCTGACGGAATATCGCCCATTGAGTTGATGGACGACAAGCTGGGAGTCTAGGTTTACCATTATTGCACGAATGCCGAGATCAACTGCTTCGGCTAGTAGCTCAATTACGGCACTGTATTCGGGAACATTATTAGTGGTATGACCGAGGCAGTCTCCTTGAAGATCTAGCAACTCTCCGTGAGGATCATAGATTGCCCACGCCGCAGAGGACAAATTGCAAGTACTACAGCATGCGCCATCAGCGAAACCAACCTAAGGTGCACTAGACATCTGCACAAGAAGGAGAAAACACAATAAGAGGCAAACACGCCTTCACACCAAAGCAAAAACATGAAATCATGCACACAAAACACACTAAACACGCGTATGTACAAACTGGGTGCACGAAATCATGCATAATATTTCTTCAAATAAAGCCCGTTGCGGGGCTTTTCAAGAGGATTTCCTTCGTAATCAATCAACTCATATGCGCCCTTTTGTAAAACTCTCTTCACGATATAGGGACCTAGCCACATGGATTCGAGTTTTCCTGCCCCCAGCTTATCTTTAGCTTGATCATAGAGCAGTACTAGATCTCCCTCAACGAAGGAACGAGGCTGAATATTATGGTCAAAGTGAGCCTTGACTCTCTTCTTTTGCGCTTCGATAGCCAGAGAAGCTAAACGACGGGTCTCATCTAACCGTTCTAGGTAAAGAAGCCGTTCCTCCACCGGGGTGGTGTTGGGGAGCAACTCGACAGCTAATTTCAACGAAGGAATATCACACTCGACGGGAAGGGTGGCCTCCAGTCCATAAACCAACTAAAATGGAGTGAAACCGGTGGCGTCCTTCACAGAAGTCCTGTAGGCCCACAAGGCTGGGAACAACATCAGATGCCAATTAGACTTGTGCGTATTGACGGTGCGTTGAAGCATAGTAATCAAAACTTTGTTTACGGCCTCGACTTGACCGTTGGATTGTGGATAGTACGGTGTCGAACTATCTTGACGCAAGCCTAGTTGGGTCGTTAGTTCCGTCATCATGTGATTACAGAAATGCTTTCCGTGACGATAGCCTGAGGGACTCCGAAACGAGTAATAACATGATTAAACAAAAACTGCGCCGCTGTGTAACCGTCTTCGTTCAATGTAAGCATCGCTTCGGCCCACTTGGTGAAATAATCCACGGCAACGATGATATACCCATGCCCCCCGGCCGAATGAGGGTTACAGGACGTATAATCGATGCCCCATTTGGCAAATGGACCTACGGTAACAACAGGGTGCAGGGGTGCAGGAGGTGCACACATTTTCCGGTGGTATACTTGGCATTCATGGCATGCGCAAACGGCAAGAATGCAATCTTTGAAGATAGAAGGCTAGAAGTAACCAGCACGGAGAATTTTCTGGGTGGTAGCATATCCGGACATGTGGCCACCACAAGCACCAGAGTGGCAGTCATTCAACACTCGCTCAGCTTCCTCGAGAGTCAAACATCGGCGGAGAACAGAATCAATGCCGAGGCGGTACAGGGTATCGCCCAAAATGCGATAGGGTTGAGATTGGTGACGGATTCACCGGCGAGCATCTTTCGACACATTGGGACGGAAGGAAGACGTCTGCAAATATACGATAATGTCCCCGTACCACGGGTCGAGGGTGCTGATGAGAAACAATGTGTCATCCGGGATATGCTCCTCCGAACGAGATGGTGCAGAATGAGATGGTAAGGAACAGAGCAGTTCAACAAAGACCAGAGATTTCTTAGACTTGGCCGCAGTAAATTCCAAGTCGAACTCTTGGAGGATTACAATCCACTTCGAGTATTTTCCCCCCAGCAGTTGACGCGAAAAAATGTAGGTCATGGGGTTGCAGTCATAGATCACGGTCGTTGTGCGCAACAGGATATAATGCCGGAATCGTTGAACGGCGCAGACAACTGCCAATGCCAACTTCTCGACATATGCGTAGCGAGTTTTCGTATCCAGAAGGTTGCGACTAAGATAATAGATAACGTGCTCGGTGCCGGCATCATCATCTTGCACTAGAACCATGCCGATGGTGGTGTCAGCGGCAGCTAGATAGAGAGTGTAATCATGGTGGTAGTTCGGAGGTCTTAAGAGCGGAGCTGAGACAAGAAGGTCTTTAAGGCGCTCGAAAGACTCCTGGGCGATAACATCCCAACGAAAGGGTGTGTCTCGCTTTAATAACCGTGTGAAACCCTTAGCCACCTCGGCATAATTCGGAATGAATCGTCTAAGAAAATTAGCTTTACCCTGCAAGCTCTGCAATTGCTGCAAAGAGGCAGGGGGAGGAAGATTCAAAATGGCCTCGACTTTGAGGGGATCCAGATGGATGCCTTCCCGGGAGACGATGAACTCGAGTAGTCGGCCAGATTCTACGCAGAAGACACACTTATGCGGATTGAGTCGAATACGGTAGTGTCGACAGCGGAGAAAAATTTCGCGTAGATGAGATGGATGGTCCTGACGCTTAGCTGAACGAGCTGGGAGGTCATCCAGGTAAGGCTGTACGATGTGTCGAATATCATGAAAAGCATATGACATCGCACGCTGGAAAGTGGCACCGACATTTTTGAGACTGAAAGGGAGCTTCTTATAGGCGAAGGTGCCCCAAGGACAAATGAAAGCTATCTTATGCTGGTCTGTGGGGGCTATGTTGATCTGGTTATAGCCAGAGAAGCCGTCCATAAACGAATAAATCTCACTTCCTGCGCAGTCATCAATAAGCTGATCAATGAAAGGCATAGGAAAGTTATCTTTTGGACAGGCACGATTGATATCGCGGTAGTCAACACAGACCCGGATAGTGCCCTGCTTTTTATTCATAGGGACTATATTGGACACCCACTCCGTGAGGGGGATGGCATAGATGAAACCAGCTCGAAGAAGCTTTTCGACTTCGGCCTTGATGGCTGCAGCCTTTCGAGGGTGCACTGGACGTAAGCACTGACGGACAGGCTTAGCATCCGGATAAGTAGGTATTTCGTGCACCACAATATTAGGGTCAATGCTAGGCATTTCCTCGTAAGACCATGCGAAGACATCACGGAATTCATGAAATAAAGCAGTATAGAGTTGAACTTCCTCAGGAGTGCATGTGACTCCAATAAATATATTCTCGACTATCCCTGGTTTGACAGAGATGTCGATAGGCTGGGTTTGCGTGATGTTACCCATATTTCCCTCTGAAGACACTTGATATAGCTGAACAGGTGTTTGGAGGGGCGGAGATGGGACACATGAAGCAAACCGCTCGAGACATGCGACCATTTCCGAATGTGGAGGGAGAAACGAAGAGCGATGGTGGTGATCTGACCAAGGGAGCTCTTCGAGAGACATAGTCTCTATGATGGCCTCATCGGAGGGAAATATTTCCTTCAGGGGATCCGAAGTGGCCTCATCACCTAGCCAAGGGAAATGATCATATGAATCGGGAACACTGCTTAGAAAAGCAGGTTCAGGAAGGGGAGCCGATGCAGCGACAATCTCGATGTAGTTGAGCTCGGCAGGACTCAACGGCATCATATCACCCCAAGAGTCTTCCTGATTCAAGGGAGGAAGAACCCATGGATCAGAACGTACTGAAATCATGTTAACAGGGGCGAGATTCGGAGGTGGGAGGGGAAAGACTCCCATTAAGGAGGGATCTTTGAACAGTCCGGCACCCACACTCACTAATGACTTGGAGGTATGCTCCACGAAGGGCACATTACCTTCAAAAGAAGAAGCAAAAAAGGACAGCTGGTCCACTGTGACGATCTTCCCCTGATGAGGGAAGCGAACGACACAGAACAAGGAGGAAGCCACGGCTTGCATGGCATATGTCCAGCTTCGTCCAAGGAGGAGGTTGTAAGTGAGATTAGCGTCAACAACTTCAACCTCTACCTCTACGGTCTTCCCTTCTAAAGAGATAGGCAATCGTTGGAGGATACCATATGGACGAGATTCTCTTCCATCAAAAGCTTCCAGGGTCATAGGAGACTAGCTCAAAGCAGGAGAACCAATAGCCTTCCAGCAAGCAACAGACATGATGCAGGTTGAGGCACCTTCATCAATGACTGTACGATGAATCGTTTTGCCATTGATGATGACCTGTATAAGGAAAGCCACTTGGTGAGGCAGTCTCTGTGTGAAACCCTCGAGATCAAAAGAAATTAAATCCGAATCTGCCGGGTCGATGCCACCAATAGCTGATAGCAAGGACTTCCTCTGGGAGGGGCAGCTCTGGAGGACTTCTAATGCGGACATAGCAGACGAAGCTTGAGCTAAGTCCTCGACAATGCTATAGTGCTGGGCAACACGAGCATTGGGGTTATAAGATGACTTCCTGAGTACACCTTTGGGAGGGGGTCGGGGGATCGTCTCAGTGCTGGGCCGTTCGATGTGAAGGGGACCAGAACTGGACGGAGGAGCGCTGGAGGGAACCTCCGGCTCTTTCCCAGCTTGAGATGGATAATCTTTCGCTCGAGTCGAAACATGGATGGGAATCGTTCCAGCCATGAACACCTGAGAACCGAACGAGGAAGAGGATTGAGACGGATCTGCCACCATTTGGGTCTGCTGGGAAGGGAAAGGCTCTTTAAGCACAGCAGGAGGCCCAGGAGCACCTTTCAAAAGTCGACTAACTTCGGACCACCTCGGGCAATCCTTGGTATAGTGATCCTCATCGCAGATGAGACAAGGATACTTAGGTTTTCGCTTAGCTCCTTCCTCGGAGGGAGGCTTAGGGGGATCCTGCTTGGGCTGTCCAGATTTATCTTTAGCTTTCCCTTTCTTTTTCCCTTTTGAGGATTTGTCCGCTGCGGTGGACTAAACGGCGTTTACCTCGGAGGTAATCCCAGAAATTGATTGGCCCTGAGAAGCATTTTCATTAGAGGCGTTCTGTTTCTGCTTCCCAGGGTTCGCGACCGATTTCTTTGATGACGAATTCACAGAACCAATGACTCCATCAACAGAAGGTTTTGGCGGAGCCTTGGGCTGTCCAGGCCTCGGGGCATCTGGAAAATACTCATACAAAGTACCCGACTGAGAGTACACTAAGTCGAGGTACTGAGCTCGCGCGATTGCTTGCTCTTCAGTTACACACGCTCCCAGTGCGATGTCTTTTGCAATCTTAGGGACAAAGGAAGTCGTGAACCAATCGATCAGGAGTTGATCAGGAATCCAAAATTTGATCAGGCGACGACGCCTTCTCCATTCATGTATATGATCAGAGATGTGCGTAGCCGTATCCTGTTTGAGAGACGCGAGGAGATGTGTCCCAGTCTCGTACCGAATGGGTAACTGAAAATGAGTCAAGAAGGCCATAGCCAACGAGTTGAAATCTTGAAACATGCCGCGATTCAGCTCGATGTACCACTTAGCGGTTGAACCAGTGAGAGTTCTTTGAAAGAGGCGGAGCCGGATAGAGTCATCAAGCCATGAGTTCGATGAACACCAAAGGTGATAAGTCATTACATGGGCCTGAGGATCTTCACCAGCTTTGCCATCAAATTTCGGACAATCGCCTGGTATTTTGGTTGGAACTGGTGGCCAATATGGATTATGCAAAATAGGGTCATTTGTTAACTTAGACACATCAGGCAGTTCCAACGTCGCTAAGAACAGTAACTGAGGGTTAAAGGACATTTGTGGCCGCGGATTCGAGGCAGCATTAGGGTTCCAACCAGGTGGTGGTTTCCCCCATGGGCTCTGTCCAGATGGACCCGGCCCGAAAGGGCTTGGTGCATAGGGACCTTGCCCATAGGAGTTCTGTCCATACGGATTATGGCCATATGCGGACAGTTGTCCCTGTGTCTGCCCCCCAGCTCCCCATGTATTAGCAACTTGCCCTACAGGTGCAGCATATTGATAATTTTGGTAAGGAGTGACCCGCGGTTGTTGATAATTCTGATAAGGAGCAAACTGAGTTTGCCCCTGGGGTTGCTGGTAGCCATATGACTGCTGGGCCCCATACTGAGCCTGATAAGGAGGCTGCATCTGGTAAGTGCTGGCTGGCCAGTATATGGTATGGTAAGGACAAGGGTTGGTTCAAAAAGGTCAAACCTGAGATTTTGAAAGGAAAAGGGTGAGCGCAGGGAAGCTGTGGCCCACCTTGCATTTGATAACCCATTTGAGTTTGAGGCCCAGAATAATGTCCTTGAACTGGTTGGGCTTGGATCATCTGGCTCGAAGGTTGACTCGGTTAGATTTGGGATGGACCTGGCTGGCCAGCAGGAGGAACTTGCTGGGTGCCAGGTTGTCCGTGAACCACCAAGGGTTGTCCTTGCGGAATAGATGGCTGAGCCGGCTGGACATCTGGTTGACCCTGAGGTTGGCCAGCTTGTCCAGAAGGATGATTAGGGCGGACAACGGGTTGGCCTTGCTGCATAGAAGGTTGGCCCGTCTGCCCCCCAGGGTGCACAGGTTGAGCAGAGGGCTGGCCTTGCTGTATAGCAGGCTGCCCCCCTGGGTGCATAGGCTGAGCATCGGGTTGGCCTTGCTGTATAGCAGGCTGCCCCCCTTGCCTAGAAGGATGCATGGATTGAGCAGTGGGTTGACCCTGCTGTAAGTAGGGTTGCCCCCCCTGCCCAAGAGGATATCCCTGCTGGACTGCTGGTTGACTTTGAGGAGTGTAAACTTGTCCAGCTTGTCCAGATGGGTACCCCTGCTGGAAACCAGGTTGGCCTTGTTGGATGTACGGCTGCCCTAGTTGTCCAGTTGGGTAACCTTGCTGGGTACCAGGTTGCCCTGGGTAACCAGAAGGTTGACTCTGATAGGAAAACGACGGACCACCAACGGCCGAGGGTTGTCCCGGGTAGGGTTGTCCCTGCGGGCCCCCAGATTGTCCTGGGTAAGGTGGGCCATAAAGCGGTTGCCCTTGAGGGGTTTGCACATAAGGCGGCTGGTCTAGATTAGGTGGTCCTTGGGGCTGTCCAGGAGGATTCCGGCGCCCGCGAAAAGTATGAGTAACGGGATCATAAGTAACGTCTAACGGTGCCGAGTTTTCAACGAAAGGTTGACGCGGCAGGGATTGAACGTGCTCGAGATACTAACCGTTAGCATCATAATAAAAGAGTGGACCTTGGTAATCTGGGTCCACAATGGGCTGCCCATGGGCATCATACGGCCCTGCTCCTGGAACACCACCAGAAGAGGGTTGAGGACTCTGCGCAGGATCAACGACTCCAGATGAAATTCCTGGCTGGCCCTGATTGTGAGAAGGACCAGCACCAACATTCACAGACGAAGACGCTGACACGGCACTAACGACCGGAGTCGAGTGCGCTACACAAACGGTCGGATTGGTAGGAACTGAGGTAACAGGCGTATTAAGCCCTGAGGTAACAGGTGTATTAAGAGGTCGCGAAATAAAGGGCCCCGTGGTGGCAATAAGACTAGGATCCCATATAGTCGTAGAAGTAGTTCTAGCAGCTATCCTATCCCTCACTGACTGATATCGTGGAGGGAGTGGAGAGGTAGCTGGGATCGGAGTTTCAATATCTGTCACCACGGGTGTCTCACCTGTGCTGGGAGATGTCTCATCCATGTGGGAAGTGGACATCGGAGACGACATACCGGGAGGAGTACGAGGGGTATAGTCGCTGTCAGGCTCCCAGATAGGATTCCAATATTCTATGTAATCTTCGTCGCCCGGGGCACGTACGTTGATAGGCTGGATACTCGGAAAAATGGGAAGAGTATCACTTACAACTGGTACCTCAGGAGAAACAGAAGATGGAGAACCTTGATCACTCGGACCGGGAGTTGACGGGTCAGCCAGGATGACAAGACCCCTTAGAAACCTAAAGAAAACTAACGATAAAGACCCTACTCAAGCTAACGCACACAAGATCTAACCAGGTGATGTTATCGTGGTCGAATAAATTTTTAAGACACAGGAACCAAACTTGACCTTTTCATGTTTCAAGAGTCGAGAAAAGGACGAAAAGATGACTCCAGTCTCCTTCGAATGTTTAATGAGCACGAAGTGACAAGACGCTCACAGGCACCTTTTCTTTTAGGGAGTTCGAAAAGGATCAAAAGTGACTGCTCTGGAGACTCTAGGTAAAGGGTTTACCAAGCGATCCGTAAAACTGCTTATACACCTTAGCAATCGTATGAGAGCCAAGGACTTTCCGTACTGCAGCCAATCTTCCCGAATGCTGTGTTTGGTGCGTTACGGTTCACAAGGCGGCAGACTCGACTTCCTATGGATCAAGGATAAAAGCCTAGTGGGGTCTCCCTATATACGCGACGGTACGTGGGAGCACAGTCCGTGTTAGACCACTATCGAGTCACAGAAGGAGGAATAACCCAACCGTAATGTGAAACAATAGTGACTATATTTAAAGACGCCGGAACACGTCTCTAACCTAGACCTCTAGATGTTTGCGTTTAGTTCCAATGCGTTTTTAGGTTTATTCAGTTCATTTTATGGTTGATCTTGAAATTAAGTTTCGATTTCAGGCCCTATCGTATGATCTCTCACAATTACCTAGATGCAAGCTATATGCCAAAGAACATCATTTCGTTCGATGAATTCTAACTATGAGAAGGTTAAGAGTTTTCAATCAAACAAAACAAACTCAATCAATCAAACAATCTAATGTAGCTAATGACAAAGAAATGAGGCTTTTCTTTTGAGAATGCAAATCAACAAAATGCTCTTTCCTTTGATTAACTATTGAATGCAAAAGATATTAGTTCGATTTTCTTTTCAATGACATAATGCACTTACAATGAATTTTGAGAGACAGCAACACTGAGTAAAGGAAACAAAAAATCACTCAATGGAACACACAACAAGCGTGAAAAGAGCTGGTTGAACCCAAGCAATTGTAATCTATGTCTGGGTGGCGAAGAGTAGCCGAAACAACCGAAGGACTGGTTCGAGGACAATCACCTAAACAACCAAGCAAAGAAAGCGAAAAGGAAGGTTTACGCAGTAGCAAAGGCAAGCAGCAACGAACTTTCGTGAACAAGTGAACAAGCGAACAAAACAAGGTTGGTCCAGTGGAAACTGGATGATGGCACTAGGTCACGGGATGCAAAAATGAAATTCGTTCGACAAGGCTTTGCAAGCAAGTGTGCAACAGTTCAAACAATGAATATCAAGCCACAAACCAAGTAGAAAGAGCTGGAGATAGCCAAACCAACAGGCTCAGGAGGTAAAACTGAGACAATTTCAATTTTACAGGATCAGCGCGGGTAGCGCTCAGCAACTGTGCGCTGACGCTAGGTCACGCGTAGCAACTTGGCGCTGTCAGCGCGGAAGGACACGGATTAAGCGCGCTAGTTCGATTTCAAAACCGTCACGACTGTTTTACGTACAAGTGCGATGACAACAGGTTTAAAGAAACAGCTATGTGCTGTCAGCACAACTGTTTTGATATAAACCGCGCTGAGGTTAAAAAAGAGGCAAAAACAAGCCAAGGACTCCCAAACCAAGGCCAGAACTCTTTAAACAATTCATACACCTCCCAGACTGACCCAGGAAGTCTAAGAGAACTAATCCCCAAATTTGAAAAGAGAGAACAATCAAACTCAAACACAAAAACGGACACAAGAGACAAAAGGCTGAACTCCCCAGCGGAGTCGCCAAATTGTTGGAGAGGCAAATCCCCTCTACGGATAGAGGCGATCCCTACTAGCCCAGAATGGGTCTAGCAACAATCAGTCAATGCTACTATGCAAGTTCCTAATTGCAATTAAAAGATAGGCAAAGAACACCTACTTGGATTCCAGCGCTGTTGTTTGATGAAGAGATGCCACCTTCGCTCCTTCGCTCTGGCTGGTCATGATCCTCCGCGATCTCCGCGAATAGATACCTGCACACATGAAGAGCAAACAAACACAAGCGTGAAATCTAATAAAAGCAATTATACATCAGTCAGAAAGGATGTAATTCACATTAACCATTACAGAGAAAAATGAGAATGGAACCATAATAGTAGTCATCTATTATTAATCAATAACAGAGAAGAGTACAACCAAATGTTCTGACGTCGATATCCTTCTCAGAAGGGGCCAGTCAGCAAGTCTCTTAAGCATTCACCTTTGGAAATGATTCTCCCAAGACAAGAAACTCTCTCTCTCACACAAGCAACACAACACAACCTTCCCTAAGATATCAAACACTTCCACACTTATCACACCAACTACCTATAGTAGCAGCAATCTGAGCACTATAAGCTCCACAATCCAAGCTATTCCAAACTAGCTGCTCATGGTAGTGGTAGAGGTTTATATAGGAGAAGGAGTCTCCTTGAATGGTGGAAGGATGAGCTTATCTTTAAGGGAAGTAGTTGCAAAGGGTCGAACAGACATGCCATAGAAGGGAGGCGATACTCACAAGGCCAACAACCAAGTCTGGAGTTATCTGGAAGGCTGGCTGTTGGAACAAATTCGCCCAAACTGGATCAGCGCGGGTGCATAACTGGTCTGGCGCGCTGATGTCGCAAAGACATAATGGGAAGGGCCATGTCAGCGCGGGTCAATACAAACAGAGGCTGCGCTGGTCATGAAATTCGATCAACGCGGAGAAGTCATGTGCTTCCGCGCCGGCAGCGCACGCGGTCTGTTATGAAGCGCCAGTCAGCGCAGGTATTTTAGAAACAGACGCGCTGATGAGGAAAACTTTAGAAAAGTGGGTTTTTGGCCAGTTCAGAAGGCATGAACTTGATTATTGTGAATTCCTGACATAGTAGGGTGACTGACAGGGAGACAGTGACAAATTACTGTGTAACAATTACCATCAAATTTCCTCATATCAATATTTAGAATGTAGTAGTTTCTTGGTGTTGACTTGAAGCCTTGATGATGTGGATCTTGGATTCAAAATTCATGATTATTGTTCTATGATTCAAAATTTATGCTCTCCAATTATGATAGCATACTCCCCATATGAGATTGATTATCAACAACATGCTTCTCCTTATGTTCATGATTTCCTTGGATCTCAACATCCCTTTTAGAAAGCTTCTACAAGAGAAGATTTTCCAAGGAGATCATATATTTTTGTAATTATTCCTTATTTTTGTTCCTCTTTTTTTCTATTCCTTCCTTATTTTCATTCATCTTCATTTATATTCCTTAATTATTTTTCTTCATATTCATTTGTATTCCTTCTATCTTATTTTCTATTCTTTCGGTATTTTCATTCATCTTATTTTCCATTTACCTTTTAAACTTTTCTTGAGAACCCGATAAATCCACCTTTTTCAACATATTACTATCCATTTCATTAACTTTCTTCTCTAATTGAGATAACCTAAATTCTAAGTCTTCACTTTCTTCATGAGTCAAGGATGGGACTTCAGTAGATTTAATTGGTGTAGTAGATTTCTTTGGAGGCATGTTGGAAAATAATAATATCCCTCCTCTTTATTACAACAACAAAAAAAGGGATCTTCTAATGAACAATTAGGTCACTAGTAAGTTGTGTACCTTAATTTGGAGAATATCAAAATTGTTGAAGCTTTATTTATATCTTTGATATTTGTTGTCTTCTAGATATAAAAAATTGTTCTGAAATACTTTGATATGTATTTTCTACAATTCCACTGGTGTGAACTAAATCTAATGTGCCAATTGAAAGTTATAGTAACTTTCCCAAAACTTGCTGATTTTTTTGGCCTATTCCCACAAGAAAACTGATATAGCACACCATGTGCCCAATTATTGAAATATAATTATAGAACCTGTAATTGAGATACTTCTATATGTCTCCTGAATTTCTTGAAGATTTCAAAGTCTAAAAATTTATAGACAATAAGATATAGAAAAAATATCAAGCTGAACTATTTAAAATTTATTTCATGACTATTCACAAACCCTAACTTCCAAAGGGTATAAATAAAAAAAGATAATGAATCAAGTTCTAAAAATGAAACAAAATATTCTCCAAAATTTCCTATCAATATATTCAAAGTTTCACTTTATGAAACTTTATAGCAAAAAGAATAGAAAAATAAAATATAGAAAAAAATGCCAAACTAACATGTTCGAGATTGAATTTTGGAGGATATGGAAACCATAAATTCCTTGGATCATATCTCTGAAAATATAGTGGAACAAGATCTGAAACTTGGAACATATTTTCACCATGATTTCCCTTAAATTTTGTTGAATTTTTTTTGGTTTTAAGCCTCAGAGAAATAAGGTTATAGCGAAATTTCCAAATTGACCTATTTGAGATAGAATTTAGTAACATTCATAAACCCTAAATTCCTTGGACCCTATCTTCGAAAATATAGCGAACCAAGGTCTGAAACTTGAACCAAATATTTCTAAGTTTTCCTTTTCAATATTCTCTAGGTTTTATTATCTGAAACCTCTTAGGAAAAATCTATAGTGAAAATTCCACAATGACTTGTTTGAAGCAGGAAAACCCTAGGATCAAGAGCTCTGATACCAAATGTTATGATCCTTGCACCTTAAAATGATAAGAAACCAATAAATATAGTCTAATTCAAGGGGGAAACCTCCTTATATAATAAATACAGTGAACAAGAAAATTTTGGTGATCCTAAGACTAGGTCTCCTTATTGTGTGTGTGTGTGTTTCTATATATATATATATATATATATATATATATATATATATATCTATATATATAGGAGACAAAGGATACAATTATACTAAAGTGGGACCATGAATCGTTCTAGCCTACATAAAAATATAATAATGGAAATGTAATCAATCAATATATAGGGCTTATTAAGGGATTTTTGGGTTAACATGGGACTTATATAGGGCTTAACGGAATATTGGAGGAAATGAAGATTTCATTGCTTCTTGGAAATATGCCTAAATACTTGACATAAGTGAAACATGCCTTTACCTTCCAAAGAGACTTATTTGAATATTTGAATGAAAATATAGATGGTATAGTCCATTTTGTAGATAAATCAAGTCTCGAACCTTTGGGAATTGGCATTGTCCGACTTAAAATGCTTAGATTCCTAGATTTCTTGTACATAATGTTCTCTATCTTAAAAGGCTATGAAGGAACTTACTTTATCTTATGCAAATTTGACAACAAGGCCATTTCATTGATATATTTTATGGAAAATTTGAAATAAGGAAGGCTTGTGATAATTGTGGTCATTATGACGAGAGTGGAGGATGAAATATTACAAAAATTGAAAGGGGCATCTACTCATGCATATATCTCTACACATATTTCACACCACAATAAAAGTACATATCCGTCTAGTCTCCTATGGCATGCTAGATTTGGACATATTAATAATGCCACCCTTAATTTGTTGGAAAAAATGGGCTTCTAGTTTTCTTATTATTCATATAAAATTTAAGTAATGTGATGTTTGCATCCTTGGAAAACATAGCTAACAACCTTTCCATGATTCCACTTCAAGGGGCATGTAGAAAACCTGGATTGATACATTCTAATTTTCGTGGCCCCATGTTCATTCCATATGCTAATGGAAAGAAATATATCATGTCTTTTATTATTGGTTACACTAGGACATGTTGCGTGTACTTTTTGAAAGATAAATCATGAACTTTTGAAGATTTTAAAAATTTTCATGCATGGATCCAAAATAAAGAACAATGATAGAATGACACACTTTGAATAGATAATGGATGAGAATATACATCTATTGGATTTGAAAACTATATTTACCAACATGGGATTTTACATTAATGCACAATTTCACATAATCCTTGACATAATGGTGTAGTTGAAATAATGAAGGCTCTCTTAAATATGGTTCATTCCATGATTTTTTCAAAAATGTGAAAATTGATGTTTTGGGATGATGAAGTTGTATAATATAGTATATGTGAAAAAAAGTCTATCTCATTCTCTTGGGAAAAATAATGCTTATGAAATATGGTGTGGTTTCACTCCTTTGGTGAGGCATCTCAAATTATTTGATTCCACCTGCTATGCCTTAATTCCTAAGGAGCATTGAAACAAGATTGATGTAAGGAGTAAAAAATGCATCTTCTTGGGGTATTGAATACCATTAAGGAATATTGTATTTACAATGAGGTAAAAGAGAAGTTCATTCTTTCCAAATATGTAATTTTATTTAGTATTACAAGAATGACAAATATGTTGAGTGACAACTTGGTTATATGGATAGATTCACCAATGTAATTTAAGACATAGCATGAATTTGATGATGAGATTCTACACCTTGAAAGGGGCATCCTTGTCTTGGATCAATCTCTAGGAGCTCCTTTTAAGAACCATTATCCATCATGAATTTTTTACCACTTCATCATTAGGAATTTAGTTTGGATTAAAGTTTGAACCTTGATGGAAATGCAATGCCATATCAACGAGTGGAGCAACCTAAACCATCTCAGAAAGGTCCACTAAAGTGGCTTATAAAGACACATGAAATTGTTCCTCTTGATGAGGTAAAAAATACAATAATTAGAGGTTCCACCAAACAAGATGAAGGTGATTTAGATAATTAATATTTAGATGATGTAGATGATATGGATGTCTCATATGTTTGTGAATTGAATTTACCTACTATCTTTGAAATAACTTCCTTTGAAGAATTTTATTTTCATGATGAGTAGAAAGAAACCATGTAGAAGGATGATGATTTATTTGTAACGACGCCTCCTCTCACATCTACCCACTTTCACCATCTTACCCAGGGTAAACATGAGATGAGGGGTTACTATGATATGAATCAACCTCCTAGATGACCTTAAGGAAATGGAGTTGACACAACAAGACCTTACTGACTTCCCTCAGGTGCCACAAGACCTCCAGGAGTAACCCAACCCCTCCAGGTGTCCAACCCCTGCGACAACTTACCTTTTTCTTGACCTAGAGTCCTAATTGCTCTCTTGCTAAGACCTCCATGTGAATATAGGTTTCCAATCACTCCCAAAGGCCTACATGAGTGTGACTGTGGCATTTTCCCACTAGTGTTGTGTCAATGACTGCGAGAATTAAGGATTCTTTCTAGGGTTAGGGCTTAACCTCTGCCTAGAAAGCTATGAAACTTATAGAAATCATAAAAGACATGAAGACAATACTTGTAAACCAAATCTGGAACCAGGAATTGACCTGACCATCCCCAACTGGGACTAAAATTTTGTCAAACACTTGGTAGATATGCAACCTACAGGTCATGAATGAAATTATGAACATAAGGGAATGAAAACTTATTTGAGGTTTAACAAGAAGGGTCACTACCTTCTCTCATTAGTTGTGTTAACACCAATTAGGTCTTCCATTCATTATTTATCCAGTTATGAGTGAAAACATGAAAAGAGCCATGACCGATATCTGTCATAAAACCATGCTTATAACCAACATACAACCAGATACATAACCATAAGAGAACAACCATTAAAGCCACATAATAACAAGTACATTTACTCATAAAAGTAAGAGAAACTTAGCTTTTAGTAAACATAGGAGATTACCAACTAGGCACGGGACTTCTGCGTTCCAATCAACCATAGAACGGCCGAACCAGATCTTTCTTTCAACCAATCACCCCCGTTCCATATTCCAAGCATGAATGTGGGATCTCATGGGATAAACCAAACCAAATAAAACCAAGGGAATACATAGTTAAACACCTCCACCCTTTCCATATCGTGATCACGCCTAAATCAATGTTGGGATCACAAAATTCAACCGATCTTGGACGCCTCATAATTTATTCATCATCCTTGAGGAATTTTCCTATCTCCACCCTTAGGATTTACCCTGTATCCCACCATTACCAGTAAAGGGATTCCTATGCCTTTGGGAATTTTCCTGAGACCACCTCACCCTGAATTCCAAAGCCATCCGACAATCCAAAGCACAAACTGAGAACAATCCCATCACACGATGGTTATTCAGAAATGATAGGGCTAAGCTAAAATCCACTGTCGAATCCCAGAAAAATCCATGCCAATGACATCAAAAGAACCAAATACCAACATGCACATACCACGCATGTCAAAACCAACTAGGAAATCAAACATGCAATCTATTACTTGCAAGTATTCCCACTGAAGCGGCTTGATCCTTGCATTCCTTTGCTTTCCTCGTCCTTCTTTATTTTTCCTTTCCTTTCCTTTCTTTCCTACTTTCTTTATCCTCTTGGTGGTTTCTCCTCTCTAAGACAAATTCTAACACTAACTGACAAAAGCTACCAACTGATGCTCTGAGGTATTTTTATTGATGAGGCCTCTAATTTCTTCATTTTCCATTATTTTCCTTCATTTTCCTCCTCACATGTAGCATGTGACCTTTCAACTTTCTTTTCTCATAATTTCCATTATTTCCATAAATAATGTGCCAAAAATACCTTTTTGCCTTTCCAAAGCCATATCCATTGCATTTTTTAATTTCCCCTTAGCCATAAAACACAACAAGTGATGCCCACTCCCTTGCCCGTGGTCTTATTTTACCTCTATTAACTTTTATCACATGAAATTTTAACCCGACGTTGTTACAGAACCCTCCGCCTTAGGGAACACCATCCTTAGTGTTAAACCACACATAGACCCAAAAAAACTGTTGAAGCGAAAAAAAATACTGCCTATGGAGCTTTATAACCCAACTTGTTGTAGTATTTACAATAACATCCTGCTAACAAAAAAATATAATGTAAAATATGACAACATGACAACCTTACCGTTTATTGGAGCTTTATAACTTAGCTCAATGCGATATTTACAATAGAAACCATACAGAAATGTGTACAAATACCAAGACACACTTTCCTTCACTAACTAATAACGAAGGTGTTGAAGTCGCTACAACAACACCCAAAATTTAGATTATTACTAAATTTTTGGGTACCCCCCTCTTTCTTTTCAAGGATGATCTTAAATTGAATTGGTTGAATTGTTCCAGGATCCAACAACCATCAAACCCTATAAATTCGCATTGCATACATATGGTATTATTCATCTTGGTTCTTGGAATGCATTAGGGTTTGCAATGTAATTATCGTAACATGTTCCCCAAAGCTTCACACTCCTCGTGTTATGAAAATTGTGGGAACACTCCTTATAACCAACCATACTTTTCCTCCACACTCATTACTTACATAGAATATGGACTCACATAGAAGTCTGAAATGTTGGGTTTAACAAAAACTCTGAACAGGTTATTCCACAAACATTTTAAATTTGACTCATCTATATGGATTCTCTCTTTAAACTCGTTCCATAGCTTTCAGTCTCATTCTTGAATGCATGCTAGGCAACAAATGATATTTCAGTGTCACTTGCAATTAATACGCCCATTAAGGTGCTTGGATGCTGAAATTTAAGTATGTCTTGTCCAAATCATACAATTCATAATACCTTAATTTTGATTATTACATATGTGCTCCTTCAATGGATTATTTTAACATTATTTATTTTCCATACATAAGGACTATTTTATTACTATTTATCTTCCATGTTATCATTAGTGTGGGCTAACTTAATGAAATTTTTTATTTCATTTTCATGTAGGAAGCTAGGTGAAAGGTGGCTTGGTACACATCAAACAATCAACATTTATTTTAAATAATACTTTGAAGTGGTACCACTCAAATCCCATGATAAAAAAAGATTAATTCTTCCATGAGCTGTATGTCAATTATTCCAAAGCATGGTCTCATTTTATTCAAAACACAATTCTAGGGATGAGTCAAAGTTTCACAGATATGATATGATGGTAATTGGAATCAAAGCAATAAAGTATTTTCTAGGCTACGTGCTTATGTGTGTGTGCTAAAAAGGCGTAAGCAGGATTTTTAAGGCCAAATTCAAGACAAGAGAGGGTTTTGGATACTATGACATGTTATTGCGTGACCTAAAATACAAGACTATGGAAATCACATACGCCATGCATGTAAAGGTTATTGATGCATAGTTCATTTAAAGAAACGACAACATGTTGAAAGGTGTGGAATGATACTTTAAGAACAATTGTGAATCAATGGAAATTAAATGGAGTTGGCATGGATGCTCACCCATCATTGTAGCATCTACATCGAACAATACTTTGAAATCAAACCACTTGAGCTTCATGTCATTATTTCCCAAGGCATGGTATCATTTTTTGATCCTAAAGACAAATAAAATTTGTGAAGGGCCTTTTGATAATCAATATCAATGATTGAGGATCACAATCAACTTTAACATCATACTACTCTTCTAGATACGTAGTCAATCCAATGGATTTGAGAATGGGATGCTATATGTGGTGATTAAGAACATGTATAAAGGAAAACACATTCAACTAACAACCAAACAAAATGTTGATTGGGTATGCTGAGGTTATAGGCCAAAGTGTGGTCAAGATATATGATTTAGGCGTTAATGCCTTTGCTGGTGCTAATACATGTATGTGATACATGGGGAACTTAGAAAAACTGTGTGCTGGCCAAGACATACATAGAAGGGAACGCATGTTTCCACAATGATGAAACAGTCCAAGGTTACAATGCCAATGGACAACAAAGATGGTGTCTATATAATATAGAGTTAATTGCTTCATCAACAACGATAGTACATAATTGTTGGGGGGTACATTCATAAATGGAAGCCATTCGAAAGGAAGAATAGAGGCATCAAGAGGCCAAAAATAAACTTGTGACAACAATGTGGCTAACACATGTTGCAAGAAATCATGGTGCAAATGGCACATGAAATACTTTGAACTTTACTTTCAAGGTTTGGATGCAATCATTTAAAGTTTCAGACCAGATATGTTTCACTGTATTGCGACTATGCAGCCTCTCTCAAGGTCACTAAGTCACAGAAATGACTTGTGGGGAAATTATGTAGCAATGTGACCTACCGTTTTCTTGCAACTATGCGACTCTTCCCCTTCCCACAAATCGTTGGTCCCATATTTAGTCTAAGCTGATAGGCTCATGAATTTCAACCTTCCTTCCATCACAAACTACAACCTCCTTCCTGTTACTTAATCACAGGTGTCTCAAGATTGAAACTGAGAGAGGCAGTGGTCCACACCACCTACTCTCTTCTATGACTCAATGACCTTCTGTTGGCTCCATTTGGGCCGACCCGGGTTCAATCTATGTTGCGCACCAACAAAAACCCTTAAACACTAGCCCTTTCAGCAACGACCTGCAAGCAAATCGCAGTCTCACCCGAAGTGACTATCGGAGGATACAGATTTAGGTTTCTATAGCCTTCAGGGACTAGGAGATGTGGTATTATTAAGATATCTTATTCTTATCATTTATAAATGACTTTTCCGCATTAGATTACTCACTTAAACAGGCCATATAAAACCATAAACTAGCACCATGTTGAAGTAAAATGCAATTGTAATAACTGCTACTCTACAACAAATAATAAGAAAATATACAAATAATAACACCAAATTAATTTGGTTCACCCTAGTGTAGGGCTACATCCACAAGAACTATTTCTTAATAAAATGAATCTTTAAACAACAACCAGTTCTTTGTCTGTGCACTAAGATGCAGGCTGTCTATGCACTCAGCTGCAGACTCTTCTCCAGGCCTCTTTGCACTCAACTGCAGAGCCTCTCTTTTGTTACCAAATTAGCGATCACAATAATTCATCCATAACTCTGATTGATTATGATCTCTCCTCTTCTTATTTTTACCCTATATATACTATTACATTGTAGGGTTATATCATCAAAATACCATGGTCCAAATACCATGAACTCCTTAAAACAGGCAACTATGGCCCCAAAACTATTGGTCCCTAACAAAATCGTGCACTTTTACAAAAAGGAGGGGCTTCGACCCACCCCGAAGCCCTTATGACACCATGCGATATATTTAATTCCTCAAAATGAGCTCCACTTCTCCACTGCACGCTCTACTGCACACTCTACCCCACAAAATGTGGAGTCTTTGCCAAAATATAGGCCAACTTGGGTTGCGCCCAACAAGCCCCCAACACTCACATGTGAATCATCCCAAGGCACTCTACCGATTTGCCTCTGATCTTCGTTGCAATGTTGTTATAGGCATTGTTGACTGCTGCAGAATGTCTGTGACCTGCTTCTCTTCACTACACACTTCCTCCAACAATGATTTTGTCATCGGTTCTGTAGCCTTCTATATCACTGTTGTCTCTCTTTGTCGAATCTCTTGAAGATTCTCATGCACTGCTTGGGACAATTGGAGAGCCTCATCCTTCCATGGCTGAGTTCATTATGTTATAGTTAGCTCTTCCTTCCTCAGCCCCTCTATCTTCTTCAAGAGGGAATTTCCATCATTGATCTTTGCAAGCTTCTGTGAGATTGGTAAGGTCTTCATAGTTTCCTGAATCTCCTCCAGCTACTGCTTCTTCTGTTGAATATCCTCTTATAGTTTATGCACATTTGGATCTTCATATAGTGATGTCCAAATTTGTAAGCTCTCATCCAATATATTCCCACAATCTGCCACTACTGCGGAGATGCCAACCATTGCAGGCCTCAGGTCGGCCTCCCTCTGCTCTCGCACTTCCTTTGGTATGGTTGGTTGTAGCTTCATCTGTAACTTTTTTATCTTCATCTCATATGTAAATTTCATGTCCATAATCTTATCCTTGTCCTCGTTTACTACAAGGCTAAGCTTTGTGACCTTGTCCTCCATTGGTTCCTCTTCTTGGAGATCAATGTCTGGAACCTCATTGCATGTTGCTTCGATCACCTCCTTCAACTTTTGATGTTGTTGTACTGCCTGTTCCCTCTCCTGGATTGCCTGGTTGAGCTTCTACTTTTTCGAATCTCTCTCTCTCTAACTAAATGTTTGACTTCGAAGTGAGTTGTTCACACTACTTCAGCTCATCTATGATCTCTTGATGTAGCTTGTGTAATCACTGAAGCGGAATTTCTTCAGTGGTCATGTTCACATACCTCCACTCTTTGGCCTACTACTGTACCTCGGAGGAGTCAATCTACAGGTCTCCAGAAGGTATTGGTTCTATTCGTGCTGCAAGTGTAGAATCTACTGGTCTTTCCTCTCTAAGCGTCTCCTATGTTTGCATTGGCTATTTCACTATCTGTGCCAATGTCTTCATCTCTGCAATGTGCTCTGTGACACTTGTTAGAAGTCGAACGTAATGATCCTCTAGATTGTTCCATGATTCTTTCGTTGCTTCTTGAATTCTTTCCCCAATCTGGTCGAAGTCCCCATCCATGAGGACTAATGGCATTATGTCCTTTGTCTTGTATACCTTCAACTTCTTTTTTCTTCTTGTGGTAGCTTTGGCATGTGCCTTCCTCTTCTCTACAATAGCTTGGTCTATCTTTATATTTTCAAACTCTTCATTCTTCTCATCACCTTCAAAGGATCTTTGTGACCCTCATCGTATTGATCCTCTTGTTCTTACTCTTGATCATCGTTATACTTCCCACTCGCTTCCCCAAACTGTGTCATGTCCTCCTCTGTCAGAGTGTCCTCCATCTGTGTCTCTAGTGCAGTGATCCACTTCGTGGGCCACTGCTATATATATGCTAGGAGATCGTCTTCTATCACTAAATATGGAAGGGAATTCCATGTCTTCCATGTGTCCCTGCGAGCCTATATGTAAATTGTGTGGAAGTCAGCCTTAAACTTCGCAATATAAATATACTTCTCATATAGTGTTGGTGAAAGGTGAGAGTGTTGGTTCACCAACATGTGTAAGTCCATATGGTATAAAAAAATACATTCTCTTATCCTGTGCTCATGTCGGTTCAACGGTATACCATAGCGAGGCATATTATATGACTTCACAAACATCTGAGGGTACCAAAGGAACTACAATCTTCTAGCTCTCTCCATGCAAACATCACAATTATTAAAATTAACCAAGCATAGTGAAACATAGTACCTTTCTCCTAAGTGTCTTCCAGAAACCCTTGGCATAAATATGCGACCTAGTTGTACTGAACCCTGTTAGCGCACTATGTAGGAATTTACAGGGTAAGTTCCACAGAAAGAATACCAAAAGGACACCGCTCACAACCAGATCTCAAATCAATACACCAGTATTTTTGACGTGGTTAAAACCCTCAGAGTGCAAGGAGGGAAACAGTCCATGGCCTGTCCCAACGTGGGTACTACAGGCAATTTATTAATCAAAGAATGAAAATTTACATAAGCTTCTCTCATGCACGGATTACCCGAACAATGACCCTCCATGCGCTTTAAATAGAACTCATGGACCAATCGGGTGTCAAGCCACGGATCAAGTGTCGGTAATACCGAGGTGAGAGTGAACCGTCGGATCACTACATATCGTGACCGTCGGATTGTAAGTTACAAAATGTACAACGGTAAAGAAACACACTTTACCTAACTCTAACCTAACTCTATGCTAGACCAAGTTGAACTTAACTATATCCTATGTGTCGGAATATCCTAACATCCCCCCTTAAGAACAACTTGGGATAGGATTGAAGGATTTACAAATATGACACAATAGGAGAAGGAAGGAGGCACTAGAGCCTATCCCCCCTTAGTGACAACTTCCTGAACTCCAAGCATATATCGAAGTTTAGTGAACTTCGCCTCTGTGAGAGCCTTTGTGAAGATGTCTGCAACCTGATCATCTGTTGGACAATATTGCACTTCAAGAACATGGTCATGAATGAGCTTTCTGATGAAGTGCATGTGTAGTTCAATGTGTTTGCTGCGCTGATGCTGGACTGGATCTTTGCATAGCTGAATGGCACTTTGATTATCACACCAAAGTGTGGTTGGATGCTGCTGCTCAAAGCCAAACTCTGATAGGATCTGACGAAGCCACAAGGCTTCCTTACTAGCTTCCACGGCACCACGATACTCTGCTTCTGCTGACGAAAGAGAAATGGCAGCCTGTTTCTTACAAGCCCATGTAATAGGTCCTGAACCAAGAGTGAAGACATAACCGGCAGTAGACTTCCGATCATCAGGGTCACCAGCCCAATCAGAATCAGTGAAACCAACTAATAGAGGAGCTGCTTTGGCACTGTAATGAATCCCAAACTGTACTGTACCTCGAACATAACGAAGTATTCTTTTAGCTGCTTTCCAATGACTTTCACGGGGGTTTTGCATAAAACGAGCAACAAGGCCAACAGCAAAGGAAAGATCAGGACGAGTATGGGTTAAATACAAGAGTTTTCCGACAAGTTGACGGTATAAGGTAGCATCAACTTCAGGAGAAGTACAAGAGACTGAAAGTTTGACTCCAGACTGAAAGGGAGAAGGGGCTGGCTTACAGTCTTCCATGTGAAAATGACGAAGAATATCACAAGCATACTTGGACTGGAAAGGAAAATACCCTCTTGGGATTGCAAGACTTGAAGACCGAGAAAATAGTGTAAGTGTCCTAAGTCTGTCATTTCAAATTTCTTTTTAAGGCTTGACTTCACATGGTTTATAAGGTTGGGATCACTACCAGTAAGAATAAGATCATCAACATAAAGAACAAGGATGATAAGAGAGTTGCCCACTTTCTTGGTGTAGACAGTATTGTCAGAATGACACCTAGAAAAGCCAGATTCTAAAAGAAAGCTATCCATTTTGGCATACCAAGCCCGAGGAGCTTGCTTGAGGCCATAAAGGGATTTCTTAAGTCGACAAACAAGGCTGGAGTCTGTTTGTATGAAGCCAATGGGTTGTTCCATATAGATTTCTTCCTGCAAGTCCCCATGCAAGAAGGCAGATTTAACATCCATCTGATGGACTTCCCATTTTAAAGAGGCAGCAAGGGAAAGAACAAGGCGGATAGAGTTCATTTTGGCAACAGGGGAGAAGGTTTCAGTGTAGTCAATGCCTTCAACCTGTGAAAAGCCCTTAGCAACGAGACGAGCTTTATGTTTATCAACTTTCCCATCTGGTCCATACTTGGTTCTGTAAACCCATTTACATCTAACAAGTTTGCGTCCCTTTGGTAGAGGAACAAGATCCCATGTATCATTTGTCATCAATGAATGATATTCTTCATTCATAGCTGCTTCCCAATGTGGATGGCCTGAAGCTTCTGCAAAAGTGTCAGGATCATGATTTACTGGAGCTTGAGCCAGTAAAGAAGAGGCTCTTTCAAACTGAGAACGTGTACGTCGCTGATCTGTAGGATCACCGGCAAGATCACCTGCTGCATCCCGAGTAGCACGGACCCATCTTGGAAGTTGAGGATCCTGAGAAGGTGGGGGAGGATTATCATCCTCGCTTTCATCATCTGAAGAAGAAATGTTTTCAAAAGTAGAAGAGATAGGAAGAGGTGGCACATCCGCCGGACTAGGCTCGCAGGCCGATTTATTTTCATCAAATTTTACATCTCTTCTAATGATAACATTTTTGGACTTAAATGGAATAAGTCTATAACCTTTTACATCTTCAGAATATCCAACAAAAGTACATTTCTCACTCTTAGGTTCTAAAGCTTTATGCTTTTCATCTGGAATATGGGCCCATGCTTCACTTCCAAACACACGAAAGTGACTTACATCTGGTTTAATGGAACTCCAAGCTTCTTCTGGAGTGATATTCTCTAGAACCTTAGTAGGAGTGCGATTGATTATATAATTTGCACAATTAATTGCTTCGGCCCAAAAACTAAGACTGAGTCCTTTAGATTGCAGCATACAATTAGCCATTTCCTTTAAGGTGCGATTTTTCCTTTCAGCTACACCATTTTGTTGTGGAGTGTATGGAACAGTATGTTGCATTTGAATTCCATTTTCGGTGCAAAAGTTGATGAATGTGTTTTTAACATATTCTCCACCATTATCAGTTCTTAGCTTAAGAATTTGATGTCCAGATTGTTTTTCAACAAAGGCTTTGAAGGCCAAAAAAGTGTTAAATACTTCGCTCTTGAGTTTTAAGAAGTATACCCAAGTGCGTCTGGAGAAATCATCAATGAAAGTTAAGAAGTACTTGCAGCCAGAGAATGAAGCAACAGGAAGAGGACCACATAAATCACTGTGCACAAGCTGTAAAGGGGCTGAGGCGTGCCAAGAGGCACGTTTGTCAAAACTGTCCCGATGATGTTTTCCGAGTACACATCCGGAACAAACACCATCTCTGCAAGATACCATAGGAAGACCTGTCACCATATTTTCTTTACATAGATGCTGAAGGGAGCGATAGTTTAAGTGACCAAATCGCTCATGCCAAAGTTTGCTCACTTCATCATTATGAGCAACAAATACTGAGGGAAGATTGGATGACCCAAAGTTGTGAAACTTATACAACCTTTTGGAATCATCAGCAAGACCAGTAGCTAGAATCTGTTTAGGATCTTTTAGATCCTTGATTACAACATCATGAGGTGAAAATTCAACAATTTTACCTTCACCTGAATGAGTTATCTGATAGACAGATAGAAGGTTGCAGGATAAGGTTGGAACACATAATACATCATTAAACTGACCATTGTCTAGATGAACAGTTCCAGTCCCTACAACATTAAGAGATCTATCATCACCAATATATATATTTTTGGTGTTACAATCATTTAAAGAAGAAAACATGGCTTGGTTTTTGGCCATGTGACAAGAGGCTCCAGAATCAATGAGCCACTCATGAGAATGAGAAGAAGAAGAAGATACATTTAATGCATAACCAGACTGAGATGATTGACAATGACATGCAGAAAGTGCCATTCCGGAAGTTGAAGTTGAAGTAGGCTCCACATGGATGTTATGTTTCTTCATTGCGGCTTCCAAGGCTTCCATCTTCTTAAAGCATTTAGATTCTAAGTGGCCATCTCGATTACAAAAGTTACAATGTCTATCAGTCTTCTTCCATTTGTTTTTATTGGTCTTATCATTTTGCTGAAATGATCTTTCATTTTGAGGCTGAGATGGTTTAGGACCATTCTTTTGAGGATATGACTTCTTAGGATTCTTTGAATTTGGTTGCTGCTGGGCGGCTAACGCTTTCGTGGAAGAGTTTCCAAGATTAAGAAGACCAAGGTGTAAGAGTTTTTCTTGTTCTCTTATTAAGGAATCACAAAAGGAGTCAAAGGAAGGGGCCTTGTAGTCTTGTCCTTGACAAATGAAAGCTTCCCTTGTAGAATGGAAAGTGGAAACAAATACAGAGTAGGCTGGTCCCAACTTAGTAAGGATGGAATAAATAAGGTTACCATCTTCTTTCTTAACTTTAACACCTTCCAAGAGATATCTAAGGGTCTTGAATTTGGACAAGAAATCTTCAATGCAAGAAAAATTATTAGGATCCAAAGTAAGCAGCTCATTTTCAAGTTGATGGGCTCTAATTTCATTTTTAATTCCAAAAACTTTAGCAAGTTTTTCTAATGCTTCATGAGGAGTCTCAAGTTCTGCAATGTGGAATCTAAGATCAGGAGAAACAGACATCCCTATCAAACCACGTGCTTGATCTTGTCTATTTTCCCATTTTGCCGCCTTGTCTTCATCTTTTGGTTTCTTCTCTTGGTCTGTGGCTATTCTGTAGAGACCTTTACTTCTAAGTAAATCTCCCATGTAGGCTACCCATTGGAAGTAGTTAGTGCTGTCAAGAATGACTTGGCATGGACTTTCCATTTTAAAAAAAACTGAAGCTGAAGATGCTGAAAGTAAGTGTTCCAATGGATAGATCTCGAAAAAATAGGCGGTTTTAAAAAAAACGGCTCTGAAAAAGGCTTCCGGATGAAGAAGTTATGGCTTTTTGAAAAAAACTGTTGACGTTGCCGGCAAAGTGCGCGAATGTGCGGGAATGAAAAAATCCGCCCCCACAAAATGGAGACTTGAACCCAAGACCTCTACTCTCTTAAAATAGCTTTGAACCAATTGATCTATACAAAAAATTTGAGAGAGAGAGAGAGAGAGAGAGAGAGGGGGGGGGGGGGGGGGGGCCTTGGTTTGCGTGCTTGCCTTGAGAAAGCTCTTTTTCCCTACAAAACACAAAACACAAAACCCAACACGAATATGCAAAGAAAAACGAACCTTACGGCTCGAAGTTAGCTTTAGCCAAAAAACTAGAAATTTAAAAAAAAAATCTCAAAGTTAGCTTTAGCCGAAAAACTAAATATTTTTCTCAATGTTTCTGATTTTCCGAGATCACACTAAGGTGCAGGGAAAAGAGCATACGCATGAGAAAAATCCTTCTTTTCTGTTTCTGATTTGCCCAGATCGCACAGAGTCGCAGGGCAAAGAGCATACGCAGAAATGAAAGGTATAGATCCGGTTAAAAAAAAGGCTAAATAAACTGAGACCGAAATAAGCAGAGAGAAAATAACAGTAAACTGCAAAAAAACACTGTATACCTCCCGATCTGAAAAATGACGCAGCTAGGGCTACCGGAAACCTTTTCGCGTGAAACGAAAGGGGTTCCTCACTGGAACAGATGCTCCAAACGCAACAGAGCAGTCCTCTCGGCCCGAAAGCAGTCAGAAACAGCAGATCTAGGAAACGACAGCCGCATGCAGTTCTACCGGCTTCAGATTTGGATCACCAACGGACGCGGCCCTCAAATAGCTCTGATACCATGTAGGAATTTACAGGGTAAGTTCCACAGAAAGAATACCAAAAGGACACCGCTCACAACCAGATCTCAAATCAATACACCAGTATTTTTGACGTGGTTAAAACCCTCAGAGTGCAAGGAGGGAAACAGTCCACGCCCTATCCCAACGTGGGTACTACAGGCAATTTATTAATCAAAGAATGAAAATTTACATAAGCTTCTCTCATGCACGGATTACCCGAACAATGACCCTCCATGCGCTTTAAATAGAACTCATGGACCAATCGGGTGTCAAGCCACGGATCAAGTGTCGGTAATACCGAGGTGAGAGTGAACCGTCGGATCACTACATATCGTGACCGTCGGATTGTAAGTTACAAAATGTACAACGGTAAAGAAACACACTTTACCTAACTCTAACCTAACTCTATGCTAGACCAAGTTGAACTTAACTATATCCTATGTGTCGGAATATCCTAACACACTACACAGCTAATGAAACCACCAGTGCAAGGACTTCATTAGCCCGACACTTCCTCGTGATTTTTCCAGCCAGTATATGTGCTACGAAGTGAACTCCCTAGTCATTGATTGATTTGATATCATAACCTCACCTCCCTTTTGTTAGTCCAAACTTCTTCATTTTGTTGGTTATGTCTTTGTCCTTATCTTTCCCAAAAAACTCCTCTATAGGGTTCAACCCTTGATAAGGTAGTCTTGTGATTCTCCATATTAACATTGGGTTGATAGGGATCCTCTTCCCCATTCATATGCATCCATCGTGCACCAGCATGAGTAGCTGTCTCACACAAGCTGTGCTTCCTGGACTTCCTCCGAAGTGCGACATATTCAACATATTCAACAAGCTTGTCTACGCCAATCTAGCTACCCACTGCTACAATTCTAACCTTATCACACAATCTTATGGTAGTGTACTTGTTTTAAATACTTGTCTAGTGTGAACTACAAATTTTACTTCTATCATTGAAATCATTTTCCACAAACTTCAGCTACAAAATCTTCCCAAGGTTTTCTACAGTAAATGACACTAACCCTGGTCACAAAGGTGTGAAGGTTCCATACTTTGCATCCTTCGACTTTGTCACTATTTTTGCATCTGGTTTTCTTGGTGTAATATACGGTGGGAGAGGCAATGGAAATGTTGCACCATCCATTTCCATTTTCACTTGCTATGCTTCTTCCTCACTATTTCTCACCTATTCAGGCTGTTTCTGAGGCTCAATAGGTCTCTTTTCCTATTTCTTCTTTGTTCTTTGTTATCTGGTCATTTTCTTTCATGGATATCTCCATTGTGTGCATGATGATGATGCTACAGGAATATTAGATGATGCTTCCATGACTCCGACTAATCCCTTGTCACAAAACATACGAATAAATTCTTGAGGCGTCAGGGCATCCATGAAAAAATTTCTACAACTTATTCACAATAGCAATATTTGAATTCTCAAGACAACAAAGTGCCAAATCTAGGTAGGATGTGGCTTTTTATAAAAAATCTAAATTTCTAACCCCATCATTAGCTTAGATTGTATTCATTAATTTCATATCTATCGCTAGATCCGATCAATCTATCCTCATAAATGCATCTTTCTACATGTTTCAATGACAATTTTCCTTTTTAATGGTCATATTTTCCTAGTGAACTTTGACACATCCCATATCAAAGAAACCCCTCTTACGACGAGGCTCCTACGCACTTCAACATAACCTATAATGTAGCGAAGTAACTTCCTACATCGAAGCTCTCTCTACAACGTAGTTTATAGTCCAGTGCCCACTTTCAACTGTAGATGGCACTAATACTTATCTCCTTTCTTTAGAGAAAAGCTGTAGGGGTAAGGTTGTCCTTGTATAACTTCAACCTGCTACCATTTAATCTTCCTTTAACAAATTCTCCATTTAACTTTACTAATTGAACTGTGCCTCCATCAGTAATATGCTTGATAATGTATGGGCCTGTTGAAGCCTCAAAAATCATTGCTACAACATGGGGGAAAATCATCCGGTCCAGAGCTTGGTTAGTAGCTCCTTTTCCATTTGGTGTAGTGTCTCTGACTAGGGATAATGGGGCCAGTTTCCCAAAAAATATTTGATAGTGTTGGTGGGGTGATATATGATGTAACAGGAGAATGGCTAAGCTAAGTGTACTCTAATCTAACTAACAAACACATACATATACTCTAGTTTAACACTATTTAGCTAAAAATATACCCAGGAATTAAATACAATGTGCAATCTACAATGATGTCCTACAACAATTGGTAATAAATATCATTCAACTGCAATAAGAAGTGAAATCGTTTAACAGTAATCATTTTGGATAAATAGTTAGCTAAAACGACTGTTAAATATATATCGCATATAAAATCGTTCATGTATTCAGAAGAAAATCAAAGGCAACATCATACAAAAGTGAAATAATGTTAAACTATAGTTCATACTTTCACACATAAAACAATTAAAAGAAGAAGTATTGCATGATACATAAATAAAACAAGATAATAAGATAAAAGTACCATATATGACGAGTCATACTCATGTTCTTCAACAATATTAATCCAATCTCAATCAATCCAACACATTCTAAGAGTACAAAAGTGAATTTCAATAGAGCATGCTATATATTTGAAAGAAAATAGATCTTGTTCCATTCATTCCATTAGAACCTCCTCAAAAGTACAGAAGTGCCAAGTTTCGAAGAATGTTTCTGATAAAATTTTTGGACCCCTCTCTAAATGCATGAGAGGGGTTTAAATACTAAACTATAGGTCCTAAAATATATTATTACAAAAATAGCTGAGGAGGTTTAAATGACCTTCCTTAGATCATGAAAAAATAAAACTAAAATAAAAATAAAATAAGTGACTAACTCCTTTTCATTTGATCTTTGAGATCACAAATATCTGTCATAGGCTTGAGTTGTGTTGGTTGGCCGATCACAGATTTTAACTGCCCAACAAATATAGTGTCTGTTAGTGTTGGCACCATTTTTTGTGTGGAGGTTGTTAAGCATCTCAAGGTCATCCACTGACTGTATGGTTTTACTAAGAACTGCCAGTACGCTTCCCAGTTTATCTTGCTCATCTATCTGATTACCTCCTCCTTTTCCTTCGCTGCCTGCCTCCACTGCTGCTCTAACTGTTTGACATTTGGAAGAAATCTTGGTATGCATTCTATAACCAGGTTGGCGCCATGCAAATTTTCGTTGATGGCTTCTATTATGTTGTTTGTTGCTGCTTCTGCGATCATTGTTGCCCTTTATGCTTGATTGAGATGCGAATCCCAGTCTGTGAACAAGATGTCTTTATGCGATTCCTCCAGCTTTGGAAAATTATCCTTTCTCCCATCTTATGATTCTTTCCAAGTGATAAAGTCAGAAATATTTTTATGGATTTCGTCATACTCAAGTCTCATGTCAAAAACTTGGCCTGTTAGCTTATCACTGATCTCACAATAAGGACTTATTTGCGAGATTTTCTGGCAAAGAAATTCCTTCTTCTGCATTAGTTGGGAGTTAAGACTGAGTGCTTCCTTTATGAACTCATCGATTTGTGGATTGTATTTATACTTATCTATCATAGCTTGTATCCATGCATCTCTTTCTTCTAGGTTGGCCTGATGTTGTATTCACATCTGTTCAAATTCCTGCTGGAGTTGGGCTACTTGTAATTCTACTTGTTGATTGGATTTCTCCTGAGCTAATTTTTGTTCCAACAGAAGAATTCTTTGTTCCTTTTCTTTAAGTAGCATTTGGACCTCTATCACTTTGTCAATAGTTTTTGTAGCATAGGCTCCTACGAATTGCGATAATTTTGTGATATTTTCAGATGGGTCCATGGGCGAGTCCTTCCATACAATGTCCATTGGTTCATTTTCAAGAGTCATAACAGCTGCAATGTCTAACTTTATTTTCTTCCTCTGTCTCTTGATGACAGCTTTGTGGGTAGGACTATAAAATACATCTAGTGGAGGAATTTCCTCAATTCTCAAAATAATTTCTGAAGTGGGGGTGGCAGGAATGAGCTCAACATCTTGAGTGCCTACAACTTTTTCTACTGTTGTTTCTTGAGTTGACTTGTGTTGTGTTTGCTTAGGAGTCTGTATCTCAGATGTTTGTTCATCTGTGTGAAGCTTCTTGTTGAAATGTTCCCATTCCTTTTCCAAATCAATAACTAGGGTTTTTGCTAACTAAGTGGATGTTGAGTGAACTTCTACCTATTTCTTTGTCATGGTTTTCTCAACTGTTTCCTCTGTAGTTCCAGCTGTGTCCCTTTCAGACTCTTTATTTTTATTGCCTCCCCCATTTTCAGACTGGTGCTCTGAGTAATCTGACTCATGAGTATATCTATCTCACGTTTCTTCTTTGGAATTCTCTTTGGAGCTGTCATCCAAGCTTACACTGGGAGTTGGCTCCCTTATTGGTTCAATCTACAATAGGTCCAATGGGGACTTCAATAATCTCATTTTCTATATACATGGAAATATTTAACATAATCTGGGGAAAAAAGTAGTGATGTCATGTGCATCACTTCTGAAAATGTTTCTTTTTGTAATAAGAGGTCATCGAAGGCATCCTCCTGGTGGGTGAATGGTTTTACTTTCACCATAGTAGTGAAGTCCTTAGCAGTGCCATTTGGGTCATACTTCCTTCCTGTGATTGTAGCTAATCTCAGAGACTTCATGATCTCTACTTCTTTACATGCATGTCCAAAATCATGTAGTGCAAACACACCACATTGCAACAGAAATGTAGGCCAAATGGCATTCTTCTGCTCTTTCAATCCTCTGCTCAACCCACCTTCCCCTGCTGTTTGGTAGGCTATCTCCCTGGCCATTAATTTTCCAGATACATTGTATGGGAGAAAATGTGGTGAAGCAATGCTCCCAAATACTCTAATATAGGTAAATGTTTCCTCCCAAAACCATTTGGCTACAGGTAAGATATCCACTTCAGCTTCTTTTGAAAACCTAGGGGCGGTTGTGTTGTATAATTATTTATGGATGTGTAGCATAACTCCTTGAAAAATATTATAAAAATGGGGGTGAAACTGAGACTCCCACAAAATCTTATTGTACATATGGATAGGAATCGGGTCTTGCACAGTCCACTTCCATCCCATAATGGGAAATTTGGAACTAAAACAGATTGTGTCCATTACAAAAGCGCTCATGAAAAATAGGGCATAAACCCTTAAAGAGGGACTTCTTTTTCTCCTATATTCCATAATGAATTTTTCCAAATTATCAGACAAAATTTGAGCCCAATTCATTATCATTGCTTTCACAGCTACATTTACTAATGGAATCCATTCTAGGGAAAATTTGGTGCTATCGGGTTTACCAAACAATCTACATAGCATGATTGCTGCGAAACTATAAGGGAAAGAGATAGATGTCGTAGAATGCATACCCATCTTATCCTATTTGAGCTTGCCTTTGCTTGTTGTCCAGGCCTGTGTGACATCTGTTGGGTCTTCATTCTCCTTAGAAAATTGCTTAAGGAACTGTTTATTGTAGAGCTTCTGTGGTTCTAGTAAATGGTACATAGTCGTAGGTTTTCTGCTAAAAAAGATCCCATAACCTCTTTCCTGTGATTCTTGAATTCTTTGTTTGATACGTCCACCACATCAATTATCCACTTGACCATATCCATGAATGGGATTATCTTCGGTCTTGCAGCTATGTGATGTAGAAATGAGCACGTTGTCTCAAAGTATGAGCCATCAAAGGAAACATGAGCATCGGTTGTGGCCTTTGCTACTAGTGGCCTTGGTTTTTCCTCTTCTAACAAATCATACATGGCCTCCCATGTTGAAGTTCCTCCGTCTCTGCTGCATGTAGTATCAAAGAAAAGAGGGATCATTTCTGACTTTTCAGACACAGCTGCCTTTCCCCTCTTTTCCATTGCTTCTAACAACTCTTCCTATGGATTTTTCTTGAAATGGAGCAAAGAAGAAGCTATCAGATAGACACAAGAAAGAATGAAAAATGAGGATGAATGATACAGATAACCTTGAAAAGGTGACAAGAAATGAATTTTAATTAAACGTAGATGAAAAAATATAGTATTGCGTTGAGCTGCTTTTCAACATAAATGCCATTAACCCATACTAACTATCAACTAACAGTTCTTTATCACTACCTTTATTACTTAGTAATGTTTTGCATCGTAATATGGGAAGGAAAAGTTTTAAAGTGGTGAACTTTAGTTACGAGAATGTTGATTTTTCAATTGCGATGCAATATCACAAATCTCATTATCGCATATTTGATTGTGCTCTTTCTTAGAGTTCCTTGGGTTCCTTCGAGATGTGAGATGTGGGATAGTGGTGTGTTCTTTATTGTTTTAAAGTGTATCTTGTTTGATGGAAATTTTACCTTATAAAGTGTTTTTTTGCGAGGCGGACTTAAGTGCTACTTTATGACATAGGCTTTAATCGGGTTTAGGCTTTTATCGCATTTCGCAACATCATGCAATTCGTATGTTTTGAGACCTTTCATAAGTGTTTCTGATGTGATTCCATAAGGTTGACCATCTCACGCAATATTCCATTTCACATGTTTCAACATGCTTCATGGGAGTGCGTCCTTTGAGAATGACGATATGTGATACGGGCTTTAATAGGAAATGCCTTAGGCCCTTGTTTTAAATGAAAAATCCTAAGATGTCTAGGTTAAGTGCAGTGACTCTTTTGATGTGCTACAGTCCCTTACTCGTTGTGCTTTGGCCATCTTGTCAAGTAATCCATCATTCTAATTATGTACCTTGCACTAGTCCTCTTTCTAGGTGGGTTGATGGGTCCAACAAAATCAATTGCCCACTTATCAAAGGCCCGCAATGTAACTTGTTGTACCAATAACAACTTATGTCTTCTGGAAGGCTTCCCTATTCTTTGACACAAACCACATACTTGACATTACTCCTTCGCATACTTATGTAGTGTAGGACACGACAATCCTACTCTCAAATCTTCTGCGCAGTAGCTTTTCCTGCATAGTGTCCACCAGTTTCGCCCCCAAGAGCCTCTACTAGAATCATCTTTCATGTTCAGGAACATATCTACGTAGTATCTCATCTGGTCCCATCTATATAACTGTCTGAATATTAATGAAAAGTCGACTGCCTTGACCACTAATTCTTTCTTTTGTTGTGTAGTATACTATGAAGGAAGAATTCCTGTGGTCAAAAATTGAATGATATATGTGAAATGGTCATCTACCACTCTGATTGAAAATAACTGCACACCAGGGAGATTATCCTCTATACTAGTTGGTTCTTCCCCTATTTCCAGTCTTAATAGATGGTCAGGTCCTCTATTTAGTCTCCTTGGTTTAACAATGATCTCAAAGTCACATTCTTGGAACAACAATAACCATCTACAAATATTTCCTCCTAAGACATGCTTATTAACCAATTACTTCAGTGCAAAAGGATCTATAAACATTTTAAATTGTGCCTCAAGAAAACAGTGTGTAAACTTCTGCAAAGCATATACCATGGCCATTCCTTTCCTTTCTGTAGTGGTGTAATTATTTTCTTCTTTAGATAACTTTCTACTTGGAAAAACTATAGGATGATCAATCTCTCCTGCACCAAGTTGTGCCAGTAACACTCCCAAAGCTATATAAGAGGCATCCACATGGAAATGGAATTCCTTATTCCAATCAGAGAACACTAGCATAGGTGCAACTACCATTTTTTATTTCAATATGTCAAGGCTCTTCTGACATTCTTCATTCCATGGAAAAGTTAGATCCTTCTTCAACAATTTATCCATAGGCATAGTGATCTGAGCATACCCCTTGCTGAACTTCCTGTAATACCTAGTATGTCCCAATGTAGTGCGAAGCTGTATTAGGTGGAGGAAAGTTCATAATGATAGTAATCTTATCAGGGTCCACCATTAGTCCTTTCTTATGGAAAATATGTCCCAACAATATGTCGAAAGGTACACAAAATATGTAGTTCTTTAGGTTCAAAGAGATCTGATATTGTCGACATGTGTCGAGCATAAGTCTTAAAATTCCAACATGTTTTCTCGACAATCCAAATATAGTCCAATCATAAAAATATACCTCTAAAAACTTGTGGATGTATTCCTTAAAAGCTGTGACCACCACCCTAGAAAATATAGCAGGGGGATTTTTTAATCCACAAGGAACTACCGTGTACTGATATGAGCCCCATTCTGTAGCCAATGTAGTCTTATGCGAATATTCAAGTGCAATCCTAATCTAATCATAACCTGAGAATCCATCTATAAATGATTAAGCTTCTTGACCTCCTACATTGTCTAACACTTCGTCTGTGAAAGTGGTAGGGAAGGGATCATGTAAACGTGCATCATTCAACTTTCTCATATCAACACAGATCCTAATTTCTCCTTGAGGCTTTTTCTCTTGCACCACCATAGGACTCACCCATTTTAATTCTTCTACAGGTTCAATAATTCTTGTTGCAATCATCTTATCAAGTTCTACTTTCACTTTCTCCTTATACTTTGGGTTCAACCTGTAAGTATTTGCTTGGCCAGCTTTGCATCAGGCTTAAGGGGAATATTCATAACTCCTAGATCTCCCATTATACCCTTAATCTATGAAAACTTTGTGGGAAATAGTTCTTGATATTCCTAAAGTAACTATGTAACTTTACTGATTGTCTCCTCATCCCAGTAGTCTCCTATTGTTGCAAGCTTGGGTTCCTTCTCTGATCCTATGTTCACTTTCTTGGTCTTTAGTGGCTTTGTTGTGTCTAGTATCTCTAGCTTAGGTCTAGTTACTTCATGGTATCCTTATGAATCTACTATGTCTATGTTGTGAGGATATTCTTATTCATCTGTTGTAAGGTTATAACACTCCAATGCATTTTCTATCTGCGTAGCCCAATTAGGTTTCTGCCATGTCAATGGGATTACATTCTCAAAGATCCTCTTCTTGACTGTCTGAAGGAACAAATCTATGTATGGAAAATCATCCTCAAAGTTGAATGTTAATATGAAGCCATTAACCATGTCTGCCCAGTTCACGGTACCATGTCGAAGCTCCGTTTCTAGGTACCAATTCTTAGGGATTGTCTCTAATGTATGAATGAATCCATGTACCCATTCTTGTTGTGGAATCTCCTTCCATGCTATAGTGCATAGTTGGATATGCTTCCTAGGATTAGTTTCACCATCATATTTTATCTCCATCTCTGTATCTATTTGTCCAAACCTTATCCCTATCAGTCTTCGACATTCCTGCCAACCTCCTATATTCTTCTTGTGTGCATTCCACCATCTAGTAGGAGCAACTTTTAGGGCCATATCTAAGGCTGACAACCTTTGATTTTCTAGAACTTGTTCTTCATAATCATTAATAAAAGTATTTACATCACCTAAGCCATCATAAGAAAGGATGTTACATACCTCGGATATCATACAATGAACTGATTTGGTAATTCTTGCATAGCGCCTTATGGATACTTCGTGCAGCCTATTCTGCCAATTCTCCAACTCTTCTTCTGAATCTGAGGTACAAGAACTATCATGCTCCAAACTCAACTTTCCTTCTGCAGTAGGGTTAACACATTCCTGTTCTTTTGCTGCCATTTGATAGATATTGTCTATGTTAGCTGCACAATATTCTTCTTTGACTGGTTCTATATATCTTACTCCTTCTGATGGATCCAAGGGAACAATTACTCTCATATTGTTTCCTTCAAATATCATATGTCTCTTCTTCATATTAATTATGGCCATATTTTCAAATTCCCAGTCAATTCCAAGCAATGCAAGATAAGGGTTACTATCATCGACAATCTCTATTACTTCAAAATCAACAGTAGTGTAAACTCCTTCAATATCCACTGTGACACCTGGTAGTCTTCCCAGAGGGAAGATATTTTTCTAATTTTCCATCCTTAACTGAATAGGTGACCACTGTAGCTTCAACTTACCCATTAATTCCCATGTCTTCTTCATCAAGAAATTAACATCAGATCCCAGATCCAGAATAATTTGATCCATCTCATATACTCCTATATGCACACTAAGCCTCATCTCTCTTTCGGTTCTCTTCTGTCGATGAAAATTATTGACTGCACGCATCTCACTTCATAGTGTTTCTTTGGATGCACTAGAATCTATCAACTCTTGAAGCCATTCTACAAGCTTTTTATCTCTTAACAATTTCATACAAGTCTACATAAAAGACTTTAAAATATAACCTACTTGACTTGGTAAATCGTGGTCTTGTGTCGGAGCTCGATCCTTTGTCAGAGCTCGGTTGTGCATCGAAGTTGATGACACATCACAGTTACTTTTTTTATTAGGCTTTGATTGTGCATTATAGGTTGAAACTAAAACATCCATAAAACTTCGCTTTTCTTCCATAAATACTTATTTTTATTTTTTAATACCATAAACATAAACTTTCTCAATAGTGTTTCTGGCATGAACTTTTAGATTCTTTCTTTTCATTTGCTTACAACTATCAGCCGCAGCTCCACGCCTAGTGACAATACAAATTCGAGGATTGTCGACCTTCCTTTCAACAATCATCATTTGAATATTCTGTGTGGGTTGCTAATTTATTTTTTCTTGCATCTTCACCATAAGTACAGGACATTCTTCAATTATATGATCAGAGGATTTAAAGTACTTCCACGAAGTTGTGGGGCTTTGGAAGTCTCTCGCAAAATGACCTGGCTGTATGCAATTATAGAAAATGATCCGTCCACGTCCTCGACTAGATCCACCACCTCAACCTCTTCCTTGGTAACCTCCTTGACCACTGCGTTGTCTATTGTCCTCATATTCATGCTCTTTTGCTTGCATTCTGTAAGCGTCACCACCACATTCCATCATTATTTCATAAGCCTGACAATTATTCTCATCCCGTCCTGCTGATTTACATAATTTGTAATATAGATTCCTCATAGTTTGTACATATTTATATAACAAGTAACAATCTTCTGAATGATGTTGGCCTCTAGTCTTACATATTTTGCACCACAGGATGGATCTCGCATTCAAGGGATTTTGGGCCCCACCAGCCATGTAACCCCTGAAGATAGGGCACTCTTCTTTAGAATGGCCCTCCGATCTACACTTCGTACAACATACCTTTTCTCTCACTTCTTTTATTTTCTTGATGTCTTGTATATGTAGGGTTATGTTCGCCAGTTGATTCTTAATGTGTTGCATGCTTGCATTAGTATTTCCTATATGTGAAGCTTCCAATTTCATCGCAATATGTAGAGCTTCAACTTGACTTTCTATCTTTTGTTGCATAAATGGAAATTTGATATGTGGTAGTAGTGCAACTATAAACCATTCTTGATGGTGCTACGAAGCTATGTCGAAGCTTACTTGATTCAATAACACCTTAAATATCTGATCAAAATCTCAAACAGAATGAGTAGGTTTATGTTTGATCTCTTTCAACTCGGTGATGCACTGGGACTTAGACTTCAACTTCTTAAACTCTCTTATCATTAATGTTTTAATATCTGCAAACGCTATGTTATGATTATTTGAATACTTCATATACCATGTCAATGCTCTATATTAGAGCGTCGCAACGCACTGCGCTTTCTTTATATTCTCATTGTTGATATACTTTGTTTTCCATAAGACTTCACATAAAAACCAAAACTGTGCCGGATCCTCCAATCCAGTTCCTTTGAAAAAGGGTACCTTAGTATCGTCAGCCATACTTCTTCTTGGAAGGGGAGGTGGGTGAGTAAGGGGAGGGGGATGGGGGGTAGGAGGGGTAGGGGGAGGGGAAAGGTCAAAAATACCCTGGATATTACTGGATTATGGCTTCTACAAACTCTCAGGCTAGGAGGATGAATACTACGAAGTTGCCTGGGGGTTATCAAGTTGGATTTCTCCTATTTCACTTTCAAATCCACTCAAAAGAGGACTATATTCTATTTCTACAAAGGTCTTCGGGTCTTGTCCATGAGACCTATTTCTAGTATCTACTCAATATCTCTTTCCACTTCATGTTACTCCGATCTCTTGCTCAAATTTGTTCTTTCTTCTTCCAAACATAAGTAAACTAGCAATCTGATTGCATCTATAAAACTCTCTTTTCACACAAAAGCATATTAATCCAAAGTTTTAGAGATTTTAAATACTTACCTCACGTCCGTTGAAGAATCACCAATCTGCTTCGTTGTAGGACACAATCGAGTCTACAACGAACTCAGTAATGAATCCTCCTAAGATGTTATCAATCTATAAATTGACAGCCCTTGAGATCCTATTTTCAGTGCTCTTGAGTCATTGTATCATTTCAGGAGTCCACACCATAGATTCTTCACCCTTAAATTTTTTCTTCCTTTCGATCAACCTTGATATCCACTCGTACATCTTAACAAGAAAAGAAAAGAAGAAAATTTCATATTGATCTATAAAAATATACTTTTGTAACCAAACTTCAGATGTCAAACAAGGGTTTCTATTTTCTTGATCCACAAATTCTCTCTCTTTCAAGTCTATCCAATCTTGAATATCCTTCTTTGGCAGGTACCACATTCACATATACCTCAAACAAATCTCAGTCTCGGCAACAGAACCATTTCTTGGATCAATTTGGGCTAACCCGGGTTTGATCTATATTGTGCACCAACAAAAACCCTTAATCATTGGACCTTTCGGCAACAACTTGCAAGCAAATCACAGTCTCACCCGAAGTGACTATGGGAGGATGTAGAACTAGGTTTCTGCAGCCTTGAGGGACTAGGAGATGTGGTATTATTATGTTATCTTATTCTTAGCATTTATAAATCACTTCGTCGCATTAGATTAATCACTTAAACATGCCATATAAAACCATAAACTATCATTGTGTTGAAGTAAAATGCAACTGTAATAACTTCTACTCTACAACAGATAATAAGAAAATATACACATAAGAACACAAAATTAATGTTGTTAACCCTAGTGTAGGGTTACGTCCACAAGAACTATTTCTTAATATAATGAATCTTTAAACAATAACCAATTCTTGCCTTGTAGACTAAGTTGCAGGCTATCTACGTGCTTAGCTGCTGACTCTTCTTTGGGACTCTGTGCACTCAGTTGCAGAGCCTCTCCTTTGTTACCAACTTATAGGTCACAAAATTCATCCATAACTCTGATTGATTCTAATATCTTCTCTTCTTATTATTTTACCCTATATATACTATTACATTGTAGGGTTACATCATCAAAATACCATGGTCCAAATACCATGGACTCCCTAAAACAAGCATCTATGGCCCAAAAACCATTGATCCCTTACAAAATCGCACGCTTTTACAAAAAGGAGGGGCTTCGACCCACCTCGAAGCCCTTACGACACCATGTGGTATATTTAATTCCTCAAAATGCACTCTACTGCTCCACTGTGCACTCTGCCCCACAAAATGCAGAGTCTTTGCCAAAATCTATGCCAAGTCGGGATGCGCCCAACACCTTCCTTTTGCTGCGACTTGCCTCACCATACGCCGAACCTATATCTTCTTTAAGAGAAGTCGTGATTTAGATGGCATAGCAGCAAATGATGCCAAAGGTGTCACAAGCTATATATATATATATATATATATATATATATATATCGTTAATCAACTAGTTAGATCAGGATTGCAAGCCTACGCTCCTCTAATAGAATCATGTGTTGATGTAAGGTTGGATGTTTTGTGGTGAATCTCAAACCACATCTCCCTGTTTGAGAATATTAAGCGACATCCTGACTATATGGAGATATGAACGGCTCCCCCTTTTCATCCAGCCATAATTTTCAACTCACCATGATAAAAGAATTTCTAGACGCTCTGGCATTCTGATATGAGGTGTATAACTCCTAAATAACTTGGTCTAGATGTGAGCAGTGGGTATAGGACATAAGCATCTCCCCACCAACTTCTCAAGGTTTAAAAATTCATAGAAAAGTTGAGAATGAGAGTTGGTGATCGATCTGGCATGTCTCAGCCATACACACGGTGGTTTCACTTATTCCATGACACCAACTAATTTAATTAACCACTAGAATGTGGTCGTGTCACGAGGCATTACCAGATCCAAGTATTGTGACTGATGGTGAAAGCTTGAAACACAATCTTACTATTATGCAATGTGTATTTCACTCAAGAGTGTGACTAGGTTTAGAGTTGCAGTTTGTGACCAGAGGATACACAATGAAGTTGTGGCTCTACAGAGACGAAATCTCACCTCTCAATCTAATTCGCATTGAAGCCTGGTCAACCACTGTTCTTTGGAGGCATTCATAGTGAAGTAGTGCTCCGTGGAGACAATGGATTGTCATCGATAGGTCATCATAAAGAGTGAGGCTCTAATATATAGAGAAATGTATCACCACATTGGTTCGAAGACTTCCCATGCCCTCGAATTCTTGAGTTGTTTTCACTAAGGCACGACATTGAAAGTCACACTCTCACTCCCAGTTATTGGATCACATTTCAACACCTCAGGAAAGCCCTCCAGGGAGTGTGACTTGTCTGAGATGTGACTGTGTGACCTACAACAAGTCGCACTTCCACCGGGGTCACACAATCACATTTTTATGCCTTAAAGAAGAATCCCAAATATGTGACTCCTTCATAATGCGACTCTGGGACCTTGGTATGTCACCGACTATCTCCCAAGTCACATTTTATTCATAGGGCACAATTTCTTCAATAATATTGGTATGATGGCCGCAAAGGTGTTGGATGTAAGCTTGTGTCATGACGAGGCCATTATCATCACATAAGAGCCAACATTCAAGAATAATAAAGGAATAAACTGAAAACCTTTGGCAACATGATGAGAGGGTGTTTGTGCATATGAAATCATTCAAATGATTATAAATGCGTTGTAGGATTGATAAGATGTGCCCAACACACCATGCAAGTGGGACGGGCCCATGGGATGTAAATTACTACACAACTTGTAGAAATATTGTGCAAAAATTGTATGAGGGTCCCTAGGTACCCCTTGATTTTCGAAAGGGCTCTTATTCATATATTTCTGTCAATGAATCCTGATGGGTTCATTCCTAGACAATGTGGAAATGCAAACACATTTATTTGAACAAGGATTTTTCAAATCGATTCTAGACATTAGTATGAGGCAGTGAAAAGGAACACGATGGTCCTAAAGGGGGGAGATTGAGGAATTAGGGTTTAATGCAATTGATAAAGCATCTCAACATCAAAATGAAATCAATAGAAAAGGGAAGTTAGTATAAAAGGTATGGAAACTCTTGTTGATCTCACATAATTTGTTAATCATTTTAATTTATTTTGATTTCATATAATTAAGAATTTGCAAGGTTGTATCCTAAATATTGAATATGTGTGCAGGATTGGCATGGTGAAACAATCTCTTGTTGAGATCCCTAAATGTGTGATATTAGGCAACAAGGGCATCAAGGATGGGGGGAAGGCTTCATCAAAGTTCTAAGAGGATGGTGCTTTCCACAAGAGGACTTGTCAAGGCCCATTAAATCTCCTACGATGAATTGAAAAGGAAGGGAGCGAGAACGTTGGCCATGTGAAGGGAGCTCGAGTTTCTCATAGAAGCTACAAGGTGGAAAGATAGTTCCTTGCAGGCTCTAGGAACTGGTCAGCCATACCAAAGGCACAAAATCAAAATATGGGCATATGTATGTGAGGCGCAATAGTAGACAAATAGGCTTGTATCATGATCATGTAACATATTGATAATGAACATCCTAGGGTTTTCCAATAACCCTCAATACTCTCCTCATGTCTTCTTTCTGTCACCATGTGAATGTTTCTCATCATAATTCCAACATTCATGCTGAGATGAATTAGGCATGTAATAGTCATTGAGCATGAGATAGAAATAAGGATTTTCAAGAGCCATGAGGGGAGGTCAAGGGTCACGGCAGGTGAAAAATCACCCCATCTCCATAAATGTGCCCTCATGCCTCATTGGGTAGGAGGACTTTAGCACTTGAGTTGAGGTTAGGATTAGATAGTTGATTTGTGCTTGAGAGCTAGAGGCACTTATCTCTTGGTAACTAGTAGAGTGGAGTTGTAGTGATGCTAGGGTTTTGCATTGGGAAATGGTATGAGCAGCCCATGTTCCACTATTGGGTTTTGACAAATTGCAAGATATGTACTTGAAGTTGCAGCAGCATTAATAAGATGTTCTTCATGTTTGGCACTGATTCCCATGCTTACTCATGGTGGTTGTATTGGTTGTCTGGTATTTTCACTATATTCATATGTGTGCTCTCATATATGCAATATGTTATGAACTGATTCATAGTTGTTGCATGTATGTTTTGCTTTTGAATTCGTGTTTACTTATTTCTTGCCATGTCAATGATCTATTGTGAACTATTTTGAAATTAACTTCTGGCATGTTCCTATTTATTGTATGTTTGATTGGGTTTTGGCTCACTGATCCCTCTCACGGAATACCTCTTCTTATTGATGCTAAGACTTGTTTGTACCTCTTTCTGCAATTTGTCAATATTTGGCTGATTTTGTTTCACTGGTTGGGAATTTCATTCTTGTCCCCACTTTGAGACCTTCTCATTCAATACAAAGCGAGGAAACCTTCATTGTGGTAGTCGAGCCCACGTAGTGGATGGGGCTCCTATCCCAAATGGTGTGAGGTCTAATTGGGACTTCACACCCAGAAGACCCCCTAGTTGTTCGTGGTACATTTCAACCTGTCAACAAATTTGCGCTAGAAGGGGGACCAGATGACAATCTGAGCCCTTGGAACCTGAAATTTAGTCTCATATCTTTAAATGGCTCTATCCTAAATCTCACTCCCCAGGTGCTTCTCTAACTTATCCATTTATCAATGTTCAATCATCTATGAGAACCTCTATCACTTGTCTCAGTTAAAGTTTGATGGTGAGGATGGAACATCCATAATCGAGCACATTTTTTATTTCCTTTAGTTTTGCGAATCTTACGAGATTGATGATGAAGAGTTTTCTTGTGTGTTCTTCTCCCTCACCCTTGAAGGTCATGTCAATCGATGGTGCAACACATTGCCAACAACTTTCATCAATTCGTTCGAGCAACTCATCGGTAAGCTTTAACAACATTTCGCAGGTATGTTTTTCAATATTTGTTTAGTAGGATAAATGAGCTTAGAGTGAAACCTGCAGAATCTCTAGAGGATTTTGCTATTATATTTTTCCATCTTTGTTTTGATTTTCCTAAAATAGATGTCGACTAGGTATATTTAAGTGAAAATTTTCAACGGTTGGTTTTCTTTTCTTTGCAACATCTTCAATTTGAAACAAATCTCGATTCTTATGAGTATCATGATAATTTGAAAATTATAAAGTGTCTACATTTTACCCCTAATATTGTTTTTCCTATCTCTCTGAATTAGGAACAACCTTAAGCCTCCGAGGAGGAAATTTCTACTTGTGGGATTTCTCATCCTCCTCCTTCTTTGTTACCTAATGAAGTTTTGGTCACAAATAGTTCAGATGATGAAGAGAGCTTTCAAGGAGATGAATCAAATTGTCTTGCTTCCTAATCTCTCGTACATCCGTTTGAATTGTAATTTGAAAATTATGTTGATGCAACATCTCTCACTATTGATGAAACCAAGCTTGAGCCCATTAAACTTATGCCTAGGTCTATTCTTGGATTTCATTCACTCGTCGACAATGACTTGGGTCTTGTCCCAGATAAATTCGACTGTGCAATGGTATGTCTTCAAGAACCATTAATGTCCTTCTATAGGAGATGATCCATGATTTTTTTTTGCTTATAGATGCATTAGAATTACATGTAACAGAGCACTTAAAAACCATGGAACATAAGCATATAAAATAAAGACAAAAAGACATAATCACGCATGAGATCAAGAAACAAAGATTTTATTATGAAGTTCATCCAATTTGGACTACATCTCCATGTCCTGCTCAATAATGGGGAGGCCTTCATTCATTAAATGGCATGAAAAGAGAAGAACTACAAGAAGATTTTACATAAACATACTTATACCTCCAATCTAGAATATAGATGACAAATGGAAAGCCCAACTCTAGAAACAAACAACACCACTGACTTCCTGGCAAAAAATCGTGTAGAATCACCTATCCAAACACCCAATTCTAGTAAAAGGGCTTCCTGCACCTTCTCAGAACCTTCTGATTTCTGAGGTAAGGTTTCAGCCACCTGCCAGGAGCAGGTGCACTACTCTACAATGTAAATATATGCTGTTGTCTACTGATTTCCCCCTCTCACTATGAAAATAGACCAACTTATATTCTGGTGGGCATATTTCTTCATAAACCAGGCAGTTTCAACAAATGACAAGTTTAGGCATGCAGGCTGTTTCAAAACAAAGATTCTCGAACCTGGAAGGGTATGCAGATAACAACTTGTTAAACATAGGAAAAACCTCCATTGAAAATAGTTCACAGACCATTTCGCATTTAATCCATTAAATCGATGGAATAACACAAAGAATTGATGCTTTACTCCGTAATCGGCGGAATAGTACATAGAATCAACGTATTTCCCTGAAGCCGACGGCTTTATCATCAACAACCATAGTCTATCGGCACCACAAATCGCAATCAACAGAACTAGAGGTGATTCTCCATAATGGCCACTACAGTATGTGATGGGCGATCTGTGAACTGGTGGACTCGACGGAACTATTAACTGCAACCCATAATCATATCGCATCTATGATCCATCACATATCACAATCAGGGGAGAAAGGGGGTATATATATAATGGGAATTTCAATGTGTGATATGCGATTTTCTCGCAATCGCAACCCTAACTTCTTGGGGGCCGATTTTATAACTGTTGTTCCTTGCAATGTGTGATATCGCATCGCACTCCGGCTTTGCTCTGGGGCCAATTCTTTACCACTGACCTGCCTCTGATCTGCAATTGCGATATCACAAATTGCAACCTGGTAGTGATGGGGGCCAATTTCTTTAACCGCGGACCCCTTCCTTCTATGATCTGGGAAATGCAGGTCCAATGGAGGCCTCCCACTTGGCGCTTCCCCATTTGCTAAAGTTATGCCACATCATTTTTCTTCCTGCCATCGGTCCAAGTCAAACTTGAACTTTGACTTGCCCTAACTTCTTCATATGAGCTCGGATTCGAGTGTCGTTCACATCGTTGGAATCAGGATTACGATCACTTCTATTTGAAGCTAAGTTTATCAAGATTTTTCCACTTTAAAGTTTGAAATTTTTTACCATGCCACTGGTACTTTTTAGAGATCCATCTAGATCAATCATCCCCATTAAGAGAAGCGTTTGGTCCTCCAAAATCATTAAATAATCTGAAACTTCTCTGTACATTATCTGCACCACAAGTGTCCTAACAGGTCATCCTTCCTTCTCCTTCACCTTTGTCCTTCAGAGCCATAAGCGATGAGCCAACACTTGCATCTCTTGCAAACCTGTAGTACAATATCTTGCAAATTACATGTTTAGCTATATGACCAAAAATGAGTCAAGCATCCCATACTTGCCACAAGTTTATAACACATGATCTATGGTCAAGTTTACATAAAAATGGAAATAATACCCCAACTATCAATAGAAGGCCAAACATCATTGTTTCTTCAACAAGTGATCGAAAACACATCATCACTGCAACACGTGATTTACAAAAATATGGCCAAACATTATTGTTGCTTCAACAAGCGATGGAAACACATCACTTTCACAATTTATGCAACACAAAATAAGGCCAAACATCATTGTTGTTGCAACAAGTGATGGAAAACACATAGTCACTTTTACAGTTTAAAATGAAACACATGATTTGCAAAAATAAGGCCATGACATTCTACCACACCTAGAAAACCACCTCTCACTTATCAAAGTGACTGGGTCATCCCCTTGTGGCATCTTTGTTGGTCAAACATTTGTTTCACCTGGTTCATGCATGAATGCTTTGTCCTTGTGATGCTTCTCTGGATGGAGCCTCCAACACATGGCTCTTTGATGACCATCTCTGTCATAATGACTACAATAAGCCTTCTTCCTCCAGATCTGGTTTACCTTCTTCTTTGCCTATTGTTGAGAGGGTCTTTGATGCGTCATCCTTTCTCATTCTTATATTCTTCTCCAACACTCAGCAAACACATGGTTATGCAATCCACAAAAACTGCAAGTTATTCTATGCCATGATTTCTGTTCATTATTAACAATATGGTTGTAATCAAAATGAACATTAGAATACTAAGACTGGTTATACCTTTCTTGTTGGTCTCTGGTATCATCATTGGAACGAGAGCTTGCCTCAACTCTTTCTTTGCAACGCATACTACCATAGGTTGATGGTGATGTGTTCCCATCATCCTCTTTCCTCGATGGTTTCAACAATGTCATGGAAGATTTTGACATCTTTGAGCACTGTCCTTAAGTTCACCTCAACCTTGCGAATCGAGGTCTTTGCTCAACCTCCAATGCTTGAGTTATGCCTTGGCTATTAACACCAATTCCTTCTTCTTCCTTGTACCTCTTCTCAGTAAGGAGTCTCATGTTTGTCCCTGTAATGGGTATTTCCACAGTTCCAACAGAAATTATGCCGTGTGAAGGTGAAACTAAAGAGAAGTCAACATCTTTTACCTCCACTATCAATTTGGAAAGAACTGATGAGAACTTCTCATCATCTGTCATTGGTGGATCGCTAGTTGTTTTGCTGCATTCCCCAACCTCCTTCTCGACATACCCAAGTCCTACTTGACGAGGTAATTCCTCTACTTTTATGGGGTTGATTATGCCTTGGGCATTAATGTCAAGGCCCTTCCCCTCATACCCGATTCTCCTTAACAGTGTGGAGTCGATTCCTATGGTATGATTTTCAAAAATGGCTAAATCAACATCAGGAAAAATACACAAAGTCGAAGAATTACTATTTACCTCACGGGGGTCATGTTGTAGCTTTTCCAAGGCCTCGTCCTTAGTTTGTAGCTGGTGTAGTAGCCTTTGTTTCTCCTATTTCTCTTCCTGTAGAAACCTCCTTAATTCAGCAAGCTTTGCTTGAAGTCTCTAGTTAATCTCCCCATTCGAGGAAGGCGATGAATAAGATGCATAAGCACCGAAAGATGTGGATGACGCATTGTTATCTGATCTCTCTGTCTCCTCCTCCCTTCTCTTCTCATACGTGCTATACGTGATGTCCACCATTTTGGACATTTGCTGAAAGGTCTCGTGCATTTATTTATCATTCTCCATGGCTGCACACTCGGTTATTCACGCTCGTAATTATTAACAACAACAAGACCACTCCTTTTCCCAATGAGCTTCAACATCCACCATGTCTCCTCTTCATGATGCACTTCCTATAATGCTTATTTCTAGCTAGCGTACTCATGCAATTTGCATCAACTAAGCCCTACTCTGATACCACTTGATCTAGGATTTTTTTGCTTATAGATGCATCATAATTACATGTAACAGAGCACTTAAAAACCATGGAACATAAGCATATAAATGAAATAAAATCACATAATCACACATGAGATCAAGACATAGATATTTGATTACGGATTTCATCCAATTTGGACTACATCTCCGGGCCCTGATCAATAGTGGGGAGGCCTTCATTCATTAAATGGCATGAAAACAGAAGAAGTACAAGACGATTTTACATAAACACCCTTATACCTCCAATATGGAAGATAAATGACAAGTGGAGATCCCAGCTCTAGAAACAGACAACACCACTGACTTCCTGGAAAAAAATCATGTAGAATCGCATATCCAAATGCCCAATTATGATAAAAGGGCTTCATGCACCTTCTCGGAACCTTCTGATTTTTGAGGTAAGGTTCCGGCCACCTGCCAGGAGCAGGTGAAGTTGCTATGCCCTGTTAATCTACACTTCTATTTGCTTCTCTCCCCCTCTCACTGTGTAGATACCACAATTTATATTCTGGTGGGAATATTCCTTCATAAACAGGGCAATTTCAACAAATGAAAATTTTAGGCAGGCGAGTTGTTTCAAAACAGAGATTCTTAGACCTGGAAGGGTATGCAGATAACAACCTATTAAACATATGGAAAACCTCCATCGAAAGTAGTTCACAGGTCGTTTTGAATTGAATCCATTAAATCTACGGAATAACACAAAGAATCAACGCTCTACTCCTTAACCGGTGGAATAGTACCGAGAATTAGCATGTTTCCACGAAATTGACGGTTTTATCATCAGCGACCATAGTCTATTGGTGCCACAAATCACAATCGGTAGAACCAAGGGTGATTCTCCATAACGGCCGCTGCACTATGTGATGGGTGATGTGCGAACTGACAGACTTGACGGAACTATTGACTGCAACCCATAACCATATCGCATCTGGGATCCATCGCATATCGCGATCGATGGATCCAGGGGGTACATATATATAACAGGAATTGTATTGTGCGATATGTGATTCTATTGCAATCGCAACCTTAACTAGCCTATTTTGTAACTATTGTTCCTTGTGATGTGCGATGTGCAATATCACATCACCCTCTGGCTTTTCTTTGGGGCTGATTCTTTACTGCCAACCTGCCTCCGATCTGTGATTGTGATATTGCAAATCGCAACCCGATAGTGCTGGGGGCAGATTTCTTTAACCGCAGACCTCTTCCTTCTGCAATCTGTGAAATGCGGCAACAATGGCAGCTTGCCACTTGGTACTTCCCCATTTGCTGAAGTTCTTCCATGTCATTTTTCCTCCTGCCATCGGTCCAAGTCAAACTTGAACTTTGACTTTCCCTAACTTCTTCTTATGAGCTCAGATTCGAGTGTCATTCACATAGTTGGAATCAAGATGACGAGCACTTCAATCTAAAGCTAATTTTATCAAGATTCAGCCACTTTGAAGTTTGATCCTTTTTACCATTCCACTGGTACTTTTTAGAGATCCAACTGGATCAATCCTCCTAGATCCTCCTGGATCAGGAGAAGTGTTGTTATAGACATTTTTGTGCCCTGCAACCACAAGCATGAAATGTCCATAAACCAAGGGCTCCTAAGTCCCTAAAAGTGTTGTTCTAACTCCTAAAGGAACAAGGTCAACAGATTACAGCTTCTCCCAGAAGTTCTCCATGAGAAAATGCTCAGAATTGGTCAAAACAGGATCATTTCAGCTGCTCTACTGGCTAGGTGCATTGCATTGCACCTAAATACACTGTGAGGGTGTGTTGCATTTCAAAAGTCCCTTTTGTGGGGTGCGATGGGCGAGAAATGACAAATGGCAGTGTCATTCCGCGAGGGGGAGAGACAATGGAAGCTTCCAGAATCTTCTCCTGTGACACTTGCCTCACTGAATTCGACCAAGGATGAGTAAGAGGCCTTTAGTATCCAAGTGGAAGCAAGAACTATCAGAGAGAAGACACTAATCAAATCACAAGCTGACTCATCCCCCTTACAGATATCTATATATGGATCCCTCATCCCAGAGATCCGGAGGCTGGAATTTTGCATATTGTAAGGAATTGTTGTTGGTTTTTTGAGACAAACATCAGATTGTTGGGTGATCTATGATTTGTTTGAGGTGAAGAGGGGCTTCTTTGCTGGGAGGTTGATGTTGGGTCGGAACAAATGGTTGTAACTCCTCCTGGATCTTTTCTTGTTTATCAATAAAAACTATTTGAGTTTTCCTCCATGCTTTTGTATCATTAATGCTTGTTACATTTGTATGGTCAATTTACATCTGATCCTAGATTGTTTATGAATATAGATCCATGTCTTTGTATAGTGCTATGCTTTTGTGATCTTACAGGCACTTTGTGAAGCTGGGCGTGTAAGGGAGCAGGTAGCTGAGGACTATCAAAGAAGAGAGGGATCGAATCAAGGGATTAGCGCAAGACAGAGGTTGGTATTTCTGTTCCTCTCTATCTATAATTCATAAAAGAAAGACAAAAGTAGTTTTTCTCTGTTTGTTTCTAAGGAATATGTCACACCTTAGTGGGATAGAGCAGTTCTATATAGACACTTTTCCCTGTAACAAAATGGCGACTCCGCTGGGGAGCTAATTAGTTTGTTTGTTTATCATTCCTTGTTTGTTTGTTTCATAAACTTATAAGTAGCATTCGAACTGCATTTGCCATAACAAATGCAAAGTAGACAACTGCTGCTTCAATCCATTCACTAGATCTATTTATGATTTAAACAACTGATTCACAAACTATATGATTGCCCTTGTGATAGCTCTTAGATCCTCCTTAGATCTACCCCTGATTGTTGAATTACTGATTGCTTTTTACTCGGCCAAAAACCAAGAACTGAACTGCAAACTGTGACCCGGAACCCGAACAAAGTCTCGTTTCTGGCCCAGCGCAGGTACTGTTCAGAGATTCTGAATTTCAGCGCACTTCCCGAGTGGACAACCTGCACTGCATTTCAGATTCTCTGTGTTACAGGTGCGCTGATCAGACTAGCTCTGTGCAGTTGAGGTTTCTGTGGTTCATTCCTTCCAGTTCTATTCCTGAATTTTGCTACCTGTGATCAGTATATGTCTGTTTGAAACCCCTTTTCCTTGCTGTTATTCCGCCTCCTTTGTACAAAAGAACTGTAGATGTTTTTGTGTGTTTGTTAAGTCATTTACATTTTTCCTTTGCAAAAGTAGCGTAGTCGTACTGTCGTCCTTTGATTTGAATCTGTCACAAGTGTCGATTTTGATCATAGGAGAAAGTTTGATTACTGTTGATGGTCGCTTATCCTGTTACTATTGCTTTTGGTCTGAATTTATAATTTTCTAGTGTAAAAAACAAGTATTCATTTCAAAATCGTAAGGTGTCGTAATCATCTCTATTTTTGATTTCGAAAAGAAGCTTGTTTATATTTGTCGCTTGAAAAGAAATTCAGATTTGTGCATCAACTTTCTTTTTAGCATCCATATACTAAGAAAGTCGAAAACAAATACATGCACATGCATTTGCATATAGATAGTCTGTTTGGCTTGATTTAGGAAAGTGAATTTACAGTGTGCTCTTTGCTCTTTGAGAAAAGATTCTGTCTTTCTTTTCCCTAGTAGCTAGGATTTTCATTGCATAAAAGAGATAAAAAGTTTGTTTATCATCTTTAGATTGCATTTTAGGAATTACATCTACATCTCGTGGTGAACCTGAAAGGAAAACTTCATAAACAAGATCAAATTAAAATAAATTCAATGAATCTAACAACCCTTTGGAACTTAATGCACAACATTTAGAGGTCTAGGCTAGAGACGTATTCCGGCGTCGTAAAGCCTGGTAACTATTGTTCTCACTGATGGTTGGGTGATTCCTCCACTTTGAGACAATAAGTGCCAGTACCGACTTGTGCTCCCACGTACCGTCGAGTATATTTTGGGAGACCCCTATAGGCTTAAATCCTTTATCCATAGGAAGCCGTGTCTGTCGCCCTATCGATCACAATGCACTGAACACATCATTCGGGAAGATTGACTGTTGTACCGTAAAACGTATTCTGTAGTTTTGTGATTGGTTTGGTACTCCCTCTACCTAGACTTCCAGAGCAGTCCCTTTCATTCCTTTTCACACTCCTTAACGGAAAAGGTCCATCTGAGCACTTGTCACTTCAGGCTCATTAAAAATCGAAGGAGACTAGAGTCATCTTTTGTTTTTTCTCGACTCTTAAAAACTGAAAAAACAAGTTGTGTCAAAGCGTTTAAAATTCATTTAATTCGGAAACATACTTCCCCTTTATTTTAGTTGATCGAGTAATCCGCAATCGTTGAAGAAAGTCAGTTGAAACCCCATTGTTCGCGGAGGCTTACGAGTCAACCGTCTTTGTCTCCGGAATCGAAGCCAGTACGGACAAAGCGAACTCGTTTAACTGGTTCCAAATCTCCTATTAAAGTTAGAACAAGTGTTCCAATGACATCAGAGACTCGGTTACTCCAAACATTTCTGGAATCCCTGCCTCTACAGAAGAAGTTCAGCAGCCACAGAAGGACAGTGATACTAATCCTAGTGTGAGAGTAAACACTTGTGTTACTGAACCAGTTCCATCTACAACCGGTTCGGAAAGTCTTGCTCTTCAAATACCTGTCGCTGTCGATTTCGCACCTTCTTCGGCACCAGAAATATTCTACGGACCTGACGGTCTTCCCCTTCCACCTGGCATGATTGCCATAGAAGAAATTGTAGAAGATCCTCCAACAAATACTCCAACGCAATTTGGAGTTGGGATCACTCTATATCCTTCTTCATCAGAAGTTAGTCTACCACCAGCGGAAGCTCCTGTAGAATCGCTAGGTAATCTTTTGGATAGACTACAAATGTCTGAACAACCGTCAACATCTAGGACTGTGTCGTCTTACACAGCGACGACAGAACTCCCTGCTATCAATCCGACAATGTTCACCGGTATACCATCTGTCCCGACTAGCTCTCAGCCGCTAGAAGGAGCCCACTCAGGGGCTACTTCGACAGTATGGTCTGTTCCTGTTTGTTCATCCGGAATAATATTCGGAAACTCTTATGTTGAGTCTCAACAGATTGATCCATTTGGAGGTCAATTTGGGCAGTCTGGCCCCCAAGGGCAGACAATTCCCTTGAGTTCTGGATTACCACCGTATGGGGGGCAGTATACCCTTTCATTATCCCCTCTGGGGGGATATCCATACGGGAGTTCACAACAACATTCAGGTTATACTGGAATTACCTCAAGCGGTTGGGTACCAATACTACCTCAACAACCAAGAGTTGTATATTCGATGCAACAATGCTTACCTATGTCAAACATACCGACTACGCCAGCTATTGTGACAGTGTCACAAGTTCAAGCGCTGCCTGTTGTATGCCAACCTCAGGTTTCTCAGGTTGTAATGCAATAGCCCCTTGACCCTGTGACTCAACCACAATCGCCGACTAGTGGAATGACACAGGTTCAGACGGGTACAATTACCCCTCATCTTGGTCAAACTGTTAGTATCGGTCAACAACACATGGCTTCACAACCATGGCTAGTACAATACCAACAACCACAATTCCAACAAGTATACCAAGCTTTTGAGCAACAAATCTTTGCTAATAGTGGGCAACCGTACATTCAAAACGGTCAAAATCAACCATTTTACAATGGTCATGCCCACCAACCTTACCAAAGTTACCAGCATCAAATACATTATGCCGGTATGCAAAGACCAACTGCTCAGGCAATCCCATCTTATCCTGGGTATGCTTCACCTAACTTGAATCAATAGTTACCCTTTGTGGCAACTTTAGAGTTACCTGATTTAAATTGGTTAACAAACGATCCAATCGCTTACGCCCCTTGGTGGCCAGCGATTCCGCATAAACTTCCATTAGATATTCCTAAATTTACTGGAAATCTGGGTGAAGATCCATCGAATCACGTGATGACCTTTCATCTATGGTGTTCATCGAACACCTTAAATTATGATTGGATAAGACTTCGCCTCTTTTAGAGGACGTTAACGGGTCCGGCGGCAAAATGGTACATCGAATTGCCTAGAGCTTCGTTTGACAACTTCAGTACCTTAGCCACAACCTTTTTAACCCATTTTCAGTTACCAATAAGGTACGAAACGGGAACAGAACTTCTTATCAACTTCAAACAGACAACGGCCACTCACATATCTGATCATATACATGAGTGGCGACGTCGTCGTAGAATGGTAAAAACGTACATCCCCGATCAGCTCTTAGCTGAATGGTGTATCAAGTCATTACTGCCTTCCATCACGGAAGATGTGGCAAAGGGGGGAGTCATAACAGAAGAGAAAGTTATCGCTCATGCGCAATACCTGGACTTGATTTACACTCAGTCCGACACGCTCTGATAAGATACCCGACGCCGCTAGACCAGAATTCTCAATTCCTCCTCCTCCTAAATCGAACAATGACTCTCATGCCGGCAAGGGCGTGATTGGCACAACAGACACGAAATCGACAAAGGCTACATCCAAAAAGGCCCGTAAGATTTCAAGTCAAAATGCAAAAGATGAACTTCTTGCTTCGAAAGTAAATGCCGTATCGACAGATAAAGGCAAAGAAACCAAACAACCAGGGAGCAAGAAGAAAGGCAAAGGGAAGAAGAAGAAACAAGAGGAATCATCACCTGAAAAATCTTCTTCAAACCCTCCTGGAGATAGGAAACCAAAAAATCCATGCCTTATATGTGATGAGGATCATTGGACCGCAAATTGTCCACATAGAGCTGAGGTTAAAAAATTCTTCAAGAATTCGAAAACCTCCGCAGTGTTAACTGATCCGTTTCCAAATCTAGGAACAAATCTGGTTGAAAGTGAAAATGCTTCCCCGTCTCAAGTGCTAATGTTATCGGTTTCAAAACAGCAAAATGATGCTTTGATATCGACTAGGAACAAAGATTATGGGAATCCACAGCTGTCGAACAACAAGGATAAAGATCAACCTAGTAGTTCGACAACAACTTCGACAGAAGTTGCGCCGCCTACCATTCCGGAATTGACAATAAAACCGCCAAAGGGAGTAGTACACAAGTCGATGTTTAATCCCCATGCTAGAGCGGCACAACATTATAATATAGTGGAAGATTTGGCCCAATCGCCATCCGCTATGTCGACTCTTGAAGTACTACAGAATTGCCCATCGCAAAGGCAGGCTTTATTATCGGCTATTGGTGGGATAGACCCAAAGGATTCCAATCTTGTATCCTTCGATCATAAAGGATACGATCCTCAATTACCAGCTCAACTAGCTTTCCTTGTTCAAGTGAAAGCCCTCAACAAAACTGTTCATCGAACAATTATTGATGAGGGGGAATCTACATGCATTATGTCAATGAGTTGCTGGAAAACTTTAGGATCTCCAACCTTGTCGCGATCTTCGATGACATTAAAAGCATTCGACGGAAGGACATATACCCCATATGGTATTCTAAGTAACTTGAAAGTTGAACTAGGAGGGAAAACGGTAGAAATAGATGTTGAAGTAATCGATGGAAATATTGATTACAACATCCTACTAGGAAGGCCATGGATTTATGCTATGGCGGCTGTTGTGTCGACCTATTTTAGGAAGATTGCATTTCCTTTTCAAGGAAAGATTACAATCTTCGATCAACAAAACTTCCTCCCCAATGGTTCTCAAGTTACAGGAAGCATTCCCATGATTCATGGAAGCCCTCATTCACTTCAAAATATCGGAGTAGGCCTATTAAAAGATCCTATACTAATGGGAACTTTCACCCTTCCACCTCCAATCAACTTGGCGGAAGTAGCGTCGACAGGAACCTGCAACATGATATCTTCTACAAAGATCACAGAAAACGATATCGACATGGATCATGAAATGGTTTTGCCCCCAAGCCCAATGGAAATATTGTAGCAATCAATGTTCCTAGCATGGGAGGCAAACCCAAATCAACGCTCATCAAGCGTTTGGATAGATAGGTCTAGAGAATATGGTACCCCTTCAGATCCTTGGTCGCAAGTGCATATCACCGACGAAGGAATTGTCCAATCAATGGTAATTGAAGGGGCACCATGGAATGATTCCCACCATCATTCCCTTCTCCCGGATTGTGGAGAAGATACTCAAGATGACCTTTATCATCCTTTAGTCTTTGATTCCCTATCAAATACTGTAAACACGGCGGATTCCGAGCGAAACTTGTCCAACATTGAAGAGACTATAGCCATAAATATCTCGACCAAAACAAATGTTGTAGAGAATATTTATGTTGGCAAATGTTGTTCTCCTTCAGAACTGGAAATATATAACGCTCTTTTTTGCGAATTCAGAGATGTCTTTGCTTGGTCATATAGTGAAATGCCGAGCATTGACTCGAGTATCGTTGAACACGAAATTAAGATGTATCCAGATGTCAAACCGGTACGACAACGGCTAAGGAAGGTACACCCCAAGAAATCCACTGCCATTAAGGTAGAAGTTGAAAAACTTCTCCACGTTGGTTTCATCTACCCGGTTCCTCTAACCGATTGGGTATCGAATATTGTCCCTGTTATGAAAGAACAAGGAACAATCAGAGTGTGTGTCGATTATAGAGATGTAAATCAAGCTTGTCCAAAAGACAACTACCCTACACCCTTCATTGACCAGATAATTGATGAATGCACCGGATGCGAAATCTTTTCATTCATGGATGGATTCTCCGGGTATAATCAAATAAATATCCGCCCACAGGACCAGTCAAAGACTGCATTTATTTGTCCGTGGGGAATGTTCGCATATCGAAAATTACCCTTTGGTTTAAAGAACGCAGGGGCGACGTTTCAGAGGGCAATGAATTATGCCTTCCACGACATCAAAAACATCGTTCAACCATACCTCGACGACCTTCCGGCTCATTCGCGAAAGCGGACTGATCATCCGCGGCATTTAAGAGCGATATTTCTACATTGCCGACACTACAAGATACGACTCAATCCACACAAATGTTTATTTTGCGTCAGTTCTGGTCGTTTACTTAGCTTTGTAGTCTCCAAGGACAGGATTCGTCTCGACCCATGTAAGGTCCAAGCAATCATAAATTTGCCTCCACCTTCGAATTTGCTTCAAATTCAAAAACTCCAAGGGAAAGCAAACTTTCTGAGGAGGTTCATTCCAAATTACGCCGAACTTGCTAAAGGTTATACACGTCTTTTGAAAAAGGAAGTACCCTTTGTCTGGGATCAGGTTGTGCAAGCTTCCTTTGATGCTTTAAAAGAATCCCTAATGAAAGCATCATTAATGTATGCTCCTGATTATCAAAAAGATTTTAACCTGTATCTGGCTGCAGCGGATACAACCATCGCAATGGTTTTAGTTCAAGAGGTCGATGGAATTGAACATCCTATATATTATTTAAGTAAAAACTTAAATGATACAGAAAGCAAATATTCTTACGTTGAAAAGCTAGCACTCGCAGCTATTCAAGCGATACAGAGATTTCGACACTATGTCCTCTTTCAGAAAACTACCATTCTGTCAGATTGCAACCCCATGACTTATATATTGTCGCGACAGTTGCTGGGGGGCAAGTATTCAAAATGGATAGCAATCCTACAAGAGTTTGATCTGGAATTTGTAAAATCCAAATCGAAGAAAGCTCTAGTTTTCGCAGAATTATTATGCGATCTCCCATCGTCGTCCAACGATGAAACGTCCGAAGAAACAATCGTGGACGAAAATTTGTTTCTGATATCAACAAGCAATGAGTGGTATGGAGATATAATCATTTATCTCCAAACCCAAAAATATAGGCCAGACACCTCCCGCTCCGAACAAAAACGTATTCGATACCAAGCAAAAGACTACATGATCGTCGGTGATACACTTTACCGTCGTGGTATCGATACGGTTCTGAGAAGGTGCCTCACCCATGAGGAGGCTGAAAAAGTCTGGAATGATTTTCATTCAAGCGCGTGTGGGGGGCATCAATCTGGATATGCTACAGCACAAAAAATCTTACGATCAGGATACTTCTGGCCAACAATGTTCAAAGATTGCATAACCACAGTCAGAAGTTGTCATGCTTGTCAAATTTTCGATAGCAAAACCAGAAGGCCACCCGCACCTCTGCAGCCAATAGTTGCTGTTGGGCCATTCGCCAAATGGGTCATCGATTTCATGACATGTAACCCCACCTCGACCGGGGGGCATGGGTATATCATAGTCGCAGTTGACTATTTTACCAAATGGGCCGAGGCGATGCCTACATTAGATAATACTGGTGAAACAGCTGCCCTCTTCTTTTTCAATCATGTAGTCGCCAGATTCGGCGTACCACAGGCTATAGTCACAGATCATGGATCGCATTTTCGCAATCACATGATGGTCGAATTAGCTGCCAAACTAGGGTTGTCTCACGACAGCTCTACTCCATATTATCCCCAAGCCAACGGACAAGTTGAAGCAATCAACAAGGTCCTGGAACGCATGCTGCAAAGGATGATTGGAGTTCACAAAAGAGGATGGAACCTAATCCTATACTCAGCTTTGTGGGCTTATCGAACATCGGTAAGGAATGCAACCGGGTTCACACCTTTCCAACTGGTGTATGGCCTGGAAGCAGTCTTACCAATACAGTGTGAAATCTCGTCTCTCCAACTCGCAATTGATCTCCTCCCCGGAACTTTAGAAGAAGAAGCTCGTTTCTTGGAATTAATCCAATTGGATGAAACCCGTCATGATGCCGCTTTGGCTAACGAAGCCCATAAGAAACAAGTCAAGGCGCAGTTCGACAAAAATGTCAAACCCCGTGTCTTCTCAGAAGGTGACTTGGTCTTGCTTTACGACCAAGAATCCGATAAATTGGGAGCAGGAAAATTTAAGTCTTTATGGATGGGCCCCTATATTATTAAATGAGTGTTAGCAAAAGGATCCTACGAGTTAATGGATTATGACGGAATTCCATTGGCGCAACCTCGTAATGGGTTGTACCTCAAGCGTTACTATGCGTAATGGTAACCTGTATGCTTTTGTTATGTTTTTGTTTTCGCTAAAGTGTTTATTTTGGTCAAGTAATCCACTTTTTACATTTGTTGCAGATGTCAAACCTATTGGAGTCATGTGTTGGATATGCCGACGGAGCGAGTCGTAGTTCGCGGAACCTATCTTCCGCAGCCTGGGCTATTTTTGATCCAAGCGGTGAGTTAGTAAGTTTCAGAGGGGTATGTATTGGTCGATCAACAAATAACATCGCTGAATATAGCGCGTTGATAGAACTTCTCTCTGATGCCATCACACATGGTATACGCCGACTAATTGTCAGGCTAGACTCACAACTCGTAATACTACAACTCACTGGTATCTACTCTGTCCGAAATCCAGCTATTTATCGCATGTTCCTAAGGGTTAAGATTTTGGAAAGACAATTTGATTTTATTCAATATCAACATATTTCCAGAAACTTAAACACATTAACTGACTCATTAGCAAATTATGTGTTAGATAGACATTTGCAACATTTATAAAAAGAAACATACCATCAATGTTTGCATTTGGATCATAACCAAAATAAAATTCCTAAAATCAAAAATATATATAACTGTTTATGGTTTACATAGAATGTTCTGTAACCAAGACAAAATCGGTCAAATGACCAAAAAACTCAAAATGCTAGGGGGCACCCTAGTCTAGTGATGCTCGTGATAGCAAGTCACAGCCTGTGCGATCATGCGTAAGAGACGAGTCCATCGTCTGGGCACACCAGTAGTATGCCGCTGTAACCTCAAAGGTAGCTCGTCAGTCCTCACATCTGGAATACCAAGAGTGAGGCCCTCAACCTACTCCTGTAATGCTGTGAGAGTCTCGGCCGCGTCGAGGTCACGAAGGATAGCCCTTCCGACGACCTCTCCTGCTGGGGTAGCAGTTGGTACTCTCAGGCGAACTGCTGGACGAACAGGACCGACATCTGCATGTACACATGAGTTTGATTAAAGTCTTGATAGAATAAAGCACAAGGACATTATAAACAAAAAATGATAAATAGGAATATGGTCAAAGATTTTACCAATGGCGCCCCATTGTTCACCATCCGACAGTACCAAATCTGGATCACCCCAGAAGTCCATGCCATCGTATGGATACTCGGAATAAACCATCTCCTAACGATCAAACCACCTGAAGAAGGTACCAGAAAATGAAATCTAAGATTGGCCAGCATGCCTAGACATATGGTCAACCCATCTCTGCATACGTGGTTCAGTAGGAGAAGGTAAATCGAGTGCAATGTACTGGGGCTGCATCAGTGGTATCTTCTCCAAGGAAAAGGCGGTCAAAATAGAACCATACCCAAAGTTCTTCAACCTCCCACTCTTTGTCTTGGTCAACTGTTCTTTCATCACAAGAAGTACTGCGTCGCACCAGTTGAACACCTTCGGTTGGAGGCATTCCAAGGCATACTGCATATAAGATTGGTTGGCTACATGAAGAGCCACACCACCGGCCATCCTACCAAAATTAAACAGAATAGTCCTAAGGGACCTGTCAGTGACATCACGGATGATGATCTTGCTGTCTTTACTCGGCTGAGATCCTTCTCTGCAGTACCAACGAACATAATCTCTCACCGAGTCACCTCCTCGGGCCGAACCTAATAAAGAGATGGGGGCACCCCGCCTCGACAAGCCAGTCAAGAAATAGATGTCTGCTACAGTCAAGGGAATAGATTTTCCCCTGATCTGGAAAACCTAGTTGGTAGGACCCCAAGCATCGAGCAAATACTGCAGTAAGTTAATCTGTTGTCTCATGCTAGAAATGTAGAAAAACTTCAGCAAGCCATAGTTCCGCAGTGCGTTTACTGTAACTGGATCATGAAGGGCAAGCATGTCCTCCTCTTCATGCTCATGTTCTCACCATGTAATGGTCATCTTGCTCCAAAGATCTCTAAAAAACAAACAAGAGAAGAGTTAGATCCTGATTTTGGTAAGAAACAGGCAAAATTTCCATTAAAAATTGTGCACAGAATTCCTTCTTTGCGCCCATCGCAGCTGCAGCAGTACTCTGGGTGCATTGCATGTCAGATGGCCTTTATACTAGCCAACATTCAACGCACCTTTCGATACACAGAGGGTGCGCTGAAGGCAGAATGAGTTTTTCAAACCCCAGGGGCTCAGAAAAACTAGGGATCAAGCTCAGAATGCAAAATGGAAACCATGAAATGAAAGAGCTCAGGTTTAGCTCCTACCTGGTCCAGACGGCGCCGAGAATCGTCCACAGAATCTCCCGAAATCAGCTGATGAAAATCAAGGGGGAAAAACACCTCCAAAGCTCCAATGAACCAAAGTTCAAATGAAATAGTAAAATGAGAGTTGAAAATACAGTACAATCTTTGAAAGAACTAAGCTATTTATGGTAAAATAAAAAAAGGACCATTCAATTGAGCAGTTTTAGCACATAGTTCAAGCTCGTTAAAAAATAAACATAAGACATGAGAAAATGTTTCCACCCGCGTTTAAGCTCGTTAAAAAATGAACTATTCCCCGGTAAATAACCATCGTGAATGTAGCACTTCAGCCATTGAAGCCTTGGTCGTGTTTGCACCGTCACCTCCACTTTTTCATTGGCCGATCATTCACCTCCATTTGATTGTTTACCCATTTTGAGGAACAGCTGCGAAGAGTGATCTCACTAGCCATCCTTGTGACACTGCCGTGATTGGAAAATTCCAAACCTTACCTGGAATCAGTTGCTACCCATGTTATCACTAGTTCCTCAAAAGACGAGTCTCCTTTAAGCTCTTTTCAACTGACTCGTAAAATATGAAAAGATTGCTGAGCCATTGGCCTTTCCAGCTCGTTAAAGGGACAGGAAGTGTTATCCCTCCTCTAGATTTTAATCTTTTTGGACCTGAGGGATTATTACACAAAAAGATCGAGCGATTGTTTTGTTCGGCTCGTTAAAAGTATCGAAAATTCATCCCTTCTGTATTGTTTTATACTTTTCCGGACTTAAGGGATTAGATGACGAAAAAGGAATTTTGGAGTTACCTTTACGTTCCTTTTCAGACTCTCTAAAATTGAAAAGGACCGAGTTATCTTTGTCGTTAAACTCGTTAAAAAGATTAATAGCGACAAACTTGTTTATAGACGAGAACAAGTTTCACTATCGCTAGGCTCGTTAAAACATAGCGATGGGTTTTCCCGAAGGGCAAATTATAGAACAAGCATATGTTATCCTCCTCAAGCTTGACAAAAATAAAGAGGTACTGGTCAGCAATGACTGGGGAAAATTGGGAAGAAAACTCAAAGAAACTTTATTGGTAGCAAGTCGCTCTTGAACATGACACTTCCACTCCGTGTCCAAGTTGGGTTGGGTTGTTTTATTCACCAGTCACATCACCATGGTCATGCCATACCATCCACATTTGGGGTTAATGCTACCAATCCATCACATCAGTGTCACCGATATGTTCAAGAGAATTCATTCAGAGAATTCACCTGTGTCTCACCCACTACCATACATTATACTCCATTCTTTCATGACCGCCACCCTGAACCTTATATCACCAGATTGTTTTCACCTCCATTAAAATCATTTGCTCCGTTCCGTGTCATTGATGTGGGATTCATTAAGGCCCTCCTGTGATGGATCACTTCCTGTCGACATCAGCTCATTATCTAAGAAGTTGGTCTAGGAACACCCCATTCAGTACTTTGAAGCTTGCATGCCTCAATGGCAAGTTTCTCACTTCCGGCGACAGGTTTACATCAATGGCCTTCGACCGAAAGATTTTGCGTGGTGTTCGATGCCAAGTCCTTTATTCACACCACGTGAATTGTATTGCAGTACCTTGAGGGTCATTATCATTATCGATGATTCCTCTCGCGCTTGTTAACAATTTACATCATTGACTGGTTAGCAAGCGATGTCTTTCCATGTTCGACTTCAGAACATTTCTCACATGGATCAACTTGTACTCCGAGTGAAGATCGGACGAGATTGAAGACCCCGGATCTAGTTTCATCCATCCGGGCTGCGATATATATTCAGGGAAATAAAAGCATTAAATGTACATCATTGCTGCACAGATAATCATCCACCCAAAAGGATGATGGCTCTATCAGAATCATCAGTCTACACTCAGACGGTTGTCTGTCCTATGTACATGAAAGTGAATTTATAAAGCTGAGCATGGGAATGCCCGCCTCAGCTAGATCATGAAAAATAGTATGAAGATAATGTATTGTATTGTATCTTATTACAGGTCTCCTCCCAGCATTGAAAGAACTTTGGATCCTCATAATAAAGCATTTCACCCGACACCAAAAAGTTAACGGCCTCATACTTTAGGGGGCAACTGTTATAGACATTTTTGTGCCCTGCAACCACAAGCATGAAATGTCCATAAACCAAGGGCTCCTAAGTCCCTAAAAGTGTTTTTCTAACTCCTAAAGGAACAAGTTCAACAGATTACAACTTCTCCCAGAAGTTCTCCATGAGAAAATGCTCAGAATTGGTCAAAACAGGATCATTTCAGCTACTCCACTGGCTAGGTGCGTTGCATTTCACCTAAATACACTGTGAGGGTGCGTTGTATGTCAAAAGTCCCTTCTGTGGGGTGCGATGGGCGAGAAATGACAAATGGCAGTGTCATTCCGCGAGGTGAGCGAAAATGGAAGCTTCCAGAATCTTCTCCTGTGACACTTGCCTCACTGAATTCGACCAAGGATGAGTAAGAGGCCTTCAGTCTGAAAGTGGAAGCAAGAACTATCAGAGAGAAGACACTAATCAAATCACAAGCTGACTCATCCCCCTTACAGATATCTATATATGGATCCCTCATCCCAGAGATCCGGAGGCTGGAATTTTGCATATTGTAAGGAATTGCTGTTGGTTTTTTGAGACAAACATCAGATTGTTGGGTGATCTATGCTTTGTTTGAGGTGAAGAGGGGCTTCTTTGCTGGGAGGTTGATGCTGGGTTGGAACAATTGGTTGTAACTCCTCCTTGATCTTTTCTTGTTTATCAATAAAAACTATTTGAGTTTTCCTCCATGCTTTTGTATCATTGATGCTTGTTACATTTGTATGGTCAATTTACATCTGATCCTAGATTGTTTATGAATATAGATCCATATCTTTGTATAGTGCTATGCTTCTGTGATCTTACAGGTACTTTGTGAAGCTGGGCGTGCAAGGGAGCAGGGAGTTGAGGACTATCAAAGAAGAGAGGGATCGAATCAAGGGATTAGCGCAAGACAGAGGTTGGTCTTTCTGTTCCTCTCTATCTATAATCCATAAAGGAAAGACAAAAGTAGTTTTTCTCTGTTTGTTTCTAAGGCAGCTGTCACACCTTAGTGGGATAGAGCAGTTCTATAAAGACACTTTTCCCTGTAATAAGTGTGTAATTCCAATATGACTTATTGAGTTGACAAATCGTACATAAGTATAAGCAATCGTTTTACCATAACAAATCCATTTTCCATTTTAATATTTTTGTTGCATCAGGTTCCTCCTATAGGTGTTGAATGATCTTGCATATTATCTCATCTTGCTACCATTATATCCTTTCCTATTCCATCTAATTAGATTGTGGGAGGGAAATAACACATAGTAAACAATTTGGTTCTTCCTCTTTCCTTGAGAGTGCATCTACCACAATATTTTGTTTTCACTTTTTGTAGATAATTTCAAAGTCATAACCAAACATATTTGTGACCCATTTTTGTTGCTCTTCTAAATATAATGTTTTCTCCAAGAAGTACCTCAGGCTATGATAATTTATTTTTACTTTGAAGTGACTTGCTATTACGTATGGATGTCGTTTCTTTCCTTTAAGTTCACTACTTTCAAAGGCAAGGATTCTTACTTATTGCATCAAATTGTACCAATGACATGGATTGAGGCATCACACTCCAAAATAAATATTTTTGTAAAGTTAGGTGTCGCCAAGACATAAGTTTTACACATATCCTCTTTAAATTCTTCAAATTATTTGGTAGCTTCTTTTGTCCAAGAAAATGCTTCCTTCTTCAATAATTTTGTTAGAGGTGTCGCTATTTGACCACAATCTTTGAAAAAATTGTTGTAATATCATATCAATCCTAAGAATCCTCAAATTTTCTTCAAGGTATTTAGGAATGGCTATTCCCCCTTAGCTTTGATTTTGTTAGGATCCACCTTGACACCATTTTGTGATACGATATGACCCAAATATTCAACTTCTTGAAACCCAAAGGCACACTTGGAAGGATTTGCATATATCTTTTTCTCTTCCAATAGTGTTAAGACCTTGTCAACATGTTGTACATGCTCTTCCCAAGGTTTGTTATAAATTAGTATGTCATCAAAAAATACTAGGATGAATTTTCTAAGGAAGGGTTTGAAAATATATTTCATCAAGATTTGAAATGTTGAAGGTGCATTTGTAAGTCCAAATGGCATAATCACAAGATCATAATGAAGTTCATGTATTCTAAAGTCTATTTGGGGAATGTATTCTTGCATCATTCCTATTTGATGATATCCAGAACGAAGATCCAACTTAGTAAAGAAAAATTCTCCATGCAATTAACTTAACAATATATCAATGACATGAATGGGAAATTTATCTTTGACCGTCATTTTGTTGAGTTGTTTGTAGTCTAGACACATATTCCATGAACCATCCTTTTTTATAACCATCACCACTAGTGAAGAGAACTCTGTCTAGGTTGAATGATTCCCATCTCTTAACATTTATTGAATCATACACTCAATATCACTCTTTTGTGCATGTGTATATATATTAAAGGCCTAATGTTAGGTGGCACACTTTCATGTTGCAAAATGAATAGCATGGTCATGTTCTCCGACAGGTGGAAGACCCTTAGGTATTTTTCCAAATACCTTAGCATGATTGTTAATAAATTTTAAAACATCCACTTGAGCAAAGGATAGAGATTTTTTAAAATATAATGAACACGATTTTGCAACTACACCTTTGTGTTCCCTTTCTAGTAATTTTTTCATGCTATTAGAGTTTATCACTTTACTAGGTTTCTTGTATATACCTCTAAGCTCAATTTCCTTTCATTTAGAGAAGAATATTATGAAAATATCTTGGAAATTAAGGGCCATAGTTCACAATGATTGCAACCATTAGACCCCAAATGAAAAATCAAAACCACCTATTTGGATTACAATCACGGGAGTAACAAATAAATACACACCTATATTAGGCTTATTCTTATTGCGCTTCCCTAAACAATTTATGGTACCTACATTTGCAATCATCACTTGACATTTTTGTGCTACATATACAAAGAAATTAAGAAGTTTTTCCAATTTTTAATTGATGAAGTTATGGGTACTACCCGAATCAATCAATACTATTACCCTTTTCCTTTTGATATATTCTTCTGTATTGATCGTTTGTGGGGTGTTGATGTCGGCCAATGCATGACAAGAGATTGTTGGAGTAGTTTTTTCTAGCTCTATATCTTGTGAAGTTTCAACTTCTTGATCTTCTTCATCTTCATTTTCTATGTAGAATAATTTATTCTCACTACATTTATTCCCTTTACTATACTTACTACCACAATTGAAATATGGTCCCTTTTCTCTTCTTGCATCCATTTAAGGGAGGGTGATTAATCGAATCAATAGGGGATACTAGTCATATCCTTTGTAACAAGTAAGCTATTCCACTCATTCAATGGAACTCATATGGTGTTATTAGTATACATGCTATTATTATGGGAAGAGTGGAATCACTAATCATTACTTACATATGGGTCTATTTCACTGTATTCATTACGTTTAAGCTCATACTAGTGATTGCATTGGGTTAGCACATTGTATGTTACTTGTAGAGCATATCCCATAACTATGATTACGGTTTAAGCGGAGGATAACGATTACACTATAATAGTAGTATACCAGTTAAGCTCACCATAACATCTTGTATCATTGGAATTGGAGCTAACACCATATTAGACATGATAAAGCTAAGGTCTCATTCCCATTACTCTTATATTGATCACACAAACCTGGTGTAATTCAGATCATGTAGAGTAATAAAGCCATACACTCTGTTTACATGAGCTTGATATAAGCAGTGATTACAGTATAACTAACACTATACATTACTCATATAAGCTAATCCCATTGAGTTTATGTAATGAGAGCTCACGTATTTGGCATATTTCACTATTACGGTTATGTTGTTGGGATCGAACCATATTACATATCACGTAGTTAAGACAGGTTGACTTACTCAGCTTTATTGGAGTCAATTGCTGTAACTATTACCTCTTGCTTTACCTCTTCTTACTAGGTTTCAATGGTTATCACTATGGTGACTCTGATTATGGAGAAACTGTACTATATTACTCTCATTCTTGTTCTGAGTCCACAGAATAGGCCACTGTTTCTAAGTGATTACTATGATTACCATTTACTCTTATCACTTACAACCGTATCGTAATAAGTCTAATGCTTGCTCTTATTCCCATAGGTCATCGATCAATCACTGCCTTTTACGCGAGGTTGGTATATCTATAAGTACTAATCCCATTGATATACAGGATATACTAATACATATGCCTAATTTGACCAGTTCATTACCTGGATTGGTGGTTTACCATAGGGAATAGAAGCAATCAGGTGTAATGATACTGATCAGGGCATAGATCACCAAGCTCATATTAGCTTCGGGATTACTACAGGTCTATGTATTTCCATATGACTCTTAGTTATATAACCTAATAAAGGATCGTATATTAGGGAAACATAGGGTAATCAGATCAGAGCTTCTATTAGGCTTATTCATAGTAGCAATCATTGCTCTCTACTAATTCAAGCTAGATCATTATAGTAACCAGCTTATCATGTTGTTCAATCCTGTAAATGGGTGTAAGTCATTCCCTAAGTTATACAAGTTGAATATGGTTAGTATGTATGCCTCATGTGTCAATCCATGCCACCAGCTATCCCTTATTAAAGCTTGCTGCTTTCATCGGATAGTCTAGTCAAGTTGCCCACTTAGTTAAGGAATTGGTTTATAGCTAGCCACCAAGCTCCTGTCCAGAGAGGTTAGGGAGTGCCCGGTGGAGCAAACAAAGTAACTAGAACACTCTCCCACCGCCAGCCCACAGAGTTAGGACAGACTAGTTCGCTAGAAAGTTAGGATGTTCCGGGGGATGGAGCCCGCCCATCATTTCCATCCTTCACCCCTTGTTCGGATTGTAGTTTGACTGGAAGGGTATTTCATTGCTTGCCGGGGGCCCCTGAAGTTCGGCTCTGAAGAGGAGGGACCGGACCATCCATTAGTTTAACCGGACCTAAGGTGGGAGGCAAGAGAGATAACTCCAGCTACCGCTCCTACCTATGGAGCACCTAATAGAAGAACTGGATGGATGGATGGCCTAATTAACGAGTTGAGGATAACCAGCCAACGGGAGGCAAGAAAGCAACATTCCGGAAGGAAGGAAAACTACCATACCCGATCAGGTTACAGTTCTATAAGCTGAACAAGCTGGTATGGATAAGGCGAAATTGAACAAGCTCGGCCAGAAGGAAGGCAGTTCGCTAGCCCATCTCCAAGGAAGGGACCCATACTTAATGAACGAGGGAGATTACGCCCCGATTCTCTTTCTTTCTTTCTTCCGTCCGCAACTGGATCAAGCTCATTAGAACCCATCAAGCTCATTAGAACCCATCAAGCTCATGCTGTAGAACCCGCGATGAGAAAATGAAAGCAAGTTCCTCCCGGATGGATCGGTCCGAGCATCCGACAAGGAGCTATAGTTATCCGCCGAGCATCAATCCAATATAGCTAGCTCACCCGTTGCCTCCTTCAATATAATGGATGGATGGTATACTGTGACCGGGGAGGCAAGATCCAAAGAGCTAGAAAGGAAGGTCCTTAATGTAAGTGGCTCTTGGTCTCTTGACAAAGTATTGTTTTCACATGCCATGCTTCACAACTTCGTATAACTTCGGTAATGAGAGATATAAGGCCAAGGACCAAGGCCAAGAAAATCAGAAGGAGTCGTATACTTCGTTACACTAAGGCTTAGCGAAAATGAAGTCTACTTCGTTACGATAAGTATACTTCGAGCGAGAAATAAGGCCCTATATTAAGGAAACCCATAAAAGGAATCCTGAAATGCCCCTGACCACTTGAGAAGTATTGTATTAACGACTGAATGACGCTAGCTGTAGACCGAAATGACGTATTCTGGCATAGACCTTTTCTCTCTCACTAGCTAGGCAAGTACACAATCCATCTATCCTTCATGCCTTAAGATAACCACGTATTTATGCCGAAGGTCCTGAACCGGAATGTACTGTTCGTTTACTGCTCGTTTACTGCCATAATATCTATCGTTCCTCAAAGTATGTCTTTCCCAACCCTAGGAGAGGCTAGGGAAAGAAGTGATTGAAGAGGTCAAACCAAAAACCATATGAGAGAGAGTCTTTACTCTTTTGCCAAAGAGAATCTCTTTCCTTGAGCCTAGACAGTAAGAGAGCAGCTATGGAGGGTGGAGACAGAGAATCTCCTTCTATCCTTGGGAGACGGTGCTCCGCGCAACCCGCCATCCTTTCCTTGGATCATTAGTGAATATCCATCTCAGTATAGAACATCTCCGTTGAATCCTTCCTTATATCTCTGGATTCTATGTCTAAGGCTGGGGATAGACTCTAACACATAGGCCACCGAACCAAGACCGATAGACAACACCCACTCAACTAGCTAGGCTAGCATCCTATATAAGTCAGTAGGGACCTATAGAGTGTACTGATCCGCAATATCCAAACCCACAGAAAGGTCTTCCCCTTACCAGATCAGAAGCCTATTCTTCCAGCCTCTCCTTCCAGCTATGGAGTGGGTAACTATCTGAATGGAAGTACGGCTTCGCCTTCTGCCCATTTACTAAAGTCCATAACTAATGGATAGCTCCCGTTCGGTCGCATTACATAGAAAGATATCAATCAATAATATCGTATATAATTATAATTATAAAAACTCTATATAATCTGATTGAAGGAGCAATTATCTTACTCTTATCTCGATTGCTCCTGATCAGGTTCACTCAAGAGATAGATCAGTTCTTCAATCAAGAATACACTCTCAAACAAACAATGATCTTACTCGTTACTCGAGATAGATTCTCTTTTCACTGATATGAACTACTCCATCGATGATCATTGCTCGATCAGTAAACAAGAGATAACATGAGCATTCTTCAAGATCATCTTTTAATTGACTCGAGTGTGATTGCTCCTGATCTTCACTCGATCACACTATAGGGAAGAGCCCTTACAGAACAGGCCCTACCTTGATGAGCCACCATCCTGCATCCATGTCCTTTCACCCAAGGTAATGATTCACCCTCGGTAATGCAAGCTCAGGAAAGTGGGTGAGCAAAGCAGGGAGAGCCAGCGTTCCTCTCTTTTCTGCTTCCCCCCTATTAGAATTAGAAAGACACCCTATTATGATTTACCCGAGGTTTGGAATGTGGTAATGATTTGAGGGGGCTTGGAAGGAAAGAAAGTGCCCGGGAGTCAGGCTTGCCAAAGAGAGAGACTGCTAATGGTGGTAATCTTAGAGAGAGAACCCAACCATATGACTGAAAATTTCACACTTTAGTGAAAATAGATCTTTCTATTCCAGTAAGCTAACGATCCATTTCAAGTCCTTTTAGTAGTTGGCTTGGTTTTAGGGAAGCCAGCTGAACCGTAAGACCAAATACGTTGGAGCATCATAAACCGCACCCTCTCAACACATGTCCAATTTGCGCAAGATTTATACGGTTCCTAGACCTTGGCGCCATAGAAAACTGTGGGTTTGATTATGGTGTCCAAAAGGTATATCTTTGTAGGGAAGCCTTCAAGATGCAAATGGAAACATTGGTGTTCAAGCAAGGCCAAAAAATAATAGCCCATGAAGAGTTGGGGTTGGAAAGTAGGCCACATAGTGATAAATTGAGTCCTTACGGCATCGATCTAGTCGGCCATGATTCTGCTTTCATGGTGCAAAATATTTTTCTCCTCCACTGTGTCATCTAGTTTTATATGCAATTCCTTATTATAAACCCTTAGTTGGTTTATTCCTCTCTTGGTTTGCAGCAACCGATGGTCTAGTTCATTTCCCAGTATGTTGTGTTACCGAATGAGACCAGCTATGGGAATCTTATTGTGTCAGAGGGATGAGAGGCCTATGAGTGAAGGGGTTAATTTGGGTCCATGCGAGCAAACGACTGCTCATTTCAAGCTGATCCTGAAGGTCAGCTTTGCGCTTCACTGTAATCCTAGTCCATTGGCTAGGCCAACCTGGCAGTTGCAGTCTTGATTCGCTCTTGTCATTTGGCAATGAAGTATGGGACGATGTCAAAGTTTTTTTGATATCTCTACATTATGTGGAGCTGATATTCCTTGTCTTGCGCCAACTGTGAAAGACACTTTTTTTTTCATTAGGAGGTCCAAGGGAGAAATAATAATTTGTGCTATGGGGATCGTGATTATATTACTTGAATTTGTCTCTTTCTCTTTCAGGGCATATGTCATTTCCTGATCCTCTTCCTTCCCTACTTCCTCATGTTTGACCTCTCCTGATGGTCGAGCGTGCTTTCGCATCCTCTCCTTTTTAGTCGAGACAGCTTTCGCTTCCAGAAAGCAAAAAAGTGAATAGAGATTATTTCTTGTTTACTCGCCTAGTCCTCTAACTGCTCTACCTAACGTTCTCTCTTTCCAACTCCTCCTACTCCTTCCTTCCTCAAAAATCCAATCCAATCAATATTTCAATCAATCATTCTACCACCCCGCTCCCCCTCGTAGGGGGAAAAAATAAAACATGGCTATGTGCGTCTATGTATTATGTATGGCAGGCTATGTGAGGTGCTCTATGTGCAGCTATGTGAGGTTCTTATTGTGTATGGCAAGTATTACAGGTATGGCAGGTATGTTTCTGGCTATGTATGGTTTCTATGTGTATGGTGTATGAAGCTCAAATGGTTAATCAATGTAAGTAAGCATCATCATTGCATCCATTCGATGTAGGAACTATTGTTCCATAGGGGTAAGCCCCATCCCGGGAACATTTTTTCCACCCCTTTATTTCTCCCTCACGGAAGACTGGCTCTGTTATATTGACTAATCCTCCTCAAACTCATCATTTCTCAGTTGGCAGAAGAAAAATCATCCATCTTGTTACACAAAAATACCATCACCATGATTATTTGCAGTCAGTATGGGTCTATCATCACTTGTACTGTCCTCCTAAGCAAGTCTCAGACCTCAGCTCTTCAAGTCAAGCTTTGAAAATGAGAGAAAGACATTAAAAATCAATGAAACTCTGGTTCCACACTTTCTCTCACTGTCACCTGTGGTCCCGCACCTTCTGTTTACAAAAACTGCGGACCTGCCCGCTCTGTCCCTAAAGGTGTGGGTGTGGACCCCTGTGAAAGTCAAAAGGCGCAAGTTTTATCTTAAAAAACTCACTTTGGGTTAATTCTAGATGATTCTAGAAGGAATTTTGACGTGGATTTGCCGCTCTTAGGTGGTTCATGCATCCCAAAAGAGAAGGAGCTAATCCCTTGATGAGAGGAGCTATCCCTTTGAAGGAGGGCTTTATCCCTTTGAAGGAGGACCTAGTAACCTCCCTCCATTGCACTATAAATTCAGGCATTGGGCTGGTTGCTGGAGAGGTTAGAAGCTGAACATTTTTTAGGGTAAATGCTGGTGAAATTAAGACTTCCTAGTTGAGCTTAAGAGGAGAGATCACATACCTTTTTGGCTTCATTGGGAAGAGAGTGAAACTTGTCAAAGTAGAGGAGACTTCTTGCTGGACCCTGGGAGGAGCTTGTACAACGTCAAGGCACAGGTTGTAAAGTTCTTCTTTGATTTGAATTAATACAATCAGATTCATTTTTCTCAACAAATTGTCTCATGTCATTTGTTTCATGAATTCCTTGACTTTCATGTTAAATATGTTTTATGATATTGGCTTTTCAAGTGCTATTTAATTTGTTTGCTTGTTTGTGTTTGTATATTCACGACAAAGGAGCTCATTTGGATCAAAGGAGCGAGGGCATCCACAAACTTGTGTTGGACCTAAGGTAGGCCCTAAAAACACTTGTTTGCCTTTGTTTATAAAAACGTATTTAGAGAAAGATAGTTTCTGATTGGTTTTCTTGTCATTAGGTCTTCTTTAGATTCTAGGAAGGTCTATCTTGTCCGCAAGATCGACTTATTCCGTGTGACACATATCCTCAACCTCAATCGGACTATGCTCCTTAAAATCAATTGGACTCAGCTCTTCAAATGATGAATCAACGTAAGTAAGTATATTGTAGGTTAGGATTCTATTCTCTCCTGGTTATTCCCTCCCTGTGTTAGTTGAGGCTTGGTGAGGCTGGTGATGAAGGCCTAAGGAGATATGATAGTTTAAGAGGTAAAGGCAAAAGGCTTTAGCTTATAGTTCCTGGCTAAAGGGGGAAAGGTGAAAGAGGCCCTTGGTGAAAGGCTTCTGGCTTAAGGCTCCCCTCCTCCCCTCGGACCCTTCCTTTGCATATGATATTCAACTGGTGAATCGTATATATAATATCTGTATTAGATCTCTCTTTTTGTGAAGGAATTGCTTAGCCCTAGTCCCATGCATATAGCCGTCGTTCGCAGCTTGTTTCATTGACTCCCTCCTTGGTTCCTCCGCTCTCCCACCAGTAAGTGGTGAAAGAAATTGGCGGCATCCTGTCTAACATAGAGAAAATTCATGAAAAGTCCATGTTTAGTAATGAAAAATCCACTTGAAGTGCCCTGACGAGGATGGTATGGCGGCACAGATTAGAATTACCCCATCCTGCTCCAATTGGATAGCTCTGTTGGGTTGGTTGGATCGTTTTCACTGCCCTCTTTTATTTAGTATTTAGGAAGAAAGCCAGAACTTATTAGACACGAGTACATGATCGATTCGACGAGGATGAATAAGTAGGCTTGACCATAAGGGAGAGGACCTTTCTAGCTAGCTTCCCTTGCTACCCATGCACAATTGTTGGATTACAATGGCGGAGCGGCTGGATGGATGGTGGGTGATTAGCCGAGGACTCTTAGTAGCATGCTACTGCGGGGTGCGGGGATGGATGGTGGGTGGTCCTGATAGGGTTGGTTTACCTTTATCAGATATCGTTGAACTCCCGGATGGCTTGGCTTGGATTATGTGGTGGTCAGAAAACCTCGTTGCGTTGGATGCATAGGCTTCAGACTGCTAGGATATGCTTTATCACACTTGCCTTTAGGAATAATCTTAAGGAGGTACCACTATCAACCCGGGATGGGATAGCATGGCATGATACAAACTTACCCTTACCTTGACTTTATACCTTCATCCTAGGAGCATGGAGTGAGTAAATCGAACCGTTCGTTCTCTAAAGGGTTGTGAATACGCCAAGGTGGTAGGTGGTAAGTATGTTGTGGAATAGTAGTAGGTTGATCCGGTTATGTCGTTGAGTAGTAGTAGGTTGAATCCATCCGGTGGTGATAAGAGAAGGTCTAAGCAGTGGCTGGCTCCTAAGCGATTAATAATTCAGTAAGTGGTATAGGTAGAACGCGGGTACAATGTTCCTTCCTGTGGGGGATGGTTGGGTAAGTGTAGTTAGTTTGATTGGTTTGGTTAGCTAGGTCTCATAGCTCTTGTTAGTAGGTCTATAAGGCTGGTAGTATTTCTCTTAAGAAGTATAGCTAGCTTGATGTTTGGTATGTGTGGATTGAAGGGTCATAGTCTGGGTGATAGTAAGTGTGTCTTCGTCTGCTTGTCTAAGCTCTAGCTGTCTTACTTGTAGGAGTACCTCTGGCTGTACCTCTACCAATCAGATTGAATGGAATATGGGTAGGGTTATAAGCTAATGCTTGCCTGACCTCTAGAGTATGCGAGTTCTTGCATGTTCTTGACCTTCCAGAGAGTATGCCTTTTGTTAGTTTCTTAGTGGTGAAGGAATGCCCGCTTGCCCGGCTTCCTCTTCATGCTAGGCACTACTGCTATGCATGCCTACCCTAGTCCTAGCATATGACTTACGAACATCTTGCGGGGCGGGTCCTGAAAGGTCGTCTTACCAAGCAGAGCTCTGCCTGCGATTGGTCCTGATCCTGAGCTAGAAGGTCAGGTCCATTGATAAAATCAGATATGTGGTTCTAGTAGATGTAGTGAGTTCTGTCATTAGTGAAAAGTGATCGGAGCTACCGAGGGAAAGTACTTGGTCGGAGATGTGCTTGAAATAGATGCTTATATGGGTGAGGTCCTATAGTGTACCATCTGTGAACTGTAGCCTACGAACACTTTCATTTGAGCGCTCAGTTCTTTCTATCTTGAATGATAGGTCTTTTCGACAAAAGGAATATGATCTCGGTAGTTGACCTACAAAAATGCTAATAAAGTACCGAAGGAACTTTAGTTGCTCGACCATCTCGCAACTACTCGCTTTCGCTCGTCCTTCCAATCAAGAAATCTATCCAAAGGTTGTTCTTTGTCTTCCTTGTTCTTCATGGTCAAGGTGTGTCCCTTCGGTCTTTGCCTTGGAGTTTCTTGTCTTTTTCTCATGCGGGGATAACTCCTGTAGGGGCAAGTCTTTGAGATTGGAATCAGAGAGAAGTACTCATTGGAAAGAGACTGGCTATAGGGAGACTGGCTAGAGAGACTGACCTTCCTAGAGAGGAGACCCTTATTCCTGCAATTGGGATGGGGATCATCCTGGACAGAGATAGAGAGACTGGCCTTCCTAGAGATTGGATTGTGGATCTTATCAATTCCTTAGATTTGCCGAAGGGTTGACTAAGGGTGTCTTAAGACAAATATCTATTGTGGTGCCTTATATCTATTGGTTGGGGGAGTCTTTCCTTGGGCAGGGGACCTCATAAAGAATCTATCCATTGTGTAGAGGGTGTAAAGAGGGTGGGTGTAGAGGGAAGACCCGGATTTTCTGGGTGTGGGTGTAAGACCCGGCTTTGTGTGTTTATTTTGCTTGGTGTGGGAAGACCCGGATTCATGCTGTGTGGATGGTACAGTTCTATAGCAGTGATGGAGGGGAGATAACGACTCTTTTCTTTCTTAGGTTAATGGATAATGACTCCCTGATTTATCAAGCTGACCTATTTAAAATTTATTTCGTGACTATTCACAAACCCTAACTTCCAAAGGGTATAAATAAAAAATGATAGTGAATCAAATTCTAAAAATGAAACAAAATATTCTCCAAAATTTCCTATCAATATATTCAAAGTTTCACTTTATGAAACCTTATAGAAAAAAGAATAAAAAAATAAAATATATAAAAAATGCCAAACTAACATGTTTGAGATTGAATTTTGGAGGATACGGAAACCATAAATTCCTTGGTTCATGTTGGGACTCAGAAACGTCATATTTTCATCCACCTTTTTCTTCACTATTCCTTACATTTCATCATCCCATTAACCTTTTATCATATAATTTTCATAAATACATTTGGGTTTCACCTTCTTATTTTCCATTTTATTCATTTTTGTATTACAAGTGAATTTATGATTAAATATTAGAAAATATACATATTTTTATATATCTCAAGAATATGTGAGTTTTGTGATGTGTAGGAAATATGTGAAGAATTAATTCCAAGAGACTTATCCATATCTCCTCCACTATATTAAGGAGATAATTATGCAAGCCTATTCCTAAGGAGAAAATCATGGAGAATTTGGTTGGCATATCTTATCCTATTCCTAAGGAGAAAATCATGGAGGATTTGGTTGGAATATCTTATCCAATTCCTAAGGAGAAGATCATGGAGGATTTGGTTGGCATATCTTATCCAAGATATGTGAGAGATTTGTTGAGAGATTTGTGGGATCATATTTTGTAATAATGGGAAATTAGTTAAAAATGGTTGCGAGATTTATGGAACTAAAGAGAGATTAGTGGATGATCATTATGAGTTTGTTACTCATCCCATTGTATAAATAGGAGTGCAATCTCCTCCATTTGTAATCAGGAAGTTTTTGTAATCTTAGAATTTTGGAATATGTAATCTTAGAAGCTTAGAGTTGCAATCTTAGAGTTGGTTTGTAATGGAGATTTTGAAATAAAGGATCATACTTCAATTTTGCTTCTACATCTGAGTTTCCACTGAAGTGGTGTGCTTGTGGAGTTATGGAGGGCCCCCATGCGTCACTTGCATGCTTATTTGTTTATAGTTTACTTTATGTTTTTGTTTGATTTCAGCTTTCAAGTTTTGTTAAATGTTCTAATATTGGAAGAGTCTTATTTGAAGGTGTTCTTGTAAGAGAACCGTAAGATCTCATACAATTATTAGATCTAGGTTTATTTCATTTCAGCTTTTAATTTCTTATTAGATGTTCTAATGTTGGAAGAGATCTTGTAGAATATGTTCTTGTAAGAGAATCATTGATCTCAAACAATTGATAGATCTAAGTTTGATTAGTTATTGAAAGAGATCTTAATGAATATGTTCTTGTAAGGGGATTTTAAGATCTTGGACAAATTAGGAATCTTTCTAGATCTATATATTTTAGATAAGCACTTCTAAGTTTACCTTCTCGGGTTGACATTAAATTAAACTCTAATTTGCATCTGCGTTGTAGACCACACATTTTGGCGTCGTTACCGGGGAAGTGCAACTAGAAGGATTTAGTAATTGTTTTTATGCATTTGTTTTTATGGACTAATTTGTGGAACTTGGTGACAGCAGGTTTGTAAAGGAGTTCAAAGTTTGGAGCATTTTTATTTTCATACATAGTTATTTTAAATTTATTTTTTATTTTAAACCCCCCATTTCTCACTAATCCATCTACAGATGATGAATTTGAAAATGTTGAATAGGTACTTCTTGGAGAGCAAGGACAATAACCTTGAGCCAACTCTAAGACAGGATTCTCACATACTTGCAAAACATAATGTAAAATTTTTAAATCTTGATGTGAGCATGTTCGAATTTTTAGTCCGTAGATGGCTTCATTGGAAGCATTCTTTTACTTAGAAAATAAACATCTTTTAAGTTAATGTAGAATAGATTAGAAAAATAAAAATGAGATCTCATTAGAAGTCATTAGAAGTTTTTAGTTTTGTTTTCCAAAAATAAATCACCATGAATAAAAAGAACTGCTTCATCTTTGCATTTCTATGTCTTGTTTCTGTATCACGGGTGAGCCAGGAGCCTGATTATAAGAAAGATTTGTCTTCCGAGAGTCTAAATGCCCCTGTGACATTGCAGAAAGAGTGTAGATAATGCAAGGTTTTGTCGCAGATCTTAATTGTGTTTTCTGTCGCAGATTTTAATAGTGTTTTATCCATGCACGCTAACCTGCATAAATTAAAAAAAATCAATAGATTAGCATGCTCTCTTCCCGCGCTTTGTGCGATCTGGAAGATTAGAAAATCTATTTATTTATTTCAAATAAAAATACCCTTGCTGGAGAACTAATCTGCAATGCAACAATAAATAATTTTTTGAATGAGTGAAAAATCATCTTAAAATTTTTTTAGATAAAACTTAGTCTTTTTAAATTTTAGTTTTTTTAAAAAATAATAAAAAAAATAAAAAACAACAAAACAATAAAACAAAAACATAACTAATATATATATATATATATATATATATATATATATATATATATATATATAACAATGAATAAATGCAAACATTGTAGATGGCATCCCAGTGAATTTGGCAGTAAGTTATAAAGCGGGTTTGAGGATTGCATGAATAGTGTGACTTGACAAATAGACAAACTATGAATAGCAAAGTTAAGACAAATTGGAAACAGAAAAATAGGAAGCCGACGCTGAATTCCATTTGATTACCTGTCCAATTGTAGCATCACTGTTGGATTACGTAAGGGATTGGTAACATTGGCAAACTCATTTTGGTTAGTTTGGTCAAACATTTACGCTGCTAAGCAGTTGCACACAGAATACTCAGCTCCATGTTAAAAACTCCAATCTCATTCTTTGAAACAGATCCCATTGGACGAATCATTAACAGATTTGCAAAAATCTTGGGAAATATAGATAGGAATGTTGTTGTTGTGGGCAATATATTTCTGAGCCAAGACATTTATAGAAACTATAACCGCAGTGTCTCCGCATGCAAGAACGCATAAAGCGCTGAAGGAAAAGGAGGTTGTACGACGAAGAGGACAACGCTAACTCCTGCGATAAGCACACTCGAGCATCGGAAATATTATGAGCTCAGAAATTGACTTGTCCGGCGATCGCTTTCTGTCATAACCCATTCTCTTGCATAGACTCACCGAGTCAGAAGCCATGAGAAGAGTCACAACACTGGATCGATCTTATCCACGTCGCGTCTAAAGCAACATGGCCGCATTAAGCGTAGGTAATGGAGATCTTAGCGAAAAATCTAAACTGCTACCCCTAAAATATTATCATTTCGATAATGGTATTTCTAATAAAGGACATTTCCCAGAAATTGTGTGCATTTGCTAAGTTTAGCAGGAAAGAATCCTCGAAAATCCATGAGAAAAATGAGGTTTCAGTTCATGAAATTTGGAATAAATCGCACCAATTCCTCATGCAATCTTTACGATAAAAGGTTTTCTAGTGTTTCTATTTATTCTTTCTGTTTATGCCAATCACACTAACACGTCGCTCTCTGAAGCACTGCACCTTTTGAGAATTTCATGAACGCTCTTTTGTCTGTTGAAGAGCCGAGATGGGTTCTTTTCATCAGTGGGCAATGTGGAGGTTGCCATCTTACCATTGGCAGAATTTTCTGACATTATCTTACAGATCTGAGTTGTTTCCTCTGCCTGGATCAAAATGGTAGAGAAGACAAGTTGAATCGGGTAGCTTGACAGTAAGATCTCTCACTGAAATTACTTGGTTTATACTTCAACTGGGAACGAATTGTGGTTGCAGATCGCTCGAATATTAGTGTTAGTTTATTTTTAGAAATTTTCTATATTACTTTTTAATAGAATTTGTTTTTTTTTTTGTTGATTTCTTTATTAAAAAAAAAATTGATTTTTTTAATTTTTTTATTAAAAAAAAAAAAGTTGACTTTCATTCTTTTGTTTTAAAAAAATAAAATAATAATAAAAGAAAAATAATAATAAGAATAATAATAATAAAATTTCACAAAATTCATGCAGGTTTGAAAATAAAATAAAAATGGAACACTTGGAAACAAATTTTGAGGATTGATTTATCAAACATTTGGAGGATTCTATAAATGATGATTATCTTGTTTCAATAGCTTCAAGTTGGCATAACATATTTATGTTGAATTCTTTTATATCACATACTAATGTGCAGACCACAACAGATCTTTCTAATGCCAATATTTTTGCCAAGCATATTTCATCTGACCCAAACAGGGAGTATTACTTTTCATGGTTATTTTAAGAATGGATTGATTTTAATATCATGATTAAGTCAATTTCAACAGTTTGATTGTCCTTAATATGTTTTATTTGGTATGAAATTTTTTCATAAGAATCATGAAGGAAATGGCCATTTCTTCTTGAACACACTTATGTTTTCTTTCTGCCAAGTTTTTTTTACAGGTTACAGGATAATCAAGTGATCATAAGGAGATTACATTGTGACAACAATTGGTCTTCCAAAGACTCAATTCATGAAAAATTATAAAGACAAATCCAACTCCACAACCACTACCTTGCACCTCCCTTTTTGAAGCAGATTTTGAATTCCACCAATTGTAAATCCATAAAGCATGACATTTCCATATCCATTTTTCACAGCAAGAGTTCATCTTCATACACCATGCATTTCCTTACATCCATTCTTGGACACTTGAAGGAGCTAATTATTCACTGCACATATCATGACATTTTCCACTCCACAACAATCCTTTTGCGTCATGATTACAACTCCTTGTTTTACAATGATGAATAAAACTCATTCCCTTTCCATGATTATGTTGCCTTGTTTTCCTCGCCATGTTGATCCACACTGCTTGTCCGTGAGTTCTTTCCATTTATAGTCCTACCAAACCTTTTTGTACAAACTCGCATTGACTGATGTGGGATTCCTTAAGGCCCACCTTTCAACAAGTCTTGCCCCATCGACATCAGCACCTTATCTGGGAAATAGACTAGAGTTCCTTTTGAGTACCTAGAGGCTTGCATGCCTTAATGGAAAGTTCTCTTGCTGACAATCATGGGAATACATCAATGTCCCTTGATCTTCAGATCTTGCAAGTGGCTCGACCTCAACACATCCATTCACACTTCGCAAGATGTACTCGAGTACCTTGGCACTCATTGACATCAATGGTGAGTTTCCCCGCATTGGTTAACGGCATACATCAATGGCCGGTAATCCAATGATTTCTATTCATGCTCGACATCGACACATTCTTTCGCATGATCAGAATTATACCAAGAAGTTTAGTAGCAGGTGAAGACTATACACTTTTTCACAACTCCCTCAACACTTACAGCAGCATGAATTCTGATCTATGAGAGTACCACAGTTCCACTTTCAGCATTTATCTTTTCCATGATTCAACATCAGCAGTTCAGATTCCTTCATTTCCCAGGATCCAATAACAACAACATCAGTCACATTTTCCTAATCCAGCAGCAGTAGCAACAACTACATTCCTCTTACATAGTTCATCATTCTTGGGTAAGTAGAGGTATGTTGTTTTCTAATCTTTAATCATGCAATTCCTTATATGCTAACTTGAATATTTTGGAAAATTCCCTCACCATGCTACATTTCCTTTCATGAGCCATGTCAAGTTGCATGAGGACATGCAACCAATTCAGTTGAGGGGGAGGAGAACTATATTCACTTCCATGATTCCATTTCTTCACCACTATCACTCCATTTTTTCTCATTTACCATTCACCAACATTTATTTTCCAATGATACTTTGTTGCACTTTGCTTCATACGTAATATTGGCATGCTTCATTAATATTACAAAAGGGCTTTCTTATGCACATTGATAGCTTATGATTTCCAGTGAGTGTTTACATTATTATTGAAGAAAAGAGAACAGAAAACGAAATGAATGTTGATACACAAGCACCAACATTCTTTGTATTCATGGTTTTCACACAAGAACCAACCATAGGAAAATGTAATTTGTTACTCATGTCTTTCACATATCCTGGAAACATTCATTATTAAAGACATCATCATGTAAAGCCAAAGTTGTTCAAGATGCCAAATGTTCTTAAAGAGAACCATGCATGGTTGCATGAGGACATGCAACAAGTTCAGTTGGGGACGATGTTCGGACTCAGAAATGTCATATTTTCATCCACCTTTTTCTTCACTATTCCTTACATTTCATCATCCCATTAACCTTTTATCATATCATTTTCATAAATACATTTGGGTTTCACCTTCTTATTTTCCATTTTATTCAATTTTGTATTACAAGTGAATTTATGATTAAATATTAGAAAATATACATAATTTTATATATCTCAAGAATATGTGAGTTTTGTGATGTGTAGGAAATATGTGAAGAATTAATTCCAAGATACTTGTCCATATCTCATCCACTATATTAAGGAGATAATTATGCAAGCCTATTCCTAAGGAGAAAATCATGGAGAATTTGGTTAGCATATCTTATCCTATTCCTAAGGAGAAAATCATGGAGGATTTGGTTGGAATATCTTATCCAATTCCTAAGGAGAAGATCATGGAGGATTTGGTTGGCATATCTTATCCAAGATATGTGAGAGATTTGTTGAGAGACTTGTGGGATCATATTTTGTAATAATGGGAAAGTAGTTAAAAATGGTTGCGAAATTTATGGAACTAAAGAGATATTAGTGGATGATCATTATGAGTTTGTTACTCATCCCATTGTCTAAATAGGAGTACAATCTCCTCAATTTGTAATCTGGAAGTTTTTGTAATCTTAGAATTTTAGAATATGTAATCTTAGAAGCTTAGAGTTGTAATATTAGAGTTGGTTTGTAATGGAGATTTTGAAATAAAGGATCATACTTCAATTTTGCTTCTACATCTGAGTTTCCACTGAAGTGGTGTGCTTGTGGAGTTATGGAGGGCCCCCATGGCCTCACTTGCATGCTTATTTGTTTATAATTTACTTTATGTTTTTGTTTGATTTCAGCTTTCAAGTTTTGTTAAATGTTCTAATATTGGAAGAGTCTTATTTGAAGGTGTTCTTGTAAGAGAACCGTAAGATCTCATACAATTATTAGATCTAGGTTTATTTCATTTCAGCTTTTAATTTCTTATTAGATGTTCTAATGTTGGAAGAGATCTTGTAGAATATGTTCTTGTAAGAGAATCATAGATCTCAGACAATTGATAGATCTAAGTTTGATTAGTTATTGAAAGAGATCTTAATGAATATGTTCTTGTAAGGGGACTTTAAGATCTTGGACAAATTAGGAATATTTCTAGATCTATATATTTGAGATAAGCACTTCTAAGTTTACCTTCCCGGGTTGACATTAAATTAAACTCTAATTTGCATCCGTATTTTAGACCACACAGATCATATCACTGAAAATATAGTGGAACAAGATCCGAAACTTGGAACACATTTTCACCATGATTTGCCTTAAATTTGGTTGAATTTTTTGTGGTCTTAAGAATCAAAGAAATAAGGTTATAGTGAAATTTCCAAATTGACCTATTTGAGATAGAATTTAGTAACATTCATAAACCCTAAATTCCTTGGACCGTATCTTCGAAAATATAGCGAACCAAGGTCTAAAACTTTAACCCAATATTTATAAGTATTCATTTTCAATATTCTCTAGGTTTTATTATCTGAAACCTCTTAGGAAAAATCTATAGTGAAAATTCCACGATGACTTGTTTGAAGCAGGAAAACCCTAGGATCAAGAGCTCTGATACCAAATGTTATGATCCTTGCACCTTAAAATGATAATAAACCAATAAATATAGTCCAATTCAAGGGGAAACCTCCTTATATAATAAATACAATGAACAAGAAAATTTTGGTGATACTAAGACTATGTCTCCTTATTGTGTGTGTGTGTGTGTTTCTATTTATATATATATATATATATATAGGAGACAAAGGTTACAATTATACTAAAGTGGGACCATGAATCATTCTAGCCTACATAACAATATAATAATGGAAATGTAATCACTCAATATATAGGTCTTATTAAGGGATTTTTGGGTTAACAAGGGACTTATATAGGGCTTAACAGAATATTGGAGGAAATGAAGATTTCATTGCTTCTTGGAAATATGCCTGAATACTTGACATAAGTGAAACATGCCACATTACCTTCCAAAGAGACTTATTTGAATATTTGAATGACAATATAGATGGTATAGTCCATTTTGTAGATAAATCAAGTCTCGAACCTTTGGGAATTGGCATTGTTGACTTAAAATGATTAGATTCCTAGATTTCTTGTACATATTGTGCTCTATCTTAAAAAGCTATGAAGGAACTTACTTTATGCTATGCAAATTTGACAACAAGGCCATTTCATTGATATATTTGATGGAAAATTTGAAATAAGTAAGGATTCTTATAATTGTGGTCATTATGACAAGAGTGGAGGATGAAATATTACAAAAGTTGAATGGGGCATCTACTCATGCATATATCTCTACACATATTTCTTACCACAATAAAAGTACATATCCGTCTAGTCTCCTATGGCATGCTAGATTTGGACATATTAATAATGCCACCCATAATTTGTTGGAAAAAATTGGTTTCTAGTTTTTTTATTGTTCATATAAAATTTAAGTAATGTGATGTTTGTATCCTTGGAAAACATAGCTAACAACCATTCCATGATTCCACTTCCAGGGGCATGTAGAAAACTTGGATTGATATATTCTAATTTTCTGGCCCCATGTTGATTCCATATGCTAATGGAAATAAATATATCATGTATTTTATTATTGGTTACACTAGGATATGTTGTGTGTAATTTTTGAAAGATAAATCATGAGCTTTTGAAGCTTTTAAAAATTTTCATGCATGGATCCAAAATAAAGCACAATAATAGAATGACACACTTTGAATAGATAATGGATGAGAATATACATCTATTGGATTTGAAAACTATATTTACCAACATGGGATTTTACATTAATGCACATTTCCACATAATCCTTGACAGAATGGTGTAGTTGAAATACTGAAGGCTCTCTTAAATAGGGTTCATTCCATGATGTTTTTCAAAAATGTGAAAATTGATGTTTTGGGATGATAAAGTTGTATAATATAGTATATGTGAAAAAAAGTCTATCTTATGCTCTTGGGAAAAATAATACTTATGAAATATGGTGTGGTTTCATTCCTTTGGTGAGGCATCTCAAATTATTTGATTCCACCTGCTATGCCTTAATTCCTAAGGAGCATTGAAACAAGATTGATGTAAGGAGTCAAAAATGCCTTCTTGGGGTACTGAATACCAATAAGGAATATTGTATTTACAATGAGGTAAAAGAGAAGTTCATTCTTACCAAATATGTAATTTTATTTAATATTACAAGAATGACAAATCTGTTGAGTGACAACTTGGTTATATGGATAGATTCACCAATGTAATTTAAGACATAGAATGAATTTGATGATGAGATTCTACACCTTGAAAGGGGCATCCTTGTCTTGGATCAATATCTAGAATCTCCTTTGAAAGAACCATTGTCCATCATGAATTTTTGACCACTTCATCATTAGGAATTTAGTTTGGATTAAAGTTTGAAGCTTGATGGAAATGCAATGCCATATCAATGAGTGGAGCAACCTAAACCATTTTAGAAAGGTCCACTAAAGTGGCTTATAAAGACACATGAAATTGTTCATCTTGATGAGGTAAAAAATACAATAATTAGAGGTTTCACCAAACAAGATGAAGTTGATTTAGATAATTAATATTTAGGTGATGTATATGATATGGATGTCTCATATGTTTTTGAATTGAATTTACCTACTAACTTTGAAATAACTTCCTTTGAAGAATTTTATTTTCATGATGAGTAGAAAGAAACCATGTAGAAGGATGATGATTTTTTTGTAACGACGCCTCCTCTCACATCTACCCACTTTCATCGGCTTACCCAGGGTAAACATGAGGTGAGGGGTTACTATGATATGAATCAACCTCCTAGATGACCTTAAGGAAATGGATTTGACATAACAAGACCTTACTGACTTCCCTCAGGTGCCACAAGACCTCCAAGAGTAACCCAACCCCTCCAGGTGTCCAACACCTGAGACAACTTGCCTTTTTCTCGACCTAGAGTCCTAATCACTCTCTTGACAAGAACTCCATGTGACTATGGGTTCCTAATCTCTCCCACATGCCTGCATGAGTGCGACTATGGCATTTTCCCACTAGTGTTGTGCCAACGACTGCGATAATTAAGGATTCTTTCTAGGGTTAGGGCTTAACCTCTACCCAAATAGCTATGAAACTTATAGAAGTCACAAAAGACATGAAGATAATACTTGTAAACCAAAGCTGGAACCAAGACTTGACCTGACCATCCCCATCTGGGACTGACATTTTGTCAAACACTTGGTAGATATGCAAACTACAAGTCATGAATGAAATTATGAACATAAGGGATTGAAAACTTATCTGAGGTTTAACAAGAAGGGTCACTACCTTCTCTCATTAGTTGTGTTAACACCAATTAGGTCTTCCATTCATTATTTATCCTGTTATGAGTGAAAACATGAAAAGAGCCATGACTGATATCTGTCATAAAACCATGCTTATAACCAACATACAACCAGATACATAACCATAAGAGAACAACCATTAAAGCCACATAATAACAAGTACATTTACTCATAAAAGTAAAAGAAACTTAGCTTTTATTAAACATAGGAAATTACCAACCAGGCTCAGGACTTCCACGTTCCACTCGACCATAGAACGGTCGAACCAGATCTTTCTTTCAACCAATCACCTCCATTCTATATTCCAAGCATGAATGTGGGATCTCATGGGATAAACCAATCCAAATAAAACCAAGGGAAGACATAGTTAGACACCTCCACCCTTTCCATATCGTGATCACACCTAAATCAGTGCTGAGATCACAAAATCAAACCAAGTTTGGATGCCTCATAATTTATTCATCATCCTTGAGGAATTTTCCTATCTCCACCCTTAGGATTTACCCTGTATCCCACCATTACCAGTAAAGGGATTCCTATGCCTTTTGGATTTTTCTTGAGATCACCTCACCTTGAATTCTAAAACCATCTAACAATCCAAAGCACAAACTGAGAACAATCCCATCACACCATGGCTATTCGGAAATGACAAAGCTAAGCTAAAATCCAAGGTTGAATCCCAGGAAAATCCATGCCAATGACATCAAAAGAACCAAATACCAATATGAACATACCATGCATGTCAAAACCAACTAGGAAATCACACATGCAATTTATTACATGCAAGTATTCCCACTAAAGCAGCTTGATCCTTGCATTCCTTTGCTTTCCTTGTCCTTCTTTGCTTTTCCTTTCCTTTCATTTCTTTCTTACTATCTTTATCCTCTTAGTCGTTTCTCCTCTCTAAGACAAATTCTAACACTAACTGACAAAAGCTACTAACTGATGCTCTAAGGTATTTTTATTGATGAGGCCTCTAATTTCTTCATTTTCCTCACATGCATCATGTGACCTTTCAACTTCCTTTTCTCCTAATTTCCATTATTTTCATAAATAATGTGCCAAAAATACCTTTTTTCCTTTCCAAAGCCTTATCCATTGCCTTTTCCAATTTCCCCTTAGCCATAAAACACAACAAGTGATGCCCACTAGGATATTTTTCCCAACATTCAACTTGGAATAAGTGTCCCTTGCCCATGGTCTTATTTTACCTTTATTAACTTTTATTACATGAAATTTTAACCCGATGTTGTTACAGACCTCTATGCCTTAGGGGAACACCATCCTCAGTGTTAAACAACACATAGACCCAAAAAAACCGCTGAAGAGAAAAAAAAATACAACCTATGAAGCTTTATAACCCAGCTCATTGCAGTATTTACAATAACATCCTGCTAAAAAAAAATCATAATGTAAAATATGACAACCTTACCATTTATTGGAGCTTTATAACTTAGCTCAATGCGATATTTACAATAGGAACCATACATAAATATGTACAAATACCAAGGCTCATTTTCCTTCGCTAACTAATAAGAAATGTGTTGAAGTCGCTACAACAACACCCAAAATTTAGACTATTACTAAATGTTTGGGTACCCCCCTCTTTCTTTTCAAGGCTGCTCTTAAATTGAATTGGTTGAATTGTTCTAGGATCCAACAACCATCAAACCCAATGAATTCTCATTGCATACATATGTTATTATTCATCTTGGTTCTTGGAATGCATTAGGGTTTGCAATGTAATTATCGTAACATGTTCCCGAAGCTTCACACTCCTCGTGTTAAGAAAATTGTGGGAACACTCCTTATAACCGACCATACTTTGCCTCCACACTCATTACTTACATAGAAGATGGACTCACATTGAAGTCCGAAACGTTGGGTTTAATCAAAACTCTGAACAGGTTATTCCACAAACATTTTAAATTTGACTCACCTATATGGATTCTCTCTTTAAACTCATTCCATAGCTTGCAGTCTCATTCTCGAATGCATGCTAGGCACCAAATGATATATTAGTTTCACTTGCAATTAATATGCCCATTAAGGTGCTTGGATGCTAAAATTTAAGTATGTATTATCCAAATCATACAATTCATAACACCTTAATTTTGATTATTACATATGTGCTCCTTCAATGGATTATTTTAACATTATTTATTTTCCATACATAAGGACTATTTTATTACTATTTATCTTCCATGTTATCATTAGTGTGGGCTAACTTAATGAAATTTTTTATTTCATTTTCATGCAAGAAGCTAGGTGAAAGGTGGCTTGGTACACATCAAATGATCAACATTTATATTAAATAACACTTTGAAGTGACACCACTCAAATCCCATGATAAAAAAATATTAATTCTTCCATGAGCTTTATGTCATTTATTCTAAAGCATGGTATCATTTTATTCAAATGCAGTTCTACGGATGAGTCAAAGTTTCACAGATATCATATGATGATAATTGGAATCAAAGCAATAAAGTATTTTCCAATCTACGTGCTTATGTGTGTGTGCTAAAAAGGCGTAAGCAGGATTTTTAAGGCCAAATTCAAGACAAGAGAGGGTTTTGGATACTATGACATGTTATTGCATGACCTAAAATACAAAGACTATGGAAATCACATACGCCATGCATGTAAAGGTTGTTGATGCATCGTTCATTTAAATAAACGACAACACGTTGAAAGGTGTGGAATGATACTTTAAGCACAATTGTGAATCAATGGAAATTAAATGGAGTTGGAATGGATTCTCACCCATCATTGTAGCATATACATCGTACAATACTTTGAAATCAAACCACTTGAGCTTCATCTCATTATTTCCCAAGGCGTGGTGTCATTTTTTTATCCTAAAGACAAATAAAATTTGTGAAGGGCCTTTTGATAATCAATATCAATGATTGAGGATCACAATAAACTTTAACATCATACTACTCTTCTAGATACGTAGTCAATCAAATGGCTTTGATAATGGGATGCTATATGTGGTGATTAAGAACATGTATAAAGGAAAACACATTCAGCTAACAACCAAACAAAACATTGATTGGGTATTCTAAGGTTATATGCCAAAGTGTGGTTAGGATATATGATTTGGGCGTTAACGCCTTTTTTGGTGCTAATACATGTATGTGATACATGGGGAACTTGGAACAACTATGTGCTGGCCAAGACATACATAGAAGGGAACACATGTTTCCACAATGATGAAACAATCCAAGGTTACAATGCCAACACACAACAAAGATGGTGTTTATCTGATATAGAGTTAATTGTTTCATCAACAACGATAGTACATCATTGTTGGGGGATACATTCATAAATGGAAGCCATTCAAAAGGAAGAATAGAGGCATCGAGAGGCCAAAAATAAACTTGTGACAACAATGTGGCTAACACATGTTGCAAGAAATCATGGTGCAAGTGGCACACGAAATACTTTGAACTTGACTTTCAAGGTTTGGATGCAAACAATTAAAGTTTCAGATGAGAAATGTTTCACTGTATTATGACTATACGACCTCTCTCAAGGTAGCTAAGTCAAAGAAATGACTTGAGGGGAAATTTTGTAGCAATGCGACCTACCGTTTTCTTGTGACCATGCGACTCTTCCCCTTCCCACAAATCGTTTGACCCATATTTATTCCAAGCTAATAGGCTCATGAATTGCGACCTTCCTTCCATCACAAACTGTAACCTCCTTCCATGTTACTTAATCATAGTGGTCTCAAGATCGAAACTGATAGAGGTAGCGGTCCACACCACCTACTCTCTTCTACGACTTAGTGACCTTCTGTTGGCTTGATTTGGGCTAACCCAGGTTCAATCTATGTTGCGCACCAACAAAAACCCTTAATCACTAACCCTTTCAGCAACGACCTGCAAGCAGATCGCAGTCTCACCCGAAATGACTATGGGAGGATACAAATTTAGGTTTTTGTAGCCTTCAGGGACTAGGAGATGTGGTATTATTATGATATCTTATTCTTATCATTTATAAATCGCTTCACCGCATTAGATTACTCACTTAAACATGCCATATAAAACCATAAACTATCACTGTGTCGAAGTAAAATTCAATTGTAATAACTGCTACTCTACAACAAATAATAAGCAAATATACACATAATAACACCAAATTAATTTGGTTCACCCTAGTGTAGGGCTACATCCACAAGAACTGTTTCTTAATAAAAATGAATCTTTGAACAACAACCAGTTCTTGGTCTGCACACTAAGATGCAGGCTATCTATGCACTCAGCTGCAGACTCTTCTCCGAGCCTCTTTGCACTCAACTGCAAAGCCTCTCCTTTGTTACCAAATTACAAATCACAATAATTCATCCATAACTATGATTGATTCTGATCTCTTCTCTTTTTATTTTTACCCTATATATACTATTACATTACAGGGTTACATCATCAAAATACCATGGTCCAAATACCATGAACTCCCTAAAACAAACAACTATGGCCCCAAAACCATTGATCCCTAACAAAATCGTGCACTTTTACAAAAGGGAGGGGCTTCAACCCACCTCGAAACCTTTATGACACCACGCGGTATATTTAATTCCTCAAAATGCGCTCCACTTCTCCACTGCATGTTCTACTGCGCGCTCTGCCCCACAAAATGCGGAGTCTTTGCCAAAATATAGGCCAAGTTGGGCTGCACCCAACAAGCCCCCAACACTCACATGTGAATCGTCCCATGTCACTCAGTCGATTTTCCTTTGATCTTCACTGCAATGCTGTTGTAGGCGTTGTTGAACTGCTGCAAAATGTCTGTGACCTGATTCTCTTCGTTGCGCACTTCCTCCAACAATGGTTTTGTCATCGGTTCTGTAGCCTTCTATATCACTGTTGTCTCTCTTTGTTGAAGCTCTTGAATATTCTCATCCACTGCTTGGGACAGTTGGGGAGCCTCATCCTTCCATTGTTGAGTTCTTTATGTTATAGTATGCTCTTCCTTCCTCAACCCCTCTATCTTCTTCTGGAGGGAATTTCCATCATTGATCTTTGCAAGCTTCTGTGAGAATGGTAAGGTCTTCACAGTTTCCTGAATCTCCTCCAGCTATTGCTTCTACTATTGAATATCCTCTTTTAGTTTATGCACATTTGGATCTTCCTACAATGATGTCCAAATCTGTAAGCTCTCATCCAATAGATTCCCATAATCTTCCACTGTTGCGGAGATGCCGACCATTGCAGGCTTTAGGTCAGCGTCCCTCTTCTCTCGCACTTCCTTTGGTGTGGTTGGTTGTAGCATCATTTGTAACTTGTTTATCTTCATCTCTTAAGTAAATTTCATGTCCATGATCTTATCCTTGTCCTCGTTTACTGCAAGGCTGAGCTTTGTTGTCTTGTCCTCCATTGGTTCCTCTTCTTGGACATCAATGTCTGCAACCTCATTACATGTTGCTTCGATCACCTCCTTCAACTTCTGATGATGTTGTACTACTTGATCCCTCTCCTGGATCGTCTAGTCGAGCTTCTACTTTAGCGAATCTCTCTCTCTCTCTCTCTCTCTCTCTCTCTCTCTCTCTACCTAAATGTTTAACTTCGAAGTGAGTTGTCCGTGCTACTTCAGCTCATCTATGATCTCTTGATGTAGCTTGTGTAATCACTGAATTGGAATTGCTTCGATGTTCATGTTCACGTACCTCCACTCTTTGGCCTACTGCTATACCTCAAAGGAGTCAATCTACAGGTCTCCAAAAGGTATTGGTTATATTCGTGCTGCAAGTGTAGGATCTACTAGTCTTTCCTCTCCAAGCTTCTCCTATGCCTGCACTGGCTATCTGACTGTCTGTGCCAATGTCTTTAGTTCTGCAATGTGCTCTGTGACACTTGTTATAATTTCAGCGTAGTGATCCTCTAGATTGTTCCATGATTCTTTCATTGCTTCTTGAATTCTGTCCCCAATCTGGTCCAAGTCCCCATCAATGAGGACTAATGGCATTATGTCCTTTGTCTTGTCTACCTTCTACTTCTTTTTTCTTCTTGTGGTAGCTTTGGCATGTAGCTTCCTCTTCTCTACAATAGCTGGGTCTATTTCTTTATTTTCAAAATCCTTGTTCTTCTCATCACCTTCAAGAGGATCTTGGCAACCCTTGTCGTATTGCTCCTCTTGTTCTTACTCTTGATAATCCTTATACTTCCCACTTGCTTCCCCGAACTACGTCGTGTCCTCCTCTGTCAGAGTATCCTCCATCTGTATCTCTAGCATAGTGATCCACTCTGTGGGCCACTGCTATATCTATGCTAGGATATCGTCTTCTATCACTTAATATGGAAGGGAATGCCATGTCTTCCTTGTGTCCCTACGAGCTTGTATGTAAATTCTATGGAAGTCAGCCTTAAACTTTGCGACGGAGATATACTTATCATATAGTGTTGGTGAAAGGTGAGAGTGTTGGTTCACAAACATGTGTAAGTCCATATGGTACAAAAAAAGACATTCTCTTATCCCGTGCTCACGTCGGTTCAGTGGTATACCATAGCGAGGCATATCATACAACTTCACAAACATCTGAGGGTACTGAAGTAACCGCGAATCTTCCATCTCTCTCCATGCAAGCATCACACTTATCAAAATTAACCAAGCATAGGGAAACATAGTACCTTTCTCCTGAGTGTCTTCTAGAAACAATTTGCATAAATATGTGACCCAGTTGTATTGAACCCCATTAGCGCACTGCACAGCTAATGAAACCACCAGTGCAGGGACTTCATTAGCCTGACACTTCCTTGTGATTTTTCTAGCCAATATATGTGCTATGAAGCGAACTCCCTGGTCATTGATTGATTTGATATCATAACCTCACTTCCCTTTTGTCAGTCCAAACTTCTTCATTTTGTTGGTTATGGATTTGTCCTTATCTTTCCCAAAAAACTCCTCTGCAGGGTTCAACCCTTGATAAGGCAGTCTTGTGATTCTCCATATTAACATTGGATTGATAGGGATCCTCTTCCCCATCCATAGGCATCCATCGTGCACCAGCATGAGTAGTTGTCTCACACAAGTTGTGCTTCCTGGACTTCTTTCGAAGTGCGGCACATTCAACATATTCAACAAGCCCGACTACGCCAATCCAGTCGCCCACTACTACAGTTCTAACCCTGTCACATACTCTCATGGTAGTGTACTTGTTTTAAATACTTGTCTAGTGTGAACTGCATATTTTTATTTCTGTCATTGAAATAATTATTCACAAACTTCAGCTACAAAATCTTCCCAAGGTTTTCTACAGTAAATCGCACTGACTCTAGCAACAAAGGTGTGAAGGTGCCATACTTTGCGTCCTTCGACTCTGTCACTATTTTTGCATCTAGTTTCCTTGGTGGAATATACAGTGGGAGAGGCAATGGAAATGTTGCACCATCCATTTCCATTTGCACTTTCTATGCTTCTTCCTCACTATTTCTCACATATTCAGGCTCTTTCTAAGGCTCAACAAGTCTCTTTTCCTATTTCTTCTTCATTCTCCATTATTTGGTCATTTTCTTTCGTGGATATATCCATTGCGTGCATGATGATGATGTTGCAGGAATATTAGATGTTGCTTCCATGACTCCGACTAATCCCTTCTCACTAAATATACGAATAAATTCTTGAGGCGTCAGGGCATCCATGCAAAAATTTCTACAACTTCTTCACAATAGCAATATTTGAATTCTCAAGACAACAAAATGCAAAAGCTGGGCAGGATGTGGCTTTTTATAACAAATCTAAATTTCTAACCCCATCATTAGCTTAGATTTCGTTCATTAATTTCATATCTATCGCTATATCTTATCAATATGTCCTCATAAATGCATCTTTCTGCGTGTTTCAATGACAACTTTACTTTTTAATGGTCATATTTTCCTGGTGAACTTCGACACATCCCATAGCAAAGAAACCCCTCTTACGTCAAAGCTCCTATGCACTTCAACATAACCCATAATGTAGGGAAGTAACTTCCTACATCGAAGCTCTCTCTACAACATAGTTTATAGTACAGTGCCCACTTTCAATTGTAGATGGCACTAAGACTTTTCTCCTTTATTTAGGGAAAAGTTGTAAGGGCAGGGTCGTACTTGTATAACTTCAACCTGCTACCATTTACTCTTCCTTTAAAAAATTCTAAATTTAACTTTATTAATCGAATTGTGCCTCCATCAGTAATATGATTGATAATGTATGGGCCTGTTGAAGCCTCAAAAATCGTTGCTACAGCATGGGGGAAAATCACCCAGTCCAAACCTTGGTTAGCAGCTCCTTTTCTGTTTGGTGTAGTGGCTCCGACTACTGATAATGGGACCAGTTTCCCAGAAAATATTTGATAGTGTTGGTGGTGTGATATATGATGTAACAGGAGAATGGCTAAGCTAAGAGTAATCTAATATAACTAACAAACACATGCATATACTCTAGCTTAACACTATTTAGCTATAAATATACCCGGGAATTAAATACAATATGCGATCTATAATGATGTCTTACAATAATTGGTAATAAATATCATTCAACTGCAATAAGAAGTGAAATCGTTTAACAGTAATCGTTTTGGATAAATAGTTAGCCAAAACGATTGTGAAATATATATCACATATAAAATCATTCATGTATTCAGAATAAAGTCAAAGCCAACATCATACAAAAGTGAAATAATGTTAAACTGTAATTCATACTTTCACACATAGAACAATTAAAAGAAAAAGTATTGCATGATACATAAATAAAACAGTATAATAAGATAAAAGCACCATATATGATGAGTCTTTCTCATGTGCTTCAGCAATATTAATCCAATCTCAATCAATCCAACACATTCTAAGAGTACAAAAGTGCATTTCAGTAGAGCATGCTAGATATTTGAAAGAAAATAGATCTTGTTCCATTCATTCCATCAGAACCTCCTCAAAAGTATAGAAGTGCAATGTTTCGAAGAATGTTTCTGATAAAAATTTTGGACCCCTCTCTAAATGCATGAGAGGGGTTTAAATACTAAACTATAGGTCCTAAAATAGATTATTACAAAAATAGTTGAGGAGGTTTAAACGACCTTCCTCAGATCATGTGAAAATAAAACTAAAATAAAAATAAACTAAGTGACTAACTCCTTTGCATTTGATCTTTGAGATCACAAATATTTGTCATAGGCTTGAGCTGTGTCAGTTGGCCGATCACAGATTTTAACTGCCCAACAAATATAGCGTCTATTAGCGCTGGCACCATTTTTTGTGTGGAGGTTGTTAAACATCTCAAGGTCATCCACTGACTGTATGGTTTTACTAAGAACTGCTAGTACGCTTCCCAGTTTAGATTTCTCATATGTCTAATTACCTCATCCTTTTCCTTCGCTCCTTGCCTCCACTGTTGTTCTAATTGTTTAACATTTGGAAGAAATCCTGGTATGCATTCTGTAACCACGTTGGTGCCATGGAGATTTTTGTTGATGGCTTCTATTATTCTGTTTGTTGTTGCTTCTGCAATCATTGTTTCCCTTTCTACTTGCTTGAGACAAAAATCCCAATATGTGAACAACATGTCTTATACGATTCCTCCACCTTTGGCAGATCAACCTTTCTCCCATATTCTGATTCTTGCCAAGTGATAAAGTCAAAAATATTTTTATGGATTTCATCATACTCAAGTCTCATGTCGACAACTTGGCTTGTTAGCTTATCACTAATCTCGTAATAAGGACTTATATGCGAGATTTTCTGGAAAAGAAATTCCTTCTGCTGCATTAGTTGGGAGTTAAGACTAGTGCTTCCTTTATGAAATCATCGATTTTCGGATTGTCTTTAAACTTATCTATCATAGCTTGTATCCATGCATCTCTTTCTGCTAGGTTGGTCTGATGTTGTATTCGCATCTGTTCAAATTCTTGTTGTAGTTGGGCTACTTGTAATTTTGCTTGTTGATTGGATTTATCCTAAGCTAATTGTTGTTCCAACAGAAGAATTCTTTGTTCCTTTTCTTTAATTAGCATTTGGACTTCTATCGCTTTGTTAATAGTTTTTGTATGATCAGGTGCTCATGTCCTAAGTGTCGTAAAATTCTCAAAATTTAAAGTGCTTAGAACTAGTTCAAAGTTGAATGAATGGAAAGTGCTCGTCTTCTCGATTCCGGTGCCACAAATGGTTCAAAAAACGGTCGCCGTATGAGGAAGTTATGGCAAAAAGAAGATTTTGTCCATAACATTAGAAATTTTAATTTTTCAAAAAAAATTTAAAAAAGGAATATTCCACCGAGCACGAAATCCGAGGCAACCAGCAAACATTAAATGTAACTGCAGTTAAGTTGGCGGAATTTTGGCAGGAGCGCCAAATTTGGTGGACCCGCCATAATTGGCGGAGCTAATTGGAGTTAACTAAAGTTAGCTGGGGTTTTTCTAGGGGCAAACTGGAGAAACTTTAAATGGCCATAACTTTGGCTAGGAAAGTCGGTTTTGGACGATTTTTTTTTTTTTTTTGGGTATTTTCAACCTTCTGAAGCCATTTGTGTAGTTATTATAGGCATCTGAGGTCATTTGTAGAGGTTTTAGAGCCGTGAAAGTTCTAGGAGCCACCAGGGCCCAGTTTTGTGAAGACTGTATAGGGTTGCAGGTATCCATTGGAGGTGATCCAATAGTCAATCCTGAAGGATTCAAGTGTTATGAATCCATTTTTTTGATCTATTTCACCTGTAGATGCTTCTATTCAGCTGTATTTTCAATTTGAGAATTTAATAAAAAGAAGGACAAGCCCGGTTGGGAGCTTTGGACCCAGCAGACGTAGCCCTGGAGGGGGTGAACTGCTTTATCAACTTCTTTTTCATTTGTGGTTGATTTATTTTGCAAATAAAATTTGTTTTAATGTGTTAAACAGTAAAAGGAAATAACTCTGCTATGCTTAAATGGGTCATGAACAGCTGTAAATTTCATGTGTGTTCTTTCTGCAAGACATGGAAATCTTTTAAACATGTTTAATTCTGAATTGAATACCTTGCAAACAAATTTCAAGTAGTTTCAAATAAAGATCAAGTTGGTATCAGAGCTCAGGGTTTTTGTGCAAAGATCTTCTAACTGTCTTGCAAAATATTGATGCTTACCAGGTTGAAACTTAAAAGAGGGGAAGGACAGTTGACTAGAGAATGAGAGAATCCTCAGTCAAGGAAGGCCAGAGAGCCATCACCTCCACCTTCAATTTCACCCTCAAGAGTCTCAGCGGAAGCTTCAAGGATGTCTGAACATGAAGGAGAAATTCCTACAGAGACAGATCCAGGAGAAGAAGAAAGAGTCTTCAGAAAGGCTTTCTTGGACCTCACTGAAATAGGGAGGATATTGTACCAAGAAAGAAATGAGAAATTGCCTGGAGAAGGGTCAAAACATCCACATGAAGGAGAGGGCTCTTCAGGAGGTAAGAACGATGATGATCATTCCAAGAAAGGACATGGAGGAAATGGTGATCCACCACCCCCATCTTCACCTTCTTCCTCTTCATCCTCGTCTTCTTCCGTTCATAAGCATAGATCCTCTGGAAAAAGTCCTTTTTTGAAGATTGATGTAAAATTTGAATTACCTATGTTTAATGGTGAAGTGAATGCAGAAAAGCTTGACAACTAGATTAGGCAGTTGAAAGTTTACTTGAGGATCCAAAATATGCATGATGATGCCACAAAGATTCAGTTGGCTTCTTTGAGAATGGATGGAGCAGCACTGGTCTGGTGGGAGGCCAAGACTAAAGAGGAGATCAAAAAATTTGGTAAGGTTACCTTAACATGGCCTGAATTTCTGTTAGCCATTAAAAAACAGTTTTATCCTCTTGCTCACATACAGAAGGCCATTATGAATTGGCAAAATTTCAGACAACTTAAGGGTCAGAGTGTCCAAGACTACACCCAAGAATTCAGGAGAAGACCTCTCTTGTTAGGGGTAGATTTGCAGACCCAGGAAACCTTGCTGAAATACATTGGTGGCTTGCATAGCTACCTTAGACACACCATCTTGATGTTTAACCCTACTAGCCTAGACGAGGTTTGTGTCCAAGCTACCCATTTAGAGGCAAGGGGAAAAAACACATTTGAAGAGGGTAGAAACAAGCCCACCAAGGGGAAAAACAAAGAGAAAACCTCCAAGGGAAAGGGAAAAAAGAATGCATCTGTCAAACAGGAGAGTGAGAAAGTGATCTCTAAACACTGTTCTAAACCAGGTCATGAGGAGAAAAACTGTTGGAAATTATATCCTGAAAAAAGACCTCAATTTAACAAATCCAAAGGGAAACAGAAAACTGTTGCTACTACATCTACACCACAAGATTTAGAGGAAGATTCAGGTGATGAAACCAAAATTGCAGTCATGAGTTTGAAAAACTTGAAGGGAAAAGAAATTGAAACTCAAACCAGCACTAGTACCTCAAACTGCCATGTACAAGCTCCTAATGAGGAAGAAAGAATTGAACTGTTTCATGTGATGGTGATTTCAAAACATACTAAAATTGACACACTTTTTGATAGTGGGTCACAAGCAAACCTTATATCAGAGGACTTGGTCAAGCAGCTTAAACTTGAGACTGTTCCACATCTGAAGCCATATCCACTTGGATGGATTTGCAAGGATGCAAATTTACAAGTTTCAAGAAAGTGCACATTGCACTTTGCAATTATTGCACATTTTATTGACACAGTTGAACTTGATGTGGTACCTTTTGATATAGTAGGAATTGTTTTGGGAAGTCCTTACTTGTTTGACAGGAAAGCTATCTTTCATCGCCATGAAAAAAAATATCATCTGTTCAAAGATGGTAAGGAGTTCATTGTTAGAGCTCATCGCAAGAAGACAAATATAGTGATGGTGAATGCAGGACAGGTAAAAAGGCTGGTCAATTCAAGTAAGAATTTTGTTCTTCTTATGATTAAGCCCAAGGTTGATGTGAATCATGATTCATTTGACAATTGTGATCCAAAACTTAAATCAGATCTATATGATGTAGTTGATGCATATCATGAGATGTTTCAGGAGCCAACAGGTTTGCCTCCTAAGAGGGAGATTCAGCATGAAATCCATTTGCATCCAGATTGTCCTCTTCCAAACATAGGGATGTACCGCATGTCTATTATGGAGAATGCTGAAATAAAGAAGCAAATCAAGGACTTGTTGAACAAGGGTTTCATAAGGCCAAGTACTTCGCCATGTGGGTCACCGATTGTATTGATTCCAAAGAAAGATGGCACCTGGCGTATGTGTGTTGATTTCAGGGCCTTGAACAAGATAACGGTAAAGAATCGTTACCCACTCCCAAGGATAGATGATTTGCTAGACCAGCTGAAAGATGCTCGATATTTCACTAAGCTAGACTTGCGCAGTGGATATCATCAAGTAAGAATTGAAGAAAGTGACATTTGGAAGACAGCCTTTAAAACCAAACAAGGACTCTTTGAGTGGCTTGTGATCAGGGAAAATTTTAAGAACCCCCCCTAAATTTATAAATATAATAAATGGGCTAATCTCCATGGTATATAGGAAAAATGGAAGGCATTTTTATCAATAATATAATATGTATATATAATTTTTTGGCGAATCTCTCACCTGGCATGGCGAATATTTTACTCAATTATAAAATCTTGTAAGATCTTGTCGAGTCTTTCACTAAATAATAAAACTTTGTAAAGTCCTAGTGAATCTTAGCATAGGCTACATGCTGGTTTAATTCCCCCATTTAAATAGGCTACATTCCAGGTGAATACCATGGGTCAATACCATGTGCCATTTTGGTGAATACCATGGGTCAATACCATGTGCCATTTTTATTTTTATTAATTCTAATATTAGGGTTAATAATGGTTTTTTGCATGGTATTAATAACAATCTAGTCCATGGTATTTGTCCCATAGTATTTTGGCCATAGGTTTCACCTAAATATAACCCATTTTTTGAGTGTTCGTAAATATAAGGTGACTTATGGAGTAAATATAAAAAAATGTTTTATTTGTTTACCATACCTCTCGTTTATTTATATTTTTATTAATTTACCATACCTCTTTTACAAATATGGTATTTGGCCCATAGGATTCACTTAAATAAAACCTCTTTCTTGAGCCTTCATAAATAGAACGAGGGTTATGGACTAAATATAAAAAGAGGTTTTATTTATTTACGATACGTCTAGTTTATTTATATTTTTATTTATTTACCATGCCTTTTGAGTAAGTATAAAAAGATGTTTTATTTATTTACCATACCTCCACTTTACTTATATTTTTATTTGTTTACACCCTTACATGTATATAAGGTGACTTATGGAGTAAATATAAAAAATGTTTTATTTATTTACCATACCTCTCATTTATTTATATTTTTATTAATTTACCATACCTCTTTTATAAATATGGTATTTGGCCCATAGGATTCACTTAAATAAAACCTATTCTTGAAAATGGGCGAATGGATTCACTTAAATAAAACCTATTCTTGAAAATGGGCGAATGGAAGGTTGTAAGTCCTAATTTCAAGGGCTAAATTTACCTTTTTTACCCTCTCCCTTAAAATAAGGTGGGCTATTTGAGGTGATTTGTAAAAATGTACTATGATACAAAATATTCGCCCACTAAAAATTTAAAACCCCTTAATTTCGCCAAAGAGCGAACATTCACCCCTAAAATTATCCTTGCTTGTGATGCCGTTTGGTTTGTGCAATGCACCTACAACTTTCATGCGGGTAATGGATGATGTCTTGCGTCCTTTTCTTGACGATTTCGTTATTGTCTACTTAGATGACATCTTAATTTTCAGCAAGTCTAGAGAAGATCATGTCATGCATGTTAGAAACGTACTTGATGTTTTGAAGAAGAATCAGTTTTTTCTTAAAATGTCAAAGTGTGAATTTGGAAAGACTTCTTTGGTTTATTTGGGACACATAGTAGGAGGAGGTGCTTTGAGAATTGATCCTGCTAAGATTGAGGCTATTGTGAAGTGGCCTACTCCTAAATCCATAACAGAGGTAAGAAGTTTTTTGGGTGCAACTCAATATAGGAGGAAGTTTATCTCTAACTTCTCTTCTATAGCAGCTCCTATGCATGCAGTGACAAGTGTGAAGCATGCTTTTCAATGGGGAGGCAAGCAGCAAAAAGCTTTCGAATCTTTGAAAGAGAAGATTAGTTCAGCTCCAGTCCTTACATTACTGGATTTGAGACAGCCATTTGAGATACAAACTGATGCTAGTGAATATGTTATGGGTGCAGTTCTTCTACATCATGGTAAGCCTATTGCTTTTCATTCTGAAACTTTTAATGGTGCTGTTGTAAATTATCCTACATATGATAAGGAGTTGTATGCGTTGGTACAAAGCGTCAAAAAGTGGAAACACTACTTGATGGGCAAAGAAACTGTTATACATACTGACCATCAGCCCTTACAGTACTTGCAATCACAAAGCAAGTTACAAATCATGACACTTCAGATGGATGGGCTTCTTACAATAGTTCCATTTGGTAATAAGGTATAAGAAAGGTACTTTGAATAAGGTTGCTGATATGCTTTCAAGGCCTATTATTGGTGCTGTTACTTTACTTAAGAATGATTCCATTGTACATGATAGTCACATAGAACAATATGCATCTGATGATGACTTTAAAGATGTGTATGCTAACTTGAGTAAAGGAAATCATGTAGAGGAAAATGACTATCACATGCATAACAATTTGTTGTTTCATTTGGGCAAGTTGTGTATACCACAGGGGGAGAGGATAAATGTCATAAGAGAAGCTCATTCTTCTCTTATTGCTGGCCATTTTGGTGTGAGCAAAATAGTTGCACATCTACAGAGGTATTGCTATTGGCCTTGCATGGTAGATTTTGTTTCAAGGTTCATAAGAGGTTGTTCATTATGTGCTACAAGCAAGCCTAGCAACAAGAAGCTTGGTTTGTATACTCCTTTGCCGGTACCTTCTAGACCATGGGAGAGCATCTCTATGGATTTTGTAGGAGGTTTTCCAAAATCTCGAAAGCAGCATGATTATTTATATGTAGTAGTTGATCGTTTCAGCAAAATATGTATACTTATGCCTTGTAAGAAAACTATAACTGTTGAACAAACTACTGAATTATTTTTTCATCATGTATGGATTCACTTTGGTTTGCCTACTTCCATTATTAGTGACAGGGATTCCAGATTTGTGGGGAATTTTTGGTCCAACCTATTGGAGATGATGGACACAAAGTTGAAGAAAAGTACTGCTTTCCATCCGCAAACAGATGGACAAACCGAAGTTGTGAATAGAACCATTGTGCACCTCTTGAGAGGTTATTGCAGCAAGCATCCCAAGCTTTGGGATGAACATTTGCACTACATACAACATGCTTACAATCGTGCCAATCACTCTTCCACAAACACCTCACTGTTTGAAGCTTGTTTTGGTTACTTGCCAAAATCACCTCTTGATTTCATTCTTGAGAAAGATGTTGCCATTGAGGGACATAGTGACATTGAAAAAGCCCGTTCATTCATTGAAAGAATTCAGCAAATACATCAGCAAATTCAAGAACAACTTGAGAAGAGTCAAGGCAAGTACAAGGAAAGACACGACAAGCATAGAGTCGATCACAAGTTTCAAGAAGGAGATGAGGTATGGTTGTACATTAGTAAGGAAAGGATGCAAGGAGAAGGTAAAAAGCTGAAGCCTATTCGTTATGGTCCATTCAAAATCCTCAAGAAGGTTGGAAATAATGCTTTTCAATTAGATTTGCCTTCCTACATGCAAATGTATTCTGTTGTCAATGTGGACATTTGTATGAACCTCCTTTGATTGCTGATCATGAAAGTGTTGTTCAGCTGCCATCTATAGAAGATTTCTCGCCAGAATTCTTAGATGAGCTGAAAGAAGATACAATCCTTGACAGAAGGACACGCACTTCAAGAAGGGGCAGTGTAGATTATGTTCAGGTTGGTTTCAAAGGCAGCAAACCGAACAAGGCAAAGTGGATGGAGGTGAACAGAGTGAGGGAGCTATACCCTCACCTCTTTAACAGGTAGTTGAAGGCTTTTGGGGTCCAAAAGCTTCCCAATGGGGAGGCGTGATCAGGTGCTCATGTCCTAAGTGTCGTAAAATGCTCAAAATTTAAAGTGCTTAGAACTGGTTCGAAAAACGGTCGCTGTATGAGTAAGTTATGGCAAAAAGAAGAATTTGTCCATAACATTAGAAATTTTAATTTTTCAAAAAAAATTAAAAAAAGAATATTCCGCCGGGCATGAAATCTGAGGCAACCAGCAAACATTAAATGCAACTGCAGTTAAGATGGCAGAATTTTGGCAGGAGCGCCAAATTTGGCGGACCCGCCATAATTGGCGGAGCTAACTGGAGTTAACTAAAGTTAGCTGGAGTTTTTCTAGGGGAAAACTGGAGAAACTTTAAATGGCCATAACTTTGGCTAGGAAAGTCGTTTTTGGACAAATTTGTTTTTGATTTTGGGTATTTTCGACCTTCTGAAGCCATTGGTGCAGGTATTACAGCCATATGAGGTCATTTGCAGAGGTTTTAGAGCCGTGAAAGTTCTAGGAGCCACTAGGGCCCAGTTTTGTGAAGACTGTATAGGGTTGCAGGTATCCATTGGAGGTGATCCAATAGTCAATCCTAAAGGATTCATGTGTAGAACCTATTTTTTCCATCTATTTCACCTGTAGATGCTTCTATTCAGCTGTATTTTCAATTTGAGCATTTAATAAAAACAAGGACAAGCCCGGTTGGGAGCTTTGGACCCAGCAGACGTAGCCCTGGAGGGGGTGAACTGCTTTATCAACTTCTTTTGCATTTGTGGTTGATTTATTTTGCAGATCAAATTCATTTTAATGTGTTAAACAGTAAAAGGAAATAACTCTGCTATGCTTAAATGGGTCATGAACAGCTGCAAATTTCATGTGTGTTCTTTCTGCAAGACATGGAAATCTTTTAAACATGTTTAATTCTGAATTGAATACCTTGCAAACAAATTTCAAGTAGTTTCAAATAAAGATCACTGTAGCATAGGATCCTACGAATTGCGATAATTTTGTGATATTTTCAGATGGGTCCATGGGTGAGACCTTCCATACAATATCCATTGGTTCATTTTCAGGAGTCATAACAGTTGCAACATCTAACTTTATTTTCTTCCTCTATCTCTTGACAACAGCTTTGTGGGTAGGACTATAAAATACATCTAGTGGAGGAATTTCCTCAATTCTCAAAATAATATCTGAAGTGGGGGTGACAGGAATGAGCTCAACATCCGGAGTGCCTACAACTTTTTCTACTAGTGTTTCTTGAGTTGAATTGTGTTGTGTTTTCTTAGGAGTCTGTATCTCAGATGTTTGTTCATCTCTGTGAATCTTCTTATTGAAATGTTCCCATTCCTTTTCCAAATCAATAACTGGGGTTTTTCATGACTAAGTGGATCTTGAGTGAACTTCTTCCTGTTTCTTTGTTGTGGTTTTCTCAACTGTTTCCTCTGTAGTTCCAGCTATGTCCCTTTTGGACTCTTTATTTTTATTGCCTCCCCCATTTTGAGACTGGTGCTCTAACTCATGAGTAGATCTATCTCGGGTTTCTTCTTTTTTTATTCTCTTTAGAGCTGTCATCCAAGCTTACACTGGGAGTTGGCTCCCTTATTGGTTCAATTTGCAATAGGTCCAATGGGACCTTCAATAATCTTATTTTTCTGTATACATGGAAAGCTTTAACATCATTTGGGGAAAAAGTAGTGATTCCATGTGCGTTGCTTCTGAAAATGTTTCTTTTTGTAGGAAGAGGTCATCGAAGGCATCCTCCTAGTGGGTGAATGGTTTTAATTTCACCATAGTAGTGAAGTCCTTAGCAGTGCCATTTGGGTCATATTGCCTTCCCGAGATTGTAGCTAATCTCAGAGACTTCATTATCTTTGCTTCTTTGCATGCATATCCAAAATCATGTAGTGCAAATACACCACATTACAATGGAAATGTAGGCCAAATGGCCTTCTTCTACTCTTTCAATCCTCTGCTCAACCCACCTTCCCCTGCCATTTGGTAGGCTATCTCCCTGGCCATTAATTTGTCAGAGAGAACGTATGGGAGAACATGTGGTGAAGAAATTCTCCCAAATACTCTTATATAGGTAAATGTTTCCTCCCCAAACCATTTGGCTATAGGTAAGATAGCCTCTTCAGCTTCTTTTGAAAACCTTGTGGCGATTGTGTTGTAGACTTATTTCTGGATGGGTAGCATAACTCCTTGAAAAATATTATAAAAATGGGGGTGAAACTGAGACTCCCACAAAATCTTATGGTACACATGGATAGGAAGCAGGTCTTGCACAGTCCACTTCCATCCCATAATGGGAAATTTGGAACTAAAATAGATTGCATCCATTACAAAAGCGCTCATGAAAAACGGGGGATAAACCCTTAAAGAGGGACTTCTTTTTCTCCTATATTCCATAATGGATTTTTCCAAATTATCAAACAAAATTTGAGCCCAATTCATTATTGTTGCGTTCACAACTACATCTATTAATGGAAGCCATTCCAAGGAAAATTTGGTGCGATCGAGTTTACCGAACAACCTACATAGCATGACTGCTGTGAAACTATAAGGGGGAGAGATAGATGTCGTAGAATGCATACTCATCTTATCCCGTTTGATCTTGCCTTCGCTTTCTATCCAGGCTCACGTGACATCTGTCGAGTCTTCGTTCTCCTTATCAAATTTCTCGAGGAACTATTTATTGTAGAGCTTCTGTGGCTCTGGTAAATGGTACATAGTCGTAGGCTGTCTACTGAAAAAGATCCCATAACCTCTTGCCTATGATTCTTGAATTCTTTGTTTGAGACATCCACCACATCAATTATCCTCTTGACCATATCCATGTATGGGATTATCTTCGGTCTTACGACTATGCGGTGTAGAAATGAGCATGATGTCTCAAAGTAGGAGGCGTCAAAGGAAACATGAGCATCGGTCATGACCTTTGCTTGCCAATGGCCTTGGTTTTTCCTCTTCTAAAAAATCATACATGGCCTCCCATGTTGAAGCTCCTTCGTCTCTGTTGCATGTAGTATCAGAAAAAAGAGGGATCATTTCTAACTTTTCAGATGCAGCTGCCTTTCCCCTCTTTTCCATTACTTCTAACAACTCTTCCTACGAATTTTTCCTGAAATGGAGCAAAGCAGAAGTTATCAGATAGAAACAAGAAAGAATGAAAAATGAGGATGAATGATACAGATAACCTTGAAAAGGTGACAAGAAAAGAGTTTTAATTAAACGCAGATGAAAAAATACCATATCGCGTCGAGCCGCTTTTCAACATAAATGCCATTAACCCATACTAACTATCCATTAACGATTCTTTATTGCTACCTTTATTACTCATTAACGTTCTGCATCGTAAGATGGGAAGGAAAACTTTTAAAGTGGCAAACTTTAGCTACGAGAATGTTGATTTTGCAATTGCGATGCAATATCACAAATCACATATCGCATATTTGATTGTGCGCTTTCTTAGAGTTCCTTAGGTTCCTTCAAGATGTGAGATGTGGGATAGTGGTGTGTTCTTTATTTTTTTAAAGCGTAGCTTGTTTGATGGAAATTTTACCTTATCAAGCGTTTTTTTTATGTGGCAAATTTAAGTGCTACTTTATGACATAGGCTTTAATCGGGTCCAGGCTTTTACCGCATTTTGCAACATCACATGATTCGTAAGTTTTGAGACCTTTCATAAGTGTTTCTGATGTGATGCCATAAGATTGACTATCTCATCGCAATATTGCATTTCGCATGTTTCAACATGCTTTTTGAGAGTGTGTCCTTTGAGAATGACGATATGCGATACAGGCTTTAATAGGAAATGCCTTAGGCCCTTGTTTTAAATGAAAAAGACTAAGATATCTAGGTTAAGCGCGGTGACTCTTTTGATCACTTTTCATGAGTTTTGCTTATTAATAATGCTTTTGACACACTTGGTCCAGCAATAGGCAAAAGGGCGAGTATTGTTAGCTTTTAAAGGGTTTTGACTTGATATATTTCTTTATTCCAAAAATTTAAAAGAAAGTGTCTAAATGATAAATTTGTTTTTGAAGGATTTTATCAAGGGTACCTATTTAATAATAGATATTAACTATTATATAAATAAATGGGGGCCTTTTTGAATAGCACAACAGGGCCCAACCAACGTATCTTGAATTTCCCTGGAAATTTTACAAACTTATTGTCATGAAGTAGAACAAGCCTAGAAATTCTTCTGCTTAATAATGTCTATCATGCTAGGCCTTTTCTCTTTCTTTCTGTACCTGCTGGTGGAATACTTCTATAAATCTATCTTCCTCCAGAGAAAGAAACTACGACATTATTTCCTCCATCATATCAGGGTTTTCCATATCTGTAAAAGCTGCAATCCTCAAGCTAGGAATGATGTACTCCATGGGAATCACAACTTCTTGCCCATAAACTAACCTGAAGAGTGTCTGACGTGTCAACTTTTTACATGTGATTCTATAAGCCCATAACATTGCTGGAATTCTAAGGTCCCAGTCATCTCTATTCACATTTCATACCTTGGTAAGTGCATTCTCCACAATATTATTAAATGCTTCTATTGTTTCATTGGCTTGAGGGTGATAAGGGGTACTCTTCTGGTGATAAACTTCGAACTCCTGAGTCAATGCTTCAATAGTCTTATTTAGGAAGTTTGAACCTTGGTCACTCATCAAAATCTTCAGACATCCAAATCTATACAAGATGTACTCAAAAATAAACTTTGTAATAGTCTATGCACTGCAGTCCCTCACTAGTTGTGCTTCGGCCATCTTGTCAAGTAACCTGTCGTTGTAATTATGTACCTTGCAGCAGTCCTCTTTCTAGGTGGGTTGATGGGTCCAACAAAATCAATGGCCCACTTATCAAAGGCCCGCGATGTAACTTCTGGTACCAATGAAAAATCATGTCTTCTGGAAGGCTTCCCTATTCTTTGACACACATCACATACTCGACATTACTCCTTCAGATATTTATGTAGTGTAGGCCATGACAATCCTACTCTCAAATCTTCTGTGCAATAGCTTTTCCTACATAGTGTCCACCAGTTGCGCCCCTAAGAGCCTCTACTAGGATCATCTGTCTTTCGTGTTCAGGAACATATCTATGTAGTATCTCATCTGGTCCCATGTATATAACTATCCTACTATTAATGAAAATTCAGTTGCCTTAACCACTAATTCTTTCTTTTGTTGTGTAGTATACTATGAAGGAGCCATTCCTGTGGTAAAAAATTGAATGATATCTGTGAAATGGTCATCTGCCACTCTGACTGTAAATAACTGCACACTAGGGAGATTATCCTCTATGCTAGTTGGTTCTTCCCCTATTTCCAGTATTAATAGATGGTCAGGTCCTGCGTTTAGTCTCCTTGGTTTAATAATGATCTAAAAGTCATATTCCTGTAACAACAGTAACCATCTACAAATATTTCCTCCTAACACAAGCTTATTAACCAAATACTTCAGTGTAGAAGGATCTGTAAACATTTTAAAGCATGCCCCTAGAAAAAAATGTCTAAACTTCTACAAAGCATAAACCATGGCCAGTCCTTCCCTTTCTGTAGTGGTGTAATTATTTTCTTCTTTAGATAACTTTCTACTTGTAAAAGCCATAGGATGATCAATCTCTCCTACACCAAGTTGTGCCAGTAACACTCCTAAAGCTATACAAGAGGCATACACATGGACATGGAATTACTTATTCCAATCAGAGAACACTAGTATAGGTGCAACTACCATTTTTTATTTCAATATGTCGAGGCTCTTCTGACATTATTCATTCGATTGAAAATTTACATCCTTCTTCAACAATTTATCCATAGGCATAGTGATCTGAGCATACCCCTTGTTGAACTTCCTGTAATACCTAGTATGTCCCAATGTAGTGCAAAGTTGTCTTAGGTGGAGGAAAGTTCATAATGATATCAATCTTAGTAGGGTCCACCATTAGTCCTTGCTTATGGAAAATATGTCCCAACAATATGCTGAAAGGTACACAAAATATGTAGTTCTTTAGATTCAAAGAGATATGATATTGTCTACATGTGTCGAGCATAAGTCTTAAAATTCCAACATGTTTTCTCAACAATCCAAATACTTTCCAATCATAAAAATATACCTCTAAAAACTTGTGGATGTATTCCTTAAAAGCTGCAACCACCACCCTAGAAAATATAGCAGGGGGGTTTTTAATCCAAAAGGCATTACCGTGTATTGATATGAGCCCTATTTTGTAGCAAATGTGGTCTTATGCGAATCTTCAGGTGCAATCCTAATCTAATCATAACCTGAGAATCCATCTGTAAATGAGTAAGCTTCCTTACCTCCTACATTTTCTAACACTTCATCTATGAAAGGGGTGGGGAAGGGATCATGTAAACATGCATCATTCAACTTTCTCATATCAACACAGATCCTAATTTCTCCTTGAGGCTTTTATCTTGCACCACCATAGGACTCGCCCATTCTAATTCTTCTACAGGTTCAATAATTCCTGCTGCTGTCATCTTATCAATTTCTACTTTCACTTTCTCCTTATACTTTAGGTTCAACCTATAAGGTCTTTGTTTGACCGGCTTTGCATCAGGCTTAAGGGGAATATTCATAACTTCTAGATCTCCCATTATACCCTTCATCTATGAAAACTTTGTGGGAAATAGTTCTTGATATTCATGAAGTAACTCTGTAACTTTACTGATTGTCTCCTCATCCCAATAGTCTCCTATTGTTGCAAACTTGGGTTCCTTCTCTAATCCTATGTTCACCTTCTTGGTCTTCAGTGGCTTCATTATGTCTAGTATCTCTGGCTCAGGTCCAGTTACTTCGTGGTATCCTTATGAATCTACTATGTCTATGTTGTGAGGGTCTTCTTCTTCATCTGTCGTAAGGTTATAACGCTCAAATTCATTTTCTATCTACGTAGCCCAATTAGGTTTCTTCCATGTCAGTGGGATTACATTCTCAAAGATCCTCTTCTTGACTGTCTGAAGGGAAAAATCTATGTATGGACAATCATCCTCAAAGTTGAATGTTAATATGAAGCCATCAACCATGTCTGCCCAGTTCAAGGTACCACGTCAAAGCTACATTTTTAGGTACCAATTCTTAGGGATTGTATCTAATGTATGAATGAATCCATGTACCCATTCTTGTAGTGGAATCTCCATCCATTTTGTAGTGCATAGTTGGATATGCTTCCTAGGATTAGTTTCACAATCATATTTTATCTCCATCTCTCTATATATCTGTCCAAACCTTATCCCTGTCAATCTTCGACATTCCTGCCAACCTCCTATATTCTTCTTGTGTGCATTCCACCATCTAGTAGGAGAAACTTTCAAGGCCATATCTAAGGCTGACAACCTTTGATTTTTTGGAACTTGTTCTTCATAATCATTAAGAAAAGTATTTACATCACCTAAGCCATAATAAGAGGGCATGTTACATACCTCAGATATCATACAATGAATTGATTGGGTAATTCTTGTGCAATGCCTTGTGGATAATTCATGTAGCCTATTCTGCCAATTCTCCAACTCTTCTTCTGAATCTGAGGTACAAGAACTATCATGCTCCCAACTCAAATTTCCTTCTGTAGTAGGGTTAACACATTCCTGTTCTTTTGCTTCCATTTGATATATATTCTCTATGTTAGCCACACAATATTCTTCTTTGACTGGTTCTATATATCTTACTCCTTCTTATGGATCCAAGGGAACATTTACTCTCATATTGTTTCCTTCAAATATCATCTGTCTCTTCTTCATATTAATTATGGCCATATTTTCAAATATTGAGTCAATTCCAAGCATTGCAAGATAAGGGTTACTCTCATAGACAATCTCTATTACTTCAAAATAAACAATTGTGAAAACTCCTTCAATATCCACTGTGACACCTGAGTCTTCCCAGAGGGAAGATCTTTTTCTTATTTTCCAACCTTAACTGAATAGGCGACCACTGTAGCTTCAACTTACCCATTAATTCCCATGTCTTCTTCGTCAAGAAATTAAAATCAAATCCCAAATCCAGAATAATTTGATCCATCTCATATTCTCCTACTAAGCCTCATCTCTCTTATGGTTCTCTTCTGTCGATGCAAATTATTGATTGCACGCATCTCACTTCGCAGTGTTTCTTTGGATGAACAGGAATCTATCAACTCTTGAAGCCCTTCTACAACCTTTTTATCTCTTAACAATTTCATACAAGTCTACAGAAAAGACTTTAAAATATAACCTACTTGACTTGTTGAATCTTGGTCTTGTGTTGGAGCTCGATTATGTGTTAGAGCTTGGTTGTATATCGAAGCTGATGACACGTCACAGTTACTTTTTTTATCGGGCTTTGATTGTGCAAGGCTGAAGCTACAACATCCATAAAACTTCGCTTTTCTTCCATAAATACTTATTTTTATTTTTGAATATCAAAAACATAAACTTTCTTAACAGTGTTTGTGACCGTGCACTTTCAAATTCTTTCTTTTCATCTGCTTACAACTATCAATCACAGCTCCACGTCTAGTGACAATACTAATTCGAGGTTCATCGGTCTTCCTTTTAGAAATCATCATTTTAATATTCTATGTGGGCTGTTGATTCCTTTTTTCTTGCATCTTTTCCATAAGTACAGGACATTCTTCAATTACATGGTTTGAGGATTTAAAGTACTTCCCTGATGTTGTGGGTTCTGGAAGTCTCTTGCAAAATGACTTGGCTGGCTGCAATTATAGAAAATGATGTGTCCACATCCTCGACCAGATCCACCACCTCAACCTCTTCCTTGGTTAGCTCCTTGACCACTGCATTGTCTATTGTCCTCATATTTGTGCTCTTCTGCTTGCATTATGTAAGCGTCACCACCACATTCCATCATTAGTTTGTAAGCTTAACAATTATTCTCATCTTGTCTTGCTAATTTACAGAATTTTCAATATAGATTCCTCAGAGTTTGTACATATTTATATAACAAGTAACAATATTCTGAATGATGTTGGCCTCTAGTCTTACATATTTTGCACCACAGGATGGATCCTGCATTCAAGGGATTTGGTGCCCCACCAACCATGTAATCCCTGAAGATAGGGCACTGTTCTTTAGAATGGCCCTCCAATCTGCACTTCGTACACCATACTTCTTCTCTAACTTATTTTATTTTCTTGATGTCTTGTATATGTAGGGTTAGGTTTGCCAGTTGATTCTGAATCTGTTGCATGCCTGCATTAGTATCTCCTATAGGCGAAGCTTCCAATTTCATCGCAATCTGTAGAGCTTCAACTTGACTTTCTATCTTTTGTTGCATAAATGGAAATCTGATATGTGGTAGTAGTATAACTATAAACCATTCTTGATGTTTCTACGAAGCTATGTCGAATCTTACTTGATCCAATAACACCTTAAATATCTGATCAAAATCTCAAACAGAATCAGTAGGATTATGTTTGATCTCTTTCAACTCAGTGATGCACTGGGACTTAGACTTCAACTTCTTAAATTCTCTTATCATTAATGTTTTAATATCTACAAACGCTATGTTCGGATTATTTGAAGACTTCATATACCATGTCAATGCTCTATATTGGAGCGTCGCAATGAGCTGCACTTTCTTTATATTCTCATCGTTGATCTACTTTGTTGTCCATAAGACTTCACATAAAGACCAAAAATGTTCCAGATCCTCCAATCCAATTCCTTTGAAAAAGGGTACCTTAGTATTGTCAGCCATACTTCTTCTTGGAAGGGGAGGGGGATGGGGGGTAGGAGGGGTAGGGGGATGGGGAAAGTCAAAAAAACCCTGGATATTGCTAGATTATGGCTTCTACGAACTCTTAGGCTAGGAGGATGAATACTGCGAAGTTGCCTGGGGGTTATCAGGTTGGATTTCTTCTCTTTCACTTTCAGAACCACTCAAAAGAGGACTATATTTTGTCTCTAAAAAGGTCTTCGAGTCTTGTCCATGAGATCTATTTCTAGATCTACTCAATATCTCTTTCCACTTCGTGTTACTTCGATATCTTGCTCAAATTTGTTCTCTCTTCTTCCAAACATAGGTAAACTAGCAATCTGATTGCATCTGTAAAACTCCCTTTTCACACAAAAGAATATTAATCCAAAGTTTTAGAGATTCTAAATACTTACCTCGCGTCCTTTGAAGAATCACCATTCTGCTTCGATGTAGGACACAGTCGAGTCTACGACGAACTCATTAATGAATCCTCCCAAGATGTTATCAATCTAGAAATTGATAGCCCTTGAGACCCTATTTTTAGTGCTCTTGAGTCATTGTATCACTTCAGGAGTCCACACAGTAGGTTCTTCACCCTTAAAAAATTCTTCCTTTCGATCAACCTCGATATCCACTTGTACATCTTAATAGGAAAAGAAAAGAAGAAAATTTCATATTGATCTATAAAAATATACTTCTGTAACCAAAATTTGGATGTCAGACAAGGGTTTCTATTTTCTTGATCCGCAAATTCTCTCTTTTTCAAGTCTATCCAGTCTTGAATATCCTTCTTTGATGGGTACCACATCCACATATACCTCAAACAGATCTCAATCTTGGCAATAGAACCATTTCTTGGATCAATTTGGGCTAACCCGGGTTTGATCTATATTGTGAACCAACAAAAACCCTTAATCATTTTCCCTTTTGGCAACGACCTGCAAGCAGATCACAATCTCACCTAAAATGACTATGGGAGGATGCAGAACTAGGTTTCTGTAGCCTTGAGGGACTAGGAGATGTGGTATTATTATGTTATCTTATTCTTAGCATTTATAAATCACTTCGTCGTATTAAATTAATCACTTAAACATTCCATATAAAACCATAAACTATCTTTGTGTTGAAGTAAAATGCAACTGTAATAACTTCTACTCTACAACAGATAATAATAAAATACACACGTAAGAACACCAAATTAACGTGGTTCACCCTAGTGTAGGGTTACGTCCACAAGAACTATTGCTTAATATAATGAATCTTTAAACAATAACCAATTCTTGGCCTGTAGACTAAATTGCAGGGTGTCTACGCGCTCAACTGTAGACTCTTCTTTAGGACTCTATGCACTCAGCTGCAGAGCCTCTCCTTTGTTACCAAATTATAGATCACAATAATTCATCCATAACACTGATTGATTATGATATTTTCTCTTCTTATTATTTTACCCTATATATATTATTACATTGTAGGGTTACATCATCAAAATACCATGGTCCAAATACCATGGACTCCCTAAAACAAGCAACTATGGCCCCAAAACCATTGATCCCTTACAAAATCGCACACTTTTACAAAAAGGAGGGGCTTCGACCCACCTTGAAGCCCTTACAACACCGTGTGGTATATTTAATTCCTCAAAATGCGCTCTACTGTTCCATTGTGTGCTCCGCCCCACAAAATGCAGAGTCTTTACCAAAATCTAGGCCAAGTTGGGATGCACCCAACACCTTCCTTTTGCTGTGACTTGCCTCACCATACGCCGAACCTATATCTTCTTTAAGAGAAGTCGTGATTTAGATGGCATAGCAACAAATGATGCCAAATGTGTCACCAGTGTGTGTATATCTATATATATATATGTGATATCATTAATCAACCAGTTAGATCATGAATGCAATCCTACACTCCTCTAATAGAATCATGCGCTGATGTAAGGTTGGATGTTACATCTCCCCATTTGAGAATATTAAGAATCATCATGACTAAATGGAGATATGAATGGCTCCCCCTTTTCATCCAGCCATAATTTTCAACTCACCATGATGAAAGAATTTCTGGACACTCTGTCGTTCTCATATGAGGTGTATAACTCCTAAATAAAGTGGTCTAGATGTGAGCAATGGATATAGGACTGAAGCATCTCCCCACCAACTTCTAAAGGTTTAAAAATTCGTACAAAAGTTGAGAATGAGAGTTGGTGATCGAGCTGGCATGTCTCAGCCATACACATGGTGGTTTCACATATTCCATGACCCCAACTAATTTAATTAACCACTAGAATGTGGTCCTGTCACAAGGCATTACTAGAGCCTCAATCGTGTAATTCAATCTATGACGAAACTACAAATCGAAAATCATATTTTTATCACTAATCCTATCATCCAAGTATTGTGACTGATGGAGAAAGCTTGAAACACAATCTTACTATTACGCAATGTGTATTTCACTCAAGAGTGGGACTAGGTTTAGAGTTGTAGTTTGTGACCAGAGGATACACAATGAAGTTGTGGCTCTACAGAGACGAAATCTCACCTCTCAATCTCATTTGCATTGAAGCCTCATCAACCATTGTTCTTAGGAGGCATGCATAGTGAAGTAGTGCTCCACGAAGACAATGGCTTGTCATTGATACACCATCACAAAGAGTGAGGCTCTAATATAGAGAGAAATGTATTGCTGCATTGGTTTGAATACTTCCCATGCCCTCGAATCGTTGAGTTGTTTTGACTAAGGCACGACACTGCAAGTCACACTCTCATTCCCAGTTACCGAATCGCATTTCAACACCTTAGGAAAGCCCCCTAGGGAGTGTGACTTGTTAGAGATGTGACTGTGCAACCTACAACAAGTCACACTTCCACCGGAATCACGCAATCACATTTTGATGCCTTAAAGAAGAATCCAAAATATGTTACTCCTTCATAATGCGACTCTGCGACCTTGGTATGTCACCGACTATCTCCCAGGTCACATTTTCTCCATAGGGAACAATTTCTTCAACAAGATTGGTATGATGGCCAGAAAGGTGTTGTATGTAGGCTTGTGTCATGATGAGGTCATTATCATCACATAAGAGCCAACATTCAAGAATAATAAAGGAATAAACCGAAAACCTTTGGCAACATGACACAGAGGGCATTTGTGCATATGAAATCATTCAAATGATTTATAAATTTGTTAGAGGATTGATAAGATGTGCCCAACACACCATGCAAGTGGGATGGGCCCATGGGATGTAAATTACTTCATAGTTTACAGAAATATTGTGCAAAAATTGTATGAGGGTCCCTAGGTACCCCTTGATTTTCGAAAGGGCTCTTATTCATATATTTCTGTCAATGAATCCTGATGGGTTCATTCCTAGACAATGTGGAAATGCAAACACATTGATTTGAACAAGGATTTTTCATATCAATTCTAGACACTTGTATGAGTCAGTGAAAAGGATAACGATGGTCCTAAAGGGGGGAGATTGAGGAATTAGGGTTTAATGCAATTCATAAAGCATATCAACATCAAAATTAAATCAATAGAAAAGGGAAGTTAGTAGAAAAGGTATGGAAACTCTTGTTCATCTCACATCATTTGTTAATCATTTAAGTTAATTTTTATTTCATATAATTAATAATTTGTAAGGTTGTATCATAAATATTTAATATGTGTGCAAGATTGGCATGGTGAAACAATCTCTTGCTAAGATCCCTAAATGTGCGATATTAGGAAAAAAGGACATCAAGGATGGGGGAATACTTCATCAAAGGTCTAAGAGGATGGCGCTTTGCACAAGAGGACATGTCAAGGCTCATTAAATCTCCTACGATGAATTGAAAAGGAAGGGAGTGAGAACGTTGACCATGTGAAGGGAGCTCTAGTTTCTCATAGAAGCTACAAGGTGGAAAGAGAGTTCCTCATAGGCTCTAGGAACCGGTCAGCCATACCAAAGGCACAAGATCAAAAGGTGGTTTTATAGACATATTTGGGCACTACAACCCCAATCACATATGTCCATAAACCAATGGCTTCTAAACCCCTAAAATTGTTGTTTCATACCCTAAAGGAACAAGGTCAATTGATTACATCATTTCCCAGAAGTTCCCCATGAAAAACTGCTCAGAACTGGTCAAAACTGGACCATACAGACTGCTCCATGCTGACGTTGCGATGCATCTCACCTGTTACACACAGAGGGAGCGATGCATACTGAAAAGCCCTTCTGTAGGGTGCGATGAGTGAGAGCAGACAAATGGCAGAGGCAGTTTGCTAGGTGGAAACCCAGAGAATCTTCTAGAAATTGCTCATTTGACACTTGCCTCTCTAAATTCACCCAACGATGAGTAAGAGGTCATGAAATGTCCAAGTGGAACCAAGAACTATCAGAGAAATGAGACTAATCAAAATCCCAGAATATGACTCACCCCCCTGCAAATATCTATATATGGATCCCTCATCCTAGAGATCCAGAGGCTGGAATCTTGTATTTTGTAAGGAAGTGTTGTCGGTTTCTCTATGAAGCATTGTATTGTTGGGTGATCTAGTATTTTCATGAGGTGAAGAGGGCTTTCATGCTAGGAGGATGGAGCTGGATCAAACAGCTGGGTTGTAATCCTCTCTTCTACTACTTCTATCAATAAAGTTATTTGAGTTTTCCTCCATATACTTGTATATTTCTGAATCTTGTGTTTGTGTATGCATTTATATGGTTAATGTACATCTGATCCTATATTATTTATGGTTATAGATCCTTATGCTTTGATGGTATTTCGTTGCTTTGACTCTACAGGTGTTCTTTCAAAGGAGAGAGGAAACAAGCAAGGAGCCAAGCGAAAGACTGAGATTGGTACTCTCTGCTTCTCTCTCATCTATCTCTCATAAAGGAAAACACAAGTTGCTTTGGTTTGTTTGTTTCTAAGATAGCTACCCGTCTTAGTTTTCCCGTAAACAAAATGGCGACTCCATTGGGGAGTAAATAGTCTATTTGTTTGTCCTTGTTGTTTGCTTTATAAACTACAGACGGAGCCTGAAGTTAAGCCAGCTAGCCTTCGAACTGATTTTTCTATGCAATTGCAAAGTAGATCAATGCTGCTTCAGTCAATCTCCGGGTTGGTTTATGAACTAAACATCTGACTTGCAAACATCCTAAGAGCCCTAGTGGTAGCTCAATAACCTCATTAGATTATCCCCTATACTTTGTGTTTACTACCTATCATAAGCTCAGCCTAAATCCCTAAACTTAGTTGCAAACTGTGAGTGAAAACCGAGCTCAGTCTCATCCCTGGACCATCGCACTGTCTCTCATTGGTAGTCTGGATGCATCACACCTCCCGTGTGCTGCAGGTGAGATGCATCCCTGTTTCCCTTAAGGATAGGTGCGATGATTGAGTGAGACTATTTCTGCCTCCAAATTTTGGTTTTTTCTTCATTGTTTTCAACTCTATTCAGTAGTTTTGCTGTCTATGATCAGTATATCACTGTTGAAACCTTCTTCCTTTGCATTATTCAACCACCATTGATAAGGAATTGTAAATGTTTTTTATGTATTTTTCACCTTTTACAGTCCTCCTTTGCAAATAGTAGCTTAATCGAACTGTCGCCTTTTGATTTGAAAGTGTTGCAACTATCGTTTCAGTTAAGAAAAAGAGTGTCGTAAAGTCTTCCTCTTTTAGATAGTCGATTACACTTTTGCCATTGTATTTTATTTGAGTTATCAATTCTGTGAAGTGTCGAAAACAGTTTTCCTTTCGAAATTGAAAGTGTCGTCTTAGTCTTCCTTTTGTTTTTTGAAAATAAATTATTAAAGTGTCACTTTGAAGAAAAGTAGTTCAGATCTGTACTTAGTTTTATTTCTGTCATTCTCACATTAAGGAAACTAAAAAACAAATACATGCATGTGCATTTGCATTTAGACAGCATGCGGAAATTGATTTAGGAAAAGTGCATTTATTGTGTGCTCTCTTCTCTATGTTGAAAGAATTTTACTTTTATTTCCCTAGTACCTAGGATTTTCATTGCTAAAAGAAAATAAACGACTGTTTATCATCTTAGATTGCATATTTAGGAATTGTACATCTACATCACGCGGTGAACCTTGAAAGGCAAACTTCTTAAGAAAGATCAATTGTAAAATAAACCTCAATGAACATAAAAACGCTTAGGAACCTAACGCACAACATCTAGAAGTCTAGGCTAGAGACGTATTCCGACGTCGTAAAGCCTGGTAACTATCATTTTCATCATAGGTTGGGTGATTCCTCCTCTTTGATATGACAAGTGCTAGTACGGACTTCTGCTCCCATGTACCGTCGAGTATATATTTGGAAACCACAATAGGTTATATCCTTTATCCTTAGGAAGCCGTGTCTGCTGCCCTATCGATCGCAATGCACTGAACATAGCATTCGGGAAGATTGACTACTGTACATAAAAGTATATTGCAGTTTTGCGCTTGGTTTGGTAATCCCTCTGTCTAGACTTCCAAAATAGTCACTTTCTTTCCTTTTCAAACTCCTTAAAAGAAAAGTTCCATATGAGCACTTGTCACTTCAGGCTCATTAAAAATCGAAGGCGACTAGACTCATCTTTAGATTTTTCTCGACTCTTAAAAGTTGGAAAAGCAAGTTGTGTCAAAGCGTCATAAAATTCATTTAAATCAAAACAACATTTTCCCCTTTTAATTTTGATTTGATCGAGTAATCTGCAATCGTGGAAGAAAGTCAATCAAAACCCCGTTGTTCTCGGAGACTAACGAGTCAACCGTCTTTGACTCTGGAAATGAAACCATTCTGGGCCAAGCGATCTCGTTTAACTGGGTCAAAGTCTCCTGGTTTATTTGAAACTTGTGTTTCAACATCATCAGAGGCTCTGGTTACTCCAATTATTTCTGGAACCCCTGCCTCTACAGAAGAAGTTCCGCAGTTACAAAAGGACATTAGAACTGATCCTAGTGTAACGGTAAACACTTATATTCCAGAACCAGCTCCATCTAGAGATGATTTGGAAGGTGTCACCCCTCCAACATCTATCGCTGCAAAGTCTATACCTTCTTCGACATTGTTAACGCTCAAATCTGCCTCAGGCTGAAAAAGGCAAAACTCGAGGCAACATCAAACCACGCTCAGCCTCATAGCTAGCCCTTCGAGGACAGGAGAGGGCTCTCTCCGGGTCTATCTCGTCAAAAGGTTTTCAAAGGTGCTGAGATAACCAATAAGGAATACTGATCTTAGGCTAGATATTAAGTGCAGAGGTTTAAAGGTGATTTTTTGGGATTTTTGTTGAATCAAAGGAAAAAGCAATTTTGGGTGTGGGGATGAGACACAATTTCTGCAGAGGTCTGCTTGGAGCAAGATAGGCAATTGTTTTTATGCTTTTAAAGTGATGTGGTGAATAGATCAGATAGGTGAGGAGCTAAGGAGAGCAAGCAAGAGCAAGGGTTCTCCTTAAACTGAAGAAAACATGGAAAATTAAACAAATTTAAAGGCAGAGCGTAGCAAATTTATGGATTCTACCTTAACACTTCATTTGTTCAATTGCAGAAGACGAGAGAGGGAAATGATACACATAACAAACTTACAAGTACTGAAAGAAGCACACCATCAAGACATAAAGCCACAAGAATTCCAAATAGTGTTGCAAATCCCTGGTCTTCCCTTTGCCAAAATGCTGAAGTAAAATGTACAATAAAGTCTCAAAGCCTCTTCCCAAAGAGTCCAACCATGAAAATGACTAAGAAAATACATAATATATGCAAGATAACACATTCCCTTGCCTCTAGGGGTCGAGCTCATCATCCTAGGAGCTGTTTCAACCAATTCTAAACAAAGCACTACAATCTAGGCAGTCAAAACAACTTGCCTCTATAAGCTAGGAAACCAATCCATTCATTAAATGTTTGCTATTTCATGAATGAATCATCTAGAATAGGTAAATAAGTGTCAAGTCAACATAAAATTACATTAATTACATCAAGGAGGGTGAAAAATCCCATCACAAGTCAAAACTGGTCCAACTGGCTGCGTTTTCCTGAGCTGAAGATGAAAATTTTGGAAAATATCCTGATGCGTAGCGCGCCAAAACCCTACGCGTAGCGCGCCTTTCAACCTACTTTTGGGGCACTTCCCAGCCTCCAAATTGAGCTCAGGTTGGCTTGTTGGAAATACCTAGATGTGCACATTCCAACCCAAGTGGAATTTTCCAATTTGGTGTCCATTTGCCCCTCCAAAAGTTCATTCTCCCAAGGCTGCTACTTGTGTGTCCAAAAACGGGCAGTGAGGTCATTTTTTGCATGTTTTTTGACCTTTTGGGGACCTAAATCCTGATGAAATGCCTTGGCAGTGGCTGAGCAGATGTATTTCATCATGACAAATCCAAAAATGCAAACCTTTCTTGAATTGGACCTCCCCATCTTCAGGGTAGCGCGCGGCGCGCTACGCGTTGAGGGAAAAAACCTGTTTTTAATACAAAAATTTCAAAATTGACAAGAAATTCTCCAAATATTTTGAAATTTGAGCTGAGGGTGTCTCATCAAGTACCATGCTCCTTCAAGGAGGCTTCGGCCAAAATTTGGAGTGGATCGGGCCTTTTTCTCTGTTTTAGTGCCTTGCTCAATCGCCCTTTAAGGATCTTCAGTTTCGCTTTGCAAACATGCATGCGGGCCCAGTAATGATTCTTCATATGGCGGAGCATATATTTGTCTCTGTTTGCCTTGGCTAACAATTTCTCTAAATGAGTGTTCACCCGGATGAGCATAGACTCTCGCTCAATAGGTGTCAAATCACCGGGTCTCTTGCGGGCCAAGTTTCGGTCTTCTCGGATTCGCCGCAACTCATAAAGAGTGTGTACATCTTCTAGCTGTTTGTTGCGCTACTCCAACTAGTTGATTGTCCAATTGGCCATTTCCAATTTCTGTTGCAACAAGTGATTCTTAGCCTTTTGTTGTTGAATGACCTCCTTTAGCTCTAAGCTAGGAGCGCTGATATCAAGGTCAATAATATCCGTGTCTGGATCTCCTGAAGGTCCCTCATCCAACATGGGTTGCTTGCCTCTGTCCTGTAGCTGTGCCTGTACCTGTGCTGCAGAAGGCGAGACCCTTTCCACCTGATGTGGAGATAATACTCGCTGTGCCGATGAAGTCAACGAGACCCCTTCCACCTGATGTGGAGATAATACTCGTCGTGCAGATGCAAATAAGGCCCTGTGGCCTCTCTGATATGTAACATATGAAGGAGCGCTAACATGCTCGGGCTCAGGAATGTCAAACTGATGTAAAGGCCCTCCCTCATCATGGACAATCTCAGGAAGTGGCTGTGGCACCGTGAAAAAGTCGCGAGAAATGAACTCCTCCCAAGCAATACCCTGTTGTGCCAACTGATGCATCACTATGATCTTAATCAGTGCATAATGATAGATGCTCTTATGCTGTTGTGCTGGGGGCTTCCTTTGTACTAAGGGCACCATCCTCTCTATGTTGCGACACAAGAAAAATGGAAGGTTCATCATACGTACCCTTGTAAAATGCATTAACAAACGGATATGGTACGAATAGAGACGTGAAAATCTGCCCTCACAAGTGAAATATCGAATGATGAGTCTCATCAATGGTGCATATTCATCCCTTAGGAATCTGAAACGAAAAACAACAGTTAAATGTCTCATACACCCGGGCTTGATATATGGCTCATAGTGAAATCTGTCTAACTACTGGCGCTTATTCCATTCCTCCCCTACATTTGGTATCCCAGTAGCCTGAGCAATCATCTCGGGTGACAAGGTGAAATCCACTCCAGCAAGGTTTACATGACCATTCTACAAATGTAGGACGAATAAATGAACTAGTTCTCGGTGATGCTGGATTTGTGAGATCCGCTCACAATATTTAAAACATGATTGATACCGAAAACAGTTCATTGCAAGTGGACAAGCTTGCAAATGAGCCAAAGAAGTGGGCTCCTCCCTGACATGCCGACCACCTTTGCCACTTTTGTGATACCTCCTTGGCACCTCTATTTCTGGTGTAGAATCATTGTCATAACTCTGCTCATAAGCTGACTCGGTTTCTGACATATTGTTGAAGACAAGATGGCTGGAATATACATGCTGACTATGCACACAATTGACTGTAGGCTTTTTCCTGTTTTTCAAAATGCTGTGACCAAGGGGACAAAAATACAAGGGAATTGTTAGGGAAGGGGGAACATTAGGAACATAGGGGCAATGGAAATAAACAAGGAATTTAGGGAAGGGAAAGGATATAGAAATTCTGATAATTTTTAGGGTTTGGGGTGAATTAGGGGATATTATGTTTGTAATAGAAGGGAGGGTTTAGAATTTCGTAGAGGGATAGTGTAGGGTTTTATGAAGAATTTTGAGGAAAATGTTGGTGAATATGGGAGGGGTAGGAAACACAAAAGTGGGAAAACCTTGGCAGCATATAATTTTGAAAACCCTACAACAAACTAGACCTTTGAATTCTCACAGCAAACTAAGGGTTTTTACATTTAATTTTCATGGCATAGCTAGCATAATTTATTTACATACATCTTGCAAAACTGAGTACAAACCATGGACATGAAGCCTACCTGTGTTTTAACTGAGTTAGAGGAGGAATTGCACACTTTCTGGCGAATTTTTGAGCGAAAATCTCAACGGGTAGCACACCTCACCCAACGCGTAGCGCGCCCCTGGTGCGTAGCGCGTGAGTAAATTTGCACTGAAAAAGGTGTGCTGATGCGTAGCGCGCCAATGCTGATGCGTAGCGCGCCCCTGGAACTAGCCCGATTTGCTCACTAGCTTGTAAAATCGCCCTAGAATGGATGCACTTGCTCTTGAGATGTGAATGGGTTGGTTATGAGGAGAAATTCCTTTATATAGACTCCCTTTTAATTTTTACTTGACCCAAACCCATTTTGTAATGTTTGGTTGTTGACACATTTTCAGATTAAATAGGCTCTGACTTTTTGGTTTCCCTTTAAAAACAATTGGTTGAAATAATGATTTCTTCTGATAATTTTTTGCAGGGATAGCTCTGATGCTCTGGAAAAGGAGACCAAGGCTGCACTTGAACATTTGGAGAACTTGAAAATTTTGACAATTTTTACAAAAATGAGATGGTGACTTATCTTCAAAACAGAGTTTTGAAGAGAAGTCCTTATTCAGCTGCACAATGACGAGAATTATTGAAGTGATGATCTATCAAAGACCTCCCTCTGGCCTGCTGGTCTTCTAAGACTTTTCAAGACAAAATTGACTCAACCCTAGACCTAAGAACTCAAAATTTAAAACCTGATTGTAAATGACCTTTAAAGACTTATTTAAATAAATAGGCCTGAACCAGCAGTGCCAAGCACGAGGGGAATAAGTGATACAACCCACTCCATCAGAGTTTATGGCATGCCTAACGAAATGCAACTGATCAAAACTGATGGGACACCTAATCATGAAATGCAAAAGAGCTTTGATCTCTGATGGAGGGATAACTAGACCGACCCTAACAGACACCAGAAATATTTTACGGACCTGACAGTCTACCTCTTCCACCTAGATTGATTGCTATAGAAGAGATTGTAGAGGATCTTCCATCTAGTACCCCATTGCATTTTGGAACTAGGATCCACCTATATCCTTCTACTACAGAAGTTAGTTCTTTTGATCATCCTTCATCGCAAGTTCCTGTAGAATCGCTAGGAAATCTTTTGGATAGACTCGATATGTCTGAACAACCATCGACATCTAGGACTATGTCATCTAATACAGCAATAGCAAAACTTCTTGCTACTACTCCAACAATGTTCACTGGTATACCATATGTCCCAAATAGCTCTCAACCGTTAGATGGAGTCCACCCCGGGACTGTTTCGACAGCATGGTCTGTTCCTATTTTTTCGTCCAAATTCCTATATGGAATATCTTATGTTGAGTCTCAGCAAATTGATCCTTCAAAACAGCATCAATTTGGGCAGTCCAGTCTCCAAAGACCATTTTACCCTTTGAACACTAGATTGCCACCATATGGGGGGCAGTATGCCTTTTCATTGTTCCCTCCGGGAGAGCAACCATATGAGAGTTCACAACAAAATTCAGGTCAAGCTGGAATTGCATCCAGTGGTTGGGTGCCAATACTACCTCAACAGCCAAGAGTTGTATATTCAATGCAACAAAATCAACCTGTGTCAAACATTCCCACTACACTGGCTATTGTGATGGTGTCGCAAGTACAAGCGCTACCTGTTGTATGTCAACCTCAAGTATCTCAGGTCATAATACAACAACCTCTTGTCTTAGTGGCTCAATCACAACCGCCGATTAGTGGCTCCTTAACTGAAGCGACTCAGGCTCAAATGGGTACTATCACCCCTCATCTTGGTCAAACATCCAGTATTGGACAACAACAAATGGTCTCACAGCCATGGCTGGTGCAATATCAACAACCGCAATTCCAGCAAGCTTACTGAGGACATGAGCAACAAAGCTTTGTGGGTAATGGGTAGTCGTACATTCAAAATGGTTATCAACAATCATATTATAATGGTTATACCCATCAACCTTATCAAAGTTATCAGCATCAAATACATTATGCTGGTATGCAAAGACCCACTGCTCAGGTGATCCCATCTTATCCTGGGTATGCTTTGCCAAACCTGAATCAACAGTTTCCTTCCGTAGCAACTTTAGAATTACCAAATCTGAATCAGCTAACAAATGATCCAATTTCTTACGCCCCTTGGTGGCCAGCTATTCCTCACAAACTTTCGTCAGATATTCCTAAATTTAATGGAAATCCGGGTGAATATCCATCGGATCATGTGATGACCTTTCATCTGTGGTGTTTATCCAACACTCTCAATGATGATTCGATTAGGCTTCACCTTTTTCAGCGAACGTTAATTGGTCTGGAAGTGAAATGGTACATCGAATTACCTAGAGCTTCATTCGATAACTTCAGCACCCTCGCCACCACCTTTTTAACCCATTTTCAGTTACCCATAAGGTACGAAACAGGAACGGAGCTTCTTACCAATTTTAAGTAGACGACAGTCACTCACATATCTAATCATATTCATGAGTGATGGTGTCATTGTCGAATGGTAAAGACATATGTTCCTGATCAGCTCCAGGCTGAATGGTTTATTAAGTCATTGTTACCTTCTATTACAGAAGATGTGGCTAAGGGAGGAGTCGTCACTGAAGAGCAAGTCATTGCTCGTGCACAATATCTAGAATTCATCTATACTTAGTCTGGCACGCTCTATGACAAAATTCCTGATGCTCCTAGACTACGGTTTTTCATTCCTCCTCCTCCTAAATCGAATAGGGACTCTCATGGCGGCGACGGTGTGATTGGCACCTCAAGTACACAAACCGCAAAGGCTACATCTGGTAAGGCCCTTGCAGTTTCCAGTAAAAAAGCAAATGACAAACTTCCTGCCTCAGAGGTTAATGTCGTGTCAACCGACAAAGGAAAAGAACCGAAGCAACCAGGGGGCAAGAAGAAAGGGAAAAGAAAAAATAAGAAACAGGATGATTCGTCTCCTAAAAAGTCTTCTGAAAACCCTTCTGGGAAAAAGAAACCTGGTCGGCCATGTCTCATATGCGATGAGGACCATTGGATGAGAGATTGTCCGCATAAAGATGAGATTAAGAAGTTCTTTAAGAGTTCAAAAACCTCAGCGGTATTGACCGACCCGTTTCCAAACCCAGAAACCAATCTGGTTGCTAGCAATAATGCTTCTCCATCCCAAGTGCTTATGTTGTCCATTTCGGAACAGAAAAATGATGCTTTGATATCGACAAGGAATAAAGATTACGGGAATCCACAGCTGTCGAACAACAAGGTTGCAAATCAACCTAGTAGTTCGACAACAACTTCAACTGAAGTTGTGCCACCCATCATTCCTGAACTAACAATAAAGCCGCCAAAGGGAGTAGTACACAAATCGACATTTAATCCTCATGCTCGAGAAACACAGAATTATAATATAGTATAGGATCTAGCCCAATCACCATCCTCTATGTCGACACATGAAGTACTGCAAAATTGCCCCTCCCAAAAGCAGGCTCTATTATCAGCAATAGGTGGGATTAACCCAGTGGATTCTAATCTTGTGGCCTTTAATCATAAAGGATATGAACCTCTGTTACCAGCTTAACTCGCTTTCCTCATTCAAGTGAAAGCCCTCAAAAAAACTGTTCATCGAACAATCATTGATGAGGGGGCATCTACATGCATTATGTCAATGAGTTGCTGGAAAACTTTAGGCTCACCACCCTTGTCAAGATCATCAACGACATTAAAAGCATTCGATGGATGAACATACACCCCGTACGAGATTTTAAGTAACTTGCAAGTTGAACTGGGGGGAAAGACAGTAGAAATTGATGTTGAAGTTATTGATGGAAACCTCGATTACAACATCCTACTAGGAAGGCCCTGGATTTATGCTATGGCTGTTGTTGTGTCAACATATTTTAGAAAGATTGCATTTCCCTTCCAAGGAGGAATTACAATCGTTGACCAGCAAACCTTCCTCCCCAACAGTTCACAAGTTACAAGAAGCATTCTGATGATCCATGGAAGCTCTCAATCGCTTCAAAATATCGGAGTAGGCCTCCTAAAAGACCCTGCCTTAATGGGTACTTTTGCCCTACCGCCTCCGAGTAATCTGGCGGAAGTGGCCACGATGGAAGCCTGCAATATGATATCTTCTATATCTACACAGATTCAGAAGATTTCCAAAATTTTTTTTAACTTGGATCATCGCCAGGTATTGCCTCCAAGCCCAATAGAAATATTGTAGAAATCAATTTTCTTGGCCTAAGGGCAAACCCAAATCAACGCTCATCGAGTGTTTGGATAGATAGGTCTAAGGAATACGGCAACTCTTCAGATCCTTGGTCGCATGTACATTCTATAGACGAAGGAATCATTAAGTCAATGATGATAGGAGAGGCACCATGGGAATATTACCACCATCGTTCCCATCTTCTAGATTACCACGAAGATTATTCCAACAATCTTAATCATCCTTCAGTTTTTGATTTTCTATCAAATACTGTAAATACGGTGGATTCTGAGTGAAATCTGTCCAATATTGAAGGAACTATTGCCATAAATATCTCGACCAAACCTAATGTTGTAGAGAATATTCATATTGGCAAAACTTGTTCTTCTTCAGAACTGGAAATACATTGTGCTCTCTTTTGCGAGTTAAGAGATGTCTTTTCATGGTCATATGAAGAAATGTCAGGCATTGACTCGAGCATCGTTGAACACGAAATCAAGATGTATCCAAATGTCAAACCGGTACGACAACGGCTTCGACAAATACACCTGAAGAAAGCCGCTTCCATCAAGGCAGAAGTTGAAAAACTTTTACACGCTGGTTTCATTTACCCAGTTCCTCTAACTGATTGGGTATCGAATATTGTTCCTGTGATGAAAAAGAAAGGAACGATTAGAGTGTGTGTTGATTAAAGGGATGTAAATCAAGCTTGTCCAAAGGACAACTATCCTACACCCTTCATTGACCAGATAATTGATGAATGCACCGGATGCGAAATATTTTCATTCATGGATGGATTTCCGGGTATAATCAAATAAATATCCGCCCATAGGACTAGTCGAAGATTGCATTTATATTTCCATGGGGCACATTCGCGTACCGTAAATTACCTTTCGGTTTAAAGAACACAGGGGAAACTTTTCAGAGGGCTATGAATTATGCCTTCCAAGACATCAACAACATCGTTCAACCATATCTTGACGATCTACCAGCTCATTCGCGAAAGCGGACTGATCATTCGCAGCATTTGACTGCTATATTTCTACGTTGCTGACACTACAAGATATGACTCAATCCACACAAGTGTGTGTTTTGTGTCGGCTCTGGTCATTTACTTGGTTTCGTAGTCTCTAAGGATCGAATTCGACTCAACCCATGTAAGGTTCAGGAAATCATCGATATGCCTCCACCTTCAATTTTCTTTAGATTCAGAAACTCTAAGGGAAAGAAAACTTTTTGAGGAGGTTCATTCCAAATTACGTCGAACTTGCTAAAGGTTATATGCGTCTTTTGAAAAAGGAAGTGCCCTTTAACTGGGATCAGGTTGCGCAAGCTTCCTTTGATGCTCTAAAGGAATCCCTAATAAAAGCTTCATTAATGTATGCTCCTGACTATCAAAAATACTTTAACCTGTATCTAGCTGCAACAAATGACCATCGCAATGGTTTTAGTTCAAGACCAAACTTAAATGATATAGAAAGCAAGTACTCCTATTTTGAAAAGCTGGCTCTTGCAGCTGTTCAAGTAGTACAAAGATTTCGACACTATATCCTCTTTCGCAAAACTACCATTTTGTCAGATTGCAACCCTATGATTTACATTCTATCACGTTAGTTACTCAAGGGCAAGTATTCGAAATGGATAGCCATTTTGCAAGAGTTTGATCTGGAATTCGTAAAATCCAAATCAAAGAAATCTCTGGTTTTCGTGGAGTTACTATGCGGCTTCCCATCGTCGTCCAAAGATTCAACATCCAAAGCATCAATCGTCGATGAATCTTTGTTTCTGATATCGTCGAGCGATCCGTGGTATGGAGATATAATCATCTATCTCCAAACCCAAACATATAGGCCTAATACCTCTCACTCAGAACAACAACGTACTCAATACCAAGCAAAAGACTACATGATCGTCGGTGATACACTTTACCGTCAGGGTATCGATACAGTTCTGCGAAGGTGCCTCACCCATGAGGAGGCCGAAAAAGTGCTAAATGATTTCCATTCAAGCGCGTGTGGGGGGCATCAATCTGGTTATGCTACGGTACAAAAGATCTTACTAGCAGGTTACTTCTGACCAAAAATGTTCAAAGATTGCATAATCGCAGTCAGAAGTTGCCATGCTTGTCAAATCTTCGACCGCAAAACCAGAATACCACATGCACCTCTGCATCCAGTAGTTGCTATTGGGCCATTCGCCAAATGGGGCATAGATTTCATGACATGTAACCCCACCTCGGCCGAGGGGCATGGGTATATCATAGTCGTAGTTAACTATTTTACAAAATGGGGCAAGGCGATGCCTACATTAAACAACAGCGCTGAAACAGCTGCTCTTTTCTTTTTCAATCATGTAGTCTCTAGATTCGGTGTTCCACAGGCTATAGTCACAGATCATGGATCGTATTTCCACAATCATATGATGGTTGAATTGGCTACGAAGTTAGGACTGTCCCACGACATTTCTACTCTGTATTATCCGCAAACTAATGGACAAGTTGAAGCCATCAACAAAATCCTGAACCGCATGCTGCAAAGGATGATTAGAGTCCACAAACGGAGTTGGCACCTAATCCTGTACTCAGCCTTGTGGGCATATCGGACATCGGTGAGAAATGCAACTGGATTTACACCCTTTCAGCTGGTGTATGGCCTGGAAGCGGTCTTACTGATTCAGTGTGAAATTTCATCTCTCAAGCTCGCAGTCGACCTTCTCCCCAGAACTTCAAAGGAAGAGGCTCGTTTCTTGGAACTAATCTAACTAGATGAAACCTATTGTGACACCGCCGTGGCTAACGAAGCTCATAAGAAATGAGTCAAGGTGCAATTTGACAAGAATGTCAAGCCTCCTGTCTTCTCAGAAGGTGACCTGGTCTTACTCTACAATCAGGAATCTGATAAATTGGGAGTAGGTAAGTTCCAATCATTATGGATGGGTCCCTACATTTTTAAGCTTGTATTAGCAAAAGGAGCCTACGAGCTAGGAGATTACGATGGGATTCTGTTGTCGCAACCCCGAAACGGGTTGTATCTTAAGCATCACTATGCTTGACTAAGTGTAGTAATCTCTTCATATGCTTTTGTTACGTTTTCGTTTTCGTCAAGAGTGATCATTTTGGTTAGGTAATCCAACTTTTCATTTGTTGCAGATGTCGAACCTATTGGAATCATTTGTTGGATATGCCGACGAAGCTAGTTGTAGTACGCGGAACCTATCTTCTGTAGCCTGGGCCATTTTTTATCCAAACGGCAAGTTAGTAAGTTTCAGAGGGGTATGTATTGGTCAATCAACGAACAACATCGCTGAGTATAGTGCGTTGATAGAGCTTCTCTCTAATGCCATCACACATGGCATATGCCGAATTGTTGTCAGGCTAGACTCACAACTCATCATCCTACAGCTTATTGGCATCTATTTTGTTCAGAATCCAGCTATCTATTGTATGTTCCTAAGGGTAAGGATTTTGGAAAGGCAGTTTGATTCTATTCAATATCAACACATTTCCAGAAACTTAAACACATTAACTGATTCATTAGCAAATTTTGTGTTAGATAGACATTTGCAACATTTATAAAAGAAAATCATTTCATCAACATTTGCATCAGGATCATATAACTTAACCAAAATAAAGCTCCAAAAATAAAAAAATATATACAACTGTTTATAGTTTTTACAAAATGTTCTGGGTCAAGACAAAATCGGTCATACGATCCAAAAACTCAAAAATGCAGGAAAGCACCCTAGACTAATGGTGCTGGTGATAACAGGTCACCGCCTATGCAATCAAGGAGCCTAGTCCATCGACTCGGCACGCCAGTAGTATGGCGCTGTAATCTTTGAGGTAACTTGTCAGTCCTCACATTTGGAATACCAAGGGTGAGGCCCTCGATCTGATCCTGCAATACTACAAGGGTCTCGGCTATGTCCAGATCGTGAAGGATAGCCCTCCCTACAGCCTCTCTTGTTGGAACGACAGCTGCTACCCTCGAGCGCACTACTGGTCTTACTAGTCCAATATCTACATGAATATATGAGTTTTCTAATCCTTGATAACATGTAAAAAAACATAAGAACATTATAAAAAAAAATAAACAGAGATATAGTCAGATCTTTTTACCTATAACACCCCACTGCTCACCAGCCAGCAGCACCAAATCTGGGTCACCCCAGAAATCCATCCCAACATATGGATACTCGGCATAAACCATCTGCTGACGGTTGAACCACTCGAAGAAGGCATCAGAGAATGAAATCTACGACTGACCAGCATGTCTGGCCATAAGATCAACCCATCTCTGCATCCGTGGCTCTGTCGGTGCTGGCAGTCCGAGTGAAATGTACTGTGGCTGCATCAGTGGGATCTTCTCCAAGGTGAAAGCAGTCAGAATAGAACCATAACCAAAGTTCTTGGATCTTCCGTTCTTCACCTTGGTAAGTTGTTCTTTTATCATCGGAAGTACTACATCACACCAGTTGAATACCTTTGGTTCAAGGCATTCCAAGGCATACTGCATATAGGACCTATTGGCCAAGTGAAGAGTCGCGCTGCGAGACAATCTAGCAAATGTGAATAAGATAGTCCTCAAGGAACGGTCAGTGACGTCTCTAATGTTGATCTTGCCGTCCCTGCTCAGCTGGGATCCATCTCTACAGTATCGGTGAATGTAATCTCTCACGAATTCACCCCCACAGGCAAATCCTGATGGTGAGAGAGGGGCACCATGCCTCGATAAATCAGTCAAGAAGTAGATATCCTCAACGGCCAAAGGGATGGATTTACCTCTAATCTGGAACACTTGGTTGGTAGGATCCCATGCATCGAGAAGATATTGCAACAAATTGATTTGTTGCCTCATGTTGGATATGCGGAAGAACTTGAGCAAGCCACAATTTCGCAATGCAGTAACTGTACCCGGATCATGTAAGGTAATCATATCCTCTTCTTCATGCTCGCATTCGCACCATGTAGCGACCATCTTGATCTGATGAATCTCTAAAAAACAAACAAGAGAAGAATTAGGATCCTGATTTGGGCAAAAACAGGCAAAATTTCCATGAAAAAACAATGCATAAACTTTCCTCCTTGCGCCCATCGCACCCTAGCTGTGTACTGGGTGGGATGCATACTGACTGGCCAATGGCCAGCTCAGTATGCATCACACCTTTCGATGTATACTAGGTGAAATGGGGAGAGAACAAAATGTTCAAAACCCTGGGGCCCAGAAAAATAGGAAAACATGCTCAGAATTAGAAAAGGAAAGAATGCAATTGAAGAGCTCAAGCTTAGCTCCTACCTAGTCTAGACGGCGCCGAAAATAGTCCACAGAATCTCCCGGAATTAGCTGATGAAAATCAAGGGGGAAAGCACCTCCAGAGCTCAAATAGTCCCAAATATGAATGAAATGGTAAAAATGAGAGGTAAAACTACTTTTATGTTACTGTTCACGTAATTCAAGTAAGATGTTAGTTTTTAACTCATTTTTCAAGCATTTATTTACATTTCTAATCAATTTGATGGAGCAATTGAACAGGTAGTACGACCATCAAAAGAACATAGTGTTAATGGTGAATTGAACATCTCTGACTATTATCATGAGCAGGTTTACGTGAAGTTCAAGCTCATTAAAAAATAAACCTAGCAATGAGCATATGTTCCCCCAGAGTTCAAGCTCATTAAAAAATGAACCCACCTTCAGTAAATAACCTTTGTGATCGCATTGCTATCAGCTTTTGAGCTTTGGTCGTGTTGTTACCATCACCTCCACTTTTTCGTCGATCATCCGCCTCCACTTAATTGTTTATCCCTTTTCAGGAACAGCTGTGACGAGTGATTTTGTTAGCCACCTTCTTTACACTTCCATGATTGAAAAGTTCCAAACCTCACCTGGAACCAACTGCTACCCGAAAATATCACTCGTTCCTCAAAAACAAGTCTCTTTTAAGCTCTTTTTAGACTTGTAAAATATAAAAAGATTGTCGAGCAATTGGCCTCTCTAGATCGTTAAAGTGATTGGAAGTGCCATCCCTCCTCTATATTTTAATCTTTTTGGACCTGAGGGATCATTACACAAAAAGATCAAGCGCTTGTCTTTTTCAGCCCATTAAAGTGATCGGAAAATTCATCCCTTTCGTATTATTTTATACTTTTTCGGACTTAAGGGATTATTGGAGTTTCCTTTCCACCTCTTTTCAGACTCTTTAAAACTGAAAAGGACCGAGTTATCTCTGTCGTTAAACTCGTTAAAACAATAGCGACAAACTTGTTTAGACAGACAAGAGCGAGTTTCAGTGTCGCTAGACTCGCTAAAACATAGCGACAGGTTTGCCCGAAGGGAAAATTATAGAACAAGCATATGTTATCCTCCTCAAGCTTGACAAAAATAAAGAGGTACTGGTCAAAAATGACTGGGGAAAAATTGGGAAAAAAAATTGAAGAACTTTATTGGTAGCAGGTCGCTCTTGAACATGATGCTTTCACTCCATCACCATGATTGAGTTGGGTCGGGTTATTCCATTCACCGATCATATCACCATTGGTCCTTCGTACCATCCATTTTTTGGGTTAACACTACCAATCCATTTCAGTGTCGCCGATATGTTCAAGAGAAGTCACTCAAAGAATTCACCAACCCAGCTAACACCTCATCCGCTGCAATACCTTCACGCTTCATTTTTCATGACCGCCACCCTGAACCTTGTATCATCAGATCATTTTCACCTCCACAAAATCATTTGCTCCATTTCGTGTCGTAGATGTGGGATTCATTAAGGCCCTCCTACGATGGGTCACTTCTTGTCGACATCATCTCATTATCCAAGAAGTTTACCTAGGAACAACCCTTTCAGTACTTTGAAGCTTGCATGCCTCAATGGCAAGTTTCTCACTTCCGGCGACAGGTTTACATCAATGGCCTTCGACCGAAAGATTTTGTGTGGTGTTCGACATCGACTCATGTATTCACACCATGTGAATTGTACTGTAGTACCTTGAGGGTCATTATCATTATTGGTGATTCCTCTCACGCCTGTTAATAGCTTACATCATTGGCTGATAATCAGGCGATGTCTTTCCATGTTCGACATCAAAACGTCTTTTCACATGGATCGACTTGTACTTCGGGCGAATATTGAATGAGTTTGAAGACCCCGGATCTAGTTTCATCCATCCAGGCTATGATATATTCAGGAAAATAAAGACATCAAGTGTACTCCATAGCTACACAGATAATCATCCTAAGGGATGATGGCTCTACCAGAATCATCAGTCTGCCACACAGACGATTGTCCGTCCTATGTACATGAAAATGAATTTATAAAGCTGAGCATGGGAATGCCCGCTTCAGCTAGATCATGAAAATATTATGAAGATAATGTATTGTATTGTATCTTATTACAGGTCACCTTCCAGTTCAAAAAACCACGGATCCTCATGATAAAGCATTTCACCCGACATCAGAAGATTTACAACCTCATGCTTTAGGGGGTAACTATTATAGACATATTTGGGCACTGCAACCACAATCACATATGTCCATAAACCAAGGGCTTCTAAACCCCTTAAAGTGTTGTTTCATACCCTAAAGGAACAAGGTCAACTAATTACATCATTTCCTGGAAGTTCCCCCTAAAAAACTGCTCAGAACTGGTCAAAACTGGACCATACAGACTGCTCCATGCTGAGGGTGCGATGAATCTCACCTGTTACACATAAAAGGGTGCGATGCATACTAAAAATCCATTCTGTAGGGTGCGATGAGCGAGAGTAGATAAATGGCAGAGGCAGTTTGTTGGGTGGAAACCCAGAGAATCTTCTAGATACTGCTCATTTGACACTTTCCTCTCTGAATTCACCCAAGGATGAGTAAGAGATCATGAAATCTCCAAGTGGAACCAAGAACTATCAGAGAAATGACACTAATCAAAATCCCAGAAGCTGACTCACCCCCTGAAAATATCTATATATGGATCCCTCATCCTAGAGATCCAGAGGTTGGAATCTTGTATTTTGTAAGGAAGTGATGTTGGTTTCTCTGTGAAGCATTGTGTTGTTGGGTGATCTAGTCTTTTCATGAGGTGAAGAGGGCTTTCATTGCTGGGAGGATGGCGCTCGATCAGATAGCTAGGTTGTAATCCTCTCTTCTACTACTTCTATCAATAAATCTATTTGAGTTTTCCTCCATATACTTGTATATTTCTGAATCTTGTGTTTGTGTATGCATTTATATGGTTAATGTACATCTAATCCTATATTGTTTGTGGTTATAGATCCCTATGCTTTGATTGCATTTCGCTGCTTTGACTCTACAGGTGTTCTTTGAAGCGGGACAAGTGAGAAAAGAGTGGTGAAAGCTCTATCAAAGGAGAGAGGAAACACGAAAGGAGCCACGTGAAAGACTGAGGTTGGTACTCTCTGCTTCTCTCTCATCTATCTCTCATAAAGGAAAACACAAGTTGCTTTGGTTTGTTTGTTTCTAAGATAGCTACCCATCTTAGTGGGACTAGCAGCTTTGAATGGACACTAGTTTTCCCGTAAACAAGTGGGCATATGTATGTGAGGCGCAATAGTAGACAAATAGGCTTGTATCATGATCATGTAACATATTGATAATGAACATCCTAGGGTTTTCTAATAACCCTCAATACTCTCCTCATGTCTTCTTTCTGGCACCATGTGAATGTTTCTCATCAGAATTCCAACATTCATGCTGAGATAATTTAGGCATGTAATAGTCATTGAGCATGAGAGAGAAATGAGGATTTTCAAGAGCCATGAGGGTTGGTCAAGGGTCATGGTAGGTGAAAAATCACCCCATCTCCATAAATGTGCCCTCATGCCTCATTGGGTAGGAGGACTTTAGCACTTGAGTTGTGGTTAGGATTAGACATAGTTGATTTGTGCTTGAGAGCTAGAGGCACTCATCCCTTAGTAGCTAGTAGAGTGGAGTTGCAGTGATGCTAGGGTTTTGCATTGGGAAATGGTATGAGCATCCCATGTTCCACTATTGGGTTTTGACCAATTGCAAGATATGTACTTGAAGTTGCAGCAGCATTAATAAGATGTTCTTCATGTTTGGAACTGGTTCCCATGCTTACTCATGGTGGTTGTATTGGTTGTCTGGTATTTTCATTATATTCATATGTGTGCTCTCACATATGAAATATGTTATGAACTGATTCATAGTTGTTGCATGTATGTGTTGCTTTTGAATCCATGTTTACTTATTTCTTGCCATGTCAATGATCTATTGTGAACTATTTTGAAATTAACTTTTGGCATGTTCCTATTTATTGTATGTTTGATTGGGTTTTGGCTCACTGATCCCTCTCACGGAATATCTCTTCTTATTGATGTTGAGACTTGTTTGTACCTCTTTCTGCAATTTGTCAATATTTGGCTGATTTTTTTCACTGGCTGGGAATTTCGTTCTTGTCCCCACTTTGAGACCTTCTCATTCAATAAGCAAGAGAGGAAACACTCATGGTGGTAGTCGGGCCCACATACTGGATGGGGCTCCTATCCCAAACTGCGTGAGGTCTAATTTGGACTTCACACCCGGAAGACCCCCTTAGTTTTTCGTGGTACATTTCAACCCATCAACAAATTTGCGCTAGAAGGGGGGCCTGATGACAATCTGAGCCCTTGGAACCTGTAGTTCAGTCTCATATCTGTAAATGGATATATCCTAAATCTCGCTCCCCGGGTGCTTCTCTAACTTATCCATTTATCAATATTCAATCATCAATGAGAACCTCTATCACTTGTCTCAGTTAAAGTTTGATGGTGAGGATGGAACATCCATAATCGAGCACATATTTTATTTCCTTGACTTTTGGGAATCTTACGAGATTGAAGATGAAGAGTTTTCTTGTGTGTTCTTCTCCCTCACCCTTGAAGGTCATATCAATCAATGGTGCAACACATTTCCAACAACTTCCATCAATTCGTTCAAGCAACTCATCGATAAGCTTTGACAACGTTTCACATGTATGTTTTTCAATATTTGTTTAGTAGGATAAATGAGCTTAGAGTGAAACCTGCAGAATCTCTAGAGGATTTTGCTATTATATTTTTCTATGTTTGTTTTGATTTTCCTGAAAGAGATGTCAACTAGGTGTATTTAAGTGAAAATTTTCAGTGGTTGGTTTTCGTTTATTTGCAACATCTTCAATTTGAAACAGATCTTGATTCTTATGAGTATCATGATAATTTGAAAATTATAAAGTGTCTACATTTTACCCCTAATATTGTTTTACCTATCTCTATGAATCAGGAACAACCTCAAGCATCTGAGGAGGAAATTTTTACTTGTGGGATTTCTCATCCTCCTCCTTCTTTGTTACCTAATGAAGTTTTGGTCACAAATAGTTTAGATGATGAAGAGAGCTTTCAGGGAGATGAATCAAATTTTCTTTCTTCCCAAGCTCTAATACATCTGTTTGAATTTGAATTTGAAAATTATGTTGATGCAACATCTCTCACTGTTGATGAAACCCATCTTGAGCCCATTAAACTTATGCCTAGGTATATTCTTTGATTTCATTCACTCGTCAACAATGACTTGGGTCTTGTCTTAGATAAAGTCGACTATCCTATCAAATCCATGGGCCATGAAATGCATGCAAATCCATCTCTCCCTCTGGCTGACACTAATGTGTAGAATGTGAGTCCTGGTTCGAATAATGCCCCTTCATCTGACCCTTTTCATTCATTATACCCTGATTTATTTCATGGGTCTACTACACCAGTGGTTCATTAGGGGAATTTTGAGGTATAAAATGGACCTCCTAAAGAAATTATAAAATAATAGTGGAAATAGTAAAATACGATTAGATTACATCATCAAATTTTAGAGGGAAAAAAAGAAAAAAATATTTTTTCAACTCGTATTTTCAACTTATCTCCTTATGGGTTTTCTTAAATTCCAAGTGGAAACACTCATTGGATGCAAAATTCAATTCCTCATCCAAGGAGTACCCATGTTGCATACTTTCGATGGACCCTCCTACATGAAAAATGTGATTGCAATCACGTGTTTTCATGTATTTCTCATTTTTCATGTAGAAGGGTCCATCCAAAGTATGCAACATGGGTACTCCTTGGATGAGGAAGTAAATTTTGCATCAAACGAGTACTCCCTCTCAAAATTTCAGTAAAAACTTAGGGAGATAAGTTTAAAATATGAGTTGAAAAAAATTGTTTTATTATTTTATTATTATTTAAATTTTTTACTTTTTTACTCCATGATTGATATCATCATCTTGAATCCTATTGGTTCTTATAAAGTTTATTTTGGTTGTACATTTTTCTTAGGAGGCCCATTTTAGAGCTCAAAATTCCCCTAATGTCTGCAAATCATTCAAAACTTTATCCTGCTGGTGTTGGGTATAGTCATGTTCATCAGGGTGATTTTACACAAACATATTATGAGAATGTTGAATCTCTTGTTCTTGATCTCTTCTATCCACAATCTTTAACATGTGATGAAGAAAACCTTACATCTAGGCCAAGTCAAGATGGTTCTCTCATTGCCTCCTCTTCACTTTCAATCCAAAAAGATCCTTATGTGCTAGATACCCAACCTGATCAAACTAGTAGCTTCAAGAATTTTCATTATACCGAAAACATATTCGCTCACACCTCAGGTGATTATCATTCGTACTCATCTGTTGATCCCACAAAGCCACCAAAGTTTGATGATTCACTTATCGAAGGTTTGGGGACTCATCAAGAAGTTGAAGGACTTCATCTTCTGCTGATGGTTATGTCAAGTTCTCACATTCTTGACGAGACCCATAAACTAAGTCAAATTAGGGTTTCTAGAAGTAGAGATTCTGCATATCACTCCCCTCTCAACATCATCTTTCCAGATGCAAGCTCATCTCAGAAAGCCTATGATTTGGGTGAGGTTTCTCAGAACACGTCCTTCCACCCCCTGTTAGTTGATATGCATCAACCTATATACCATAATTTCTTCTCTGAAGGAAGTACGTCGACCATTGTTCCAAGTCTTTTTTACTATTTCCCAACCGGTATGGTTTGTGAACATATACAAACAGATTATGTCTTACAATCCTCTACATGTGAAGGCACCGATTTCCTAACCTCTCCTTTGCCTGAGACTATTCAGGTTGATTCATTTCATTCTTTGGAATCTAAAGAATTTGATCTGTTGAAATGCCAATATATCAATATTCAGATACCTAATCTAATCAATAATATATTCACTGATAGTTGTCATGTCACAGCTAATAATGACCATATGCATTCACCTGTTAATCTTACGAAACTACCGATATTTGATGGCTTGTCATTTGAAGGTTCATAGATTTGTTAGGATGATGAGGCACTTCAGCTTCCGCTAATGGTTATGTCAGGACCTCACGCCCTCGATGAAATCCATGGACAACTTCAAACTAGGGTTTCCGATATTAGGGTTTCCATGCTTGAATCCTCTTGTATCTCAGTTACACCCGATGAAAACCCCTATTTTCAAAGTCATCAAGTTGATCATCCTCAATATCATGATAGGGTTGCCGATTGGCTGGAAGTATCTTATCTGGTGGATTTCTCTGCTAGCAGGCAACATCTTTCCTCGCTTATGTTGGATTTAGGGTTAAGCATGAATGGATGTATGTCATGGCTAAATGATTATAAATTTCAAGTTTGTGATTTTGTTTACCAGGATTGGATTGCAGTTTGTCTTGAATGGTGTTTTCTGGCACATTTTCCTGTAAGTAGACGTGACCTTCTTGTTGTTGTACATGTTTCATAGGTGAGCATTGTGGCTTTTGCACAACTCTTTTTGCAGGTTCTAATCGCTGGCATCTTTGTTCTTGCAGGTCGGTAACTGCTATGATGGTTGCATTGGAAGTTTTATTTCACATAACCCGACCTCCTCTCTGGTTAAATTAGGGTTTTAGGGTTTAGACTAGTTAGGTTTTAGGTTTTTCTTATTATTTTTCTAATTAGGGTTTTCTTATCAAAGTTTTCTTATTAGGTTTTCTTTGTCAAAGTTTTCTTACTATCATTTTCTTCTATGGCTAAGATTTATATATGATTGGTTGTGTCTTCTTTATCATAGGAACTTAACTCTTGTATAACATTTGGAATTTAAGCATGCATTCATATTTTACATTGCAGTCTCTGCATATGCGTTGTATTGGTCTTTATTTGAAATAGGATGTTTTATTCCTTGCATTTACTTAGCATTGAATATCACTAAGTCCTTCCCACTACATTACATAATGCATTTGTATTCTTGCATAACATACACTGGCCTATGACCTAGCCTTGAATTTTTTCTCTATGATGCCTGCCTTGCATAAGCCTTTCTGAACCTGAAGCTTTTAATCCTTCAGTGATATAACTACCTTTCTCACACATGTTTTTGCATGCTAAAACCTTAAAGGGATTTCTTTGACCTCCTCAAATATGTTTAAATCCTAGAAGAGACTCCCTCGTCGCCTTGCCCTATGATGATTGTGGGTGGGTGCGATGGTTACTCCAAGAAGTAGCTTCTCTTAAAATCAATAATTGAATTTACATCCTGGACATATTTCCTATGAGTATAACTTGTTAGCAAGGAAAATATGAATAGATTGCTTATCGGGAACCCTAATCAGTTTGAATGACATATACCCATAATCTAAACCTTGTGCTCAGCATGGTCTTAAGTATTTCAATGACTTGTTTTCATGTTTCACCTGTTAATTGGATATGAGATGTGAAAGCTTGGCATGAGGGAAAAAATAAACTAAAATATCTATCATTTTCTTCCAAACAAGAAACAACCTCTCTTGCCCGTAAAATAAGTCGGGATCCCTCATCCTCCCTGGCATAATGATCACCCAATAATAAGTGCTAATGTGCACATGAAAGAAAATGAAATTAAATAAAGGGTAAAGGATCGAGAAAGGCTTCCCATGCAGAGAGGTAATGTAATGAATCCACTGAGGTACTGACCAGACTCGTTGGCAGTGGGGCAATGCCTATGATTTCTTGAAGTGACTTCGCTAGGGTACTATCCAGGCCTGCTAGCAGCGGAGCAACACTAGAAAATTATTTTAAAAAATTATGAATATAATAAGCCCTTTGCCTCGATCTTTGCATCATCATCAACTACTGACATGTGTGAACTTCTAATTGGTTGTTTACTGACTAACAAGACCTAGCTAAGACGCAAAGGGAAGGCATATATGTAAAGGTCAAGGTAATGCAAAAATTGCCCATAATGACTATTCAATATTTCATTGCATCATTATCCAGACTCGAAATATTATAGGGATTTTGGAAGATATGTTGGATTCTACAAGTGGTTTGCCAACTGTTATAACTGCTACAACATCACCCAAAATTTAGACTATTACTAAATTTTTGGGTACCCTGTTATAGACATTTTTGTGCCTTACAGCTCTAAGCATGAAATGTCCATAAACCAAGGGATCCTAAGTCCCTAAAAGTGTTGTTCCGGCCCCTAAAGGAACAAGGTCAACAAATTACAGCTTCTCCCAGAAGTTCTCCACCAGAAACTGCTCAGAATCAGTGAAATCAGGATCATTTCAGCTGCTCCACTAGCTAGCTGCGTTGCATAGCACCCAAGTACACTAGCTAGGTGCGTTGCAACGCACCTAAATGCACTACCAGGGTGCGTTGCGTGGGAAATGACAAATGGCAGTGTCATTCCGCGAGGTGGACAGACAATGGAAGCTTCCAGAATCTTCCCCAATGACACTTGCCTCACTGAGTTCGACCAAGGATGAGTAAGAGGCTCTCAGTCTCCAAGTGGAAGCAAGAACTGACAAAAAGAAGCCACTAGTCAAATCATAAGCTGACTCATCCTCTTTGCATACATCTATATATGGATCCCTCATCCCAGAGATCCAGAGGCTGGAATTTTGTACATTGCAGAGAATTGCTGTTGGTTTTTAGATAGATATCAGAGTATTGGGTGATTTATGCTTTGTTGGAGGTGAAGAGGGGATTCCTTTGCTGGGAGGTTGATGCTGGATCAGGAATCATCGGTTGTAACTCCTCCTAGACCTTCTTGTTATATCAATAAAACTATTTGAGTTTCTCCTACATGCTTGTGTATCATTGATGTTTGTTATATTTGCATGTTTAGCTTAAATCTGATCCTAAGCTATTTATGAATATAAATCTGTGTCTTTGTGTAGTTTTCTTCTTCTGTGATCTTACAGGATCTTGGTGAAGCTGGGCGAGTAAGGGAGCAGGTAGCTGGAAGGTGTCAAAGAGGAGAGAGATTGGATCAAAGGACTAGCGCAAGACACAGGTTGGTTCATCCTATTCCTCTTCGTTTATAGTTCATAAACAAGAATACAAAAGTAGTTTTTCCTGTTTGTTTCTAAGGTACTGTCACACCTTAGTGGGATAGGGTCGTTCTGAGTAGACACTTTTCCGATAACAAAATGGCGACTCCGCTGGGGATCGTGTCTAGTTAGTTTGTTTGTGTTTCTCTTGTTGTTTGTTTCATAAACATAGAAGTAGCAATCGAACTGCATTTGCCATTAATAAATGCAAAGTAGACATCTGCTACTTCAATCCGTTCACTAGATTCTTTTATGATTTGAACAGTTGATTCACAAATGATCTGATTACCCTTTTTGATAGCTCTTAGACCTCCTTTAAATCCACCCTCTGATTGTGCATTACTGATTGCTTTTACTCGGCCAAAAACCATAGATTAAACTGTAAACCGTGACCCAGAACCCGGATAGAATTCTCGTTTCTGCCCCAGCGCAGGCTCTATGAAGAGATTCTGCATTTCAACGCAGTTCCCGAGAGGGCTACCTGTGCTGCAATCCAGTTTCTCTGTGTAACAGGTGCGCTGATCAGCCTAGCCCTGTGTAGCTGAGGTTCTTTGCTTCATTTTTTCAGTTTTGTCTCTGATTTTTGCAGCCTATGATCAGTGTGTGTCTGTTTAAAAACCCCTTTTCTTTGCCTTAATTCCGCCTCCTTTGTACAAAAAGACTGTAGATGTTCTTTGTGTGTTTGTTACATCATTTACAGTTTTCCATTGAAAAAGTAGAATAGTCATACTGTCATCCTTTGATTTAGATCTGTCGTAAGTGTCGATTTTGATCTTAGGAGAAAGTTTATTTGCTGTTGACAGTCGATTATGCTTTTACTTTTGCCTTTGGTTTGAATTTGTGACTTTCTAGTGTTGAAACGAGTATTTATTTCAAAATCATAAAGTGTCATAATCATCTCTACCTTTTGATTTCGAAAAGAAGCTTGTTTGTGTTTGTCATTTGAAAGCAAATTCAGATTTGTACATCAACTTTCTTTTTAGGCATCAATATTAAGAAAGTGAAAAACAAATACATGCACATGTGCATTTGCATATTGATAGTCTGTTTGGCTTGATTTAGGAAAATTGCATTTACAGTGTGCTCTTTGCTCTTTGAGAAAAGATTGTGTCTTGCTTTTCCCTTTGTAGCTAGGATTTTCATTGCTGAAAAGAGATAAAAGTTTGCTTATCATCTTTAGATTGCATTTTAGGAATTACATCTACATCTCGTGGTGATCCAAAAAGGCAAACTTCATAAGAAAGATCAACTTAAAATAAATTGAATGAATCTAACAACGCTTTGGAACTTAACGCACAACATTTAGAGGTCTAGGCTAGAGACGTATTCCGGCGTCGTAAAGCCTGGTAACCGTTGTCCTCACTGATGGTTGGGTGATTCCTCCACTTTGAGACGATAAGTGCCAGTACGGACTTGTGCTCCCACGTACCGTCGAGTATATATTGGGAGACCCCTATAGGCTTAAAACCTTTTATCCATAGGAAGCCGTGTCGGCCGCCCTACTGATCGCAATGCACCGAACACAGCATTCGGGAAGATTGACTGTCGTACCATAAAAAGTATTCTGCAGTTTTGCGATTGGTTTGGTACTCCCTCTACCTAGATCTCCAGAACAGTCCCTTTCGTTCCTTTTCAGACTCCTTAACGGAAAAGGTCCATCTGAGCACTTGTCACTTCAGGCTCATTAAAAATTGAAGGAGACTAGAGTCATCCTTTGTTTTTTCTCGACTCTTAGAAATTGAAAAAACAAGTTGTGTCAAAGCGTCTAAAAATTTATTTTAAACGGAATATTCATACCCTTTTCCTACGTTGATCTTAGGTTGAGAAAATGGAGTCTACCAACCAAGGAATTCCCCTTGGTGGAAATCCTAGTCCCTTCTCCTCTTGGGGAGATGTTGGTGCACCCCATATGGCCACATTGTCGCTTCCAGGACTGACAATTGGCTTTCCAGTCTGGCTCTTCTCAACCAATGTCGTTCAGAACACCACTATTCCTGAACAATCGAATCAGCAATTAGACGAGTCCAGAGTTGCCCACCAACCTTCTACTTCCTCTAATTCTTCCTCTCCTCCTTCCTCTTCGCTTGATGGGGCTGGAAAAACCAAAATTCAAGTTCCTAAGGAGAAGAAGGAGAAGAAGAAGAAGAAGGAGCCAAAGGCGAATGGGGGAAAACAAGTGTCGTCTAATGAAAATCCACACACTGCACCGACCAGGCCTAAATCACCATGTGTCATTTGCAAAGGAGACCACTTTCACAAAGATTGTCCTTGCATCCCTTGGATACTAAGGGACTGGTCTCTTCGTTTGCACAATTCGGTGTCATCAACCTCTGATGATCATGTTGAAAGCACACCGTCAACTAGCGAAAGTGAAGCCCCAGGACAAAAAGGGAAAGCTAGATTTCCTTGTAAACTGCGCGAAGGCAATCATGCCGTCCACCGTTGTCCCTTCTTAGATGAAGCGAAAAGAGTTTTGGATGATCATCCGGTTTCACCGTTACGACTTCCTCCTGGATATAAAAAACTCTTGCCGAGTCCATCGCTAGTTGAGAATCCAGCTGCCCCGCTCAAGTGGTCGGCTGAAGCACCTAACATCAAAGATAAACCATCTGAATCCATACCAGACGAAAGTCAAAAGGTTGAGGCGGCAGTTGACCCGGTCTTGCCTTCAGAGGTTTTATCTTCGAATGATACAGTCACTGAAGAGAACAAGGATGACACCGTCCAAATTCTCTTCATCAACACAGACTCCGACGAACATGGGGCAAATCTACCCATTCCCTTACCGCAGGAGGGAAGTTCGTCAGAGCCATACCCAGCCGTCTACTCGGTCCCACCTCCAAGCAACCTAGTTGTCTCCTTCGATTGGAATCAACTAGTCAGACCCCGTTTACCAGCAAGCATACCATTCCGAATTATCGTTCAAATATATAGAATGGTCATGGCTGGTACCATCATAGATGAGGGGGCTTCTGTGAGTATCCTTTCCTCTACTGCTTGGAAAGCGCTTGGTTCACCATTGCTTTTTCCTGAGATGAGAAATCTGACAGGCTTTGATAAAGGAACCAGTCGACCTTTAGGGATCCTTCCCGATGTGCCCATAACATTGAGAAGGAAGACAGTTCAAATGAACGTAATGGTTGTTCAAGGACCCTTGGATTATAACCTACTCCTTGGACGAGACTATATTTATTGCATGGGAGCCATCGTCTCCTCACTCTTTAGAGTAATGTGTTTTCTGCACGAAGGAAGAGTGGTCAAGCTCGTGGAACAGCTTTCATTTCCTGGATCACGCATAGCAAATAGTCATATACCATCCCTAAATGGTCTCTTCACGCAAGAAATGTCTCAATCTCCAGTCTGTCCCCCCGATGAGCGCGAGTAATTCGGAGGGATATGACTGAAACCCAGGGGGCATGCATCCTGGTCTGCTTCAGCAGGAAAACTTCGGGTATAGGGTAAGTTTCCGCGGGAGAATATGACTAGTCTGTACCCCATCCGTGATTGGAAGAGGGGTTATTCTAGAATAAGATTCTTTTGTCAAAGTTATGTGAGTGGCGAGCGTCGTTGCTCACCTTTGTTTATCTCAGTAGACATCGCCGAAGAAGTGTTTTGTTTGCACAGCGAATAGAACAATCTTTGGGTAACCTGTAAGAGGTAGGCCTCTCTCGGTAAAACAAATGTTTTATTGGACTAAAGTAGAGGTAACTTTGAAACTCTGTTTTATACCTGGGGGCATGCAAACCTTTTGGAGTGCAAGCAAAGAGCGGTTATTTATCTGTTTTTTGGATTAGTCGTTTCCTAACTTGCATAAAGAAAGGATGTGGGGCAAAAATCTAAAAGTTGTTGTTTTATATGAGACATTCTTATCATATGACTGGATTAATGGAGCAATTTTAGCACATAGTTCAAGCTCGTTAAAAAATAAACATAAGACATGAACAAATGTTTCCACCCACGTTTAAGCTCGTTAAAAAAGGAACTATTCCCCTATAAATAACCACCGTGAATGAAGCATTTCAACCATTAAAGCCTTGGTCATGTTTGCACCATCACCTCCACTTTTCCATTGGCCGATCATTCACCTCCATTTGATTTTTTACCCATTTTGAGGAACAGTTGCGAAGAGTGATTTCACTAGCCATCCTTGTGACACTGCCGTGATTGGAAAATTCCAACTCTTACCTGGAATCAGCTGCTACCCATTTTATCACTCGTTCCTCAAAAGACGAGTCTTCTTTAAGATCTTTTCAACTTACTCGTAAAATATGAAAAGATTGCCGAGTTTTGGCCTTCCAGCTCGTTAAAGCGACCGGAAGTGTTATCCCTCCTCTAGATTTTAATCTTTTTCGACCTGAGGGATTATTGCACAAAAAGATCGAGCGCTTGTTTTGTTCGGCTCGTTAAAACTATCGAAAATTCATCCCTTCTGTATTGTTTTATACTTTTTCGGACTTAAGGGATTAGATGAAGAAAAAGGAATTTTGGAGTTACCTTTACGTACCTTTTTAGACTCTCTAAAAATGAAAAGGACCGAGTTATCTTTGTCGTTAAACTCGTTAAAAAGATTAATAGCGACAAACTTGTCTTTAGACGAGAACGAGTTTCACTATCGCTAGGCTCGTTAAAACATAGCGATGGGTTTGCCCGAAGGGAAAATTATAGAACAAGCATATGTTATCCTCCTCAAGCTTGACAAAAATAAAGAGGTATTGGTCAGCAATGACTGGGGAAAAATTGGGAAGAAACTCAAAGAATCTTTATTGGTAGCAAGTCGCTCTTGAACATGACACTTCCACTCCGTACCTGAGTCGGGTTGGGTTGTTTCATTCACCGGTCACATCACCATGGTCACACCATACCATCCACATTTGGGGTAAATGCTACCAATCCATCACATAAGTGTCGCCGACATGTTCAAGAGAAGTCATCCAGAGAAGTCACCCATGTCCCATCCACTACCATACATTATACTTCATTCTTTCATGACCGCCATCCTGAACCATATATCATCAGATCGTTTTCACCTCCATCAAAATCATTTGCTTCGTTCTGTGTCGTTGATGTGGGATTCATTAAGGCCCTCCTTTGACAGATCGCTTCTTGTCGACACCAGCTCATTATCCAAGAAGTTGATCTAGGAACACCCCATTCAGTACTTTGAAGCTTGCATGCCTCAATGGCAAGTTTCTCACTTCCGGCGACAGGTATACATCAATGACCTTCGACCGAAAGATTGTGCGTGGTGTTCGATGCCAAGTCCTTTATTCACACCACGTGAATTGTACTGCAGTACCTTGAGGGTCATCATCATTATCGGTGATTCCTCTCGCGCTTGTTAACAGTTTACATCATTGACTGGTAATCAAGCGATGTCTTTCCATGTTCGACTTCAAAACATTTCTCACATGGATCGATTTGTACTTTGAGTGAAGATCGGATGAGATTGAAGACCCAGGATCTAGTTTCATCCATCCGGGCTGCGATATATATTCAGGAGAATAAAGACATTGAAATGTACAGCATTGCAGCACAGATAATCATCCTACCAAAAGGATGATGGCTCTATCAAAATCATCAGTCTACCATCAGACGATTGTCTATCCTATGTACATGAAAATGAATTTATAAAGCTGAGCATGGGAATGCCCGCCTTAGCTAGATCATGAAAACAGTATGAAGATAATGTATTGTATTGTTCTTATTACAGGTCTCCTCCCAGCATTGAAAGAACTTCGGATCCTCCTAATAAAGCATTTCACCCGATAAACGGCCTCATACTTTAGGGGGCAACTGTTATAGACATTTTTGTGCCTTACAGCTCTAAGCATGAAATGTCCATAAACCAAGGGATCCTAAGTCCCTAAAAGTGTTGTTCCGGCCCCTAAAGGAACAAGGTCAAAAAATTACAGATTCTCCCAGAAGTTCTCCACCGGAAACTGCTCAGAATCAGTCAAATCAGGATCATTTCAACTGCTCCACTAGCTAGCTGCGTTGCATAGCACCCAAGTACACTAGCTAGGTGTGTTGCAATGCACCTAAATGCACTACCAGGGTGCGTTGCGCGGGAAATGACAAATGGCAGTGTCATTCCGCGAGGTGGACAGACAATGGAAGCTTCCAGAATCTTCCCCAATGACACTTGCCTCACTGAGTTCGACCAAGGATGAGTAAGAGGCTCTCAGTCTCCAAGTGGAAGCAAGAACTGACAGAGAGAAGCCACTAGTCAAATCATAAGCTGACTCATCCTCTTTGCATACATCTATATATGGATCCCTCATCCCAGAGATCCAGAGGCTGGAATTTTGTACATTGCAGAGAATTGTTGTTGGTTTTGAGATAGATATCAGAGTATTGGGTGATTTATGCTTTGTTGGAGGTGAAGAGGGGATTCCTTTGCTGGGAGGTTGATGTTGGATCAAGAATCATCGGTTGTAACTCCTCCTGGACCTTCTTGTTATATCAATAAAACTATTTGAGTTTCTCCTACATGCTTGTGTATCATTGATGTTTGTTATATTTGCATGTTTAGCTTAAATCTGATCCTAAGCTATTTATGAATATAAATCTGTGTCTTTGTGTAGTTTTCTTCTTCTGTGATCTTACAGGATCTTGGTGAAGCTAGGCAAGTAAGGGAGCAGGTAGCTGGAAGCTGTCAAAGAGGAAAGAGATTGGATCAAAGGACTAGCGCAAGACACAGGTTGGTTCATCTTATTCCTCTTCGTTTATAGTTCATAAAGAAGAATAAAAAAGTAGTTTTTCCTGTTTGTTTCTAAGGTACTGTCACACCTTAGTGGGATAGGGTCGTTCTGAGTAGACATTTTCCATGTTCGACTTCAAAACATTTCTCACATGGATCGATTTGTACTTTGAGTGAAGATCGAATGAGATTGAAGACCCCGGATCTAGTTTCATCCATCCGGGCTGCGATATATATTCAGGAGAATAAAGACATTGAAATGTACAGCATTGCAGCACAGATAATCATCCTACCAAAAGGATGATGGCTCTATCAGAATCATCAGTCTACCATCAGACGATTGTCTGTCCTATGTACATGAAAATGAATTTATAAAGCTGAGCATGGGAATGCCCGCCTCAGCTAGATCATGAAAATAGTATGAAGATAATGTATTGTATTGTTCTTATTACAGGTCTCCTCCCAGCATTGAAAGAACTTCGGATCCTCCTAACAAAGCATTTCACCCGATAAACGGCCTCATACTTTAGGGGGCAACTGTTATAGACATTTTTGTGCCTTACAGCTCTAAGCATGAAATGTCCATAAACCAAGGGATCCTAAGTCCCTAAAAGTGTTGTTCCGGCCCCTAAAGGAACAAGGTCAAAAAATTACAGCTTCTCCCAGAAGTTCTCCACCGGAAACTGCTCAGAATCAGTCAAATCAGGATCATTTCAGCTGCTCCACTAGCTAGCTGCGTTGCATAGCACCCAAGTACACTAGCTAGGTGTGTTGCAACGCACCTAAATGCACTACCAGGGTGCGTTGCGCGGGAAATGACAAATGGCAGTGTCATTCCGCGAGGTGGATAGACAATGGAAGCTTCCAGAATCTTCCCCAATGACACTTGCCTCACTGAGTTCGACCAAGGATGAGTAAGAGGCTCTCAGTCTCCAAGTGGAAGCAAGAACTGACAGAGAGAAGCCACTAGTCAAATCATAAGCTGACTCATCCTCTTTGCATACATCTATATATGGATCCCTCATCCCAGAGATCCAGAGGCTGGAATTTTGTACATTGCAGAGAATTGTTGTTGGTTTTGAGATAGATATCAGAGTATTGGGTGATTTATGCTTTGTTGGAGGTGAAGAGGGGATTCCTTTGCTGGGAGGTTGATGCTGGATCAGGAATCATCGGTTGTAACTCCTCCTGGACCTTCTTGTCATATCAATAAAACTATTTGAGTTTCTCCTACATGCTTGTGTATCATTGATGTTTGTTATATTTGCATGTTTAGCTTAAATCTGATCCTAAGCTATTTATGAATATAAATCTGTGTCTTTGTGTAGTTTTCTTCTTCTGTGATCTTACAAGATCTTGGTGAAGCTGGGTGAGTAAGGGAGCAGGTAGTTGGAAGCTGTCAAAGAGGAGAGAGATTGGATCAAAGGACTAGCGCAAGACACAGGTTGGTTCATCCTATTGCTCTTCGTTTATAGTTCATAAAGAAGAATACAAAAGTATTTTTTCCTGTTTGTTTCTAAGGTACTGTCACACCTTAGTGGGATAGGGTCGTTCTGAGTAGACACTTTTCCCGATAACATAACCCCCTCTTGCTTTTCAAAGTTGAACACATATGCTTATAAATTGAATTGGCTGAATTGTTCCATGATCCAATAATCATCAAGCCCAATGAATTCTTGTTGCATACATCTATTATTATTCCGCTTGGTTCTTAGAATGCATTAGGGTTTGCAATGTAATTATCGTAACGTGTTCCCCGAAGCTTCATACTCCTCGAGTTAAATTGTGGGAAAACTCCTTATCACCAGCCATATTTTGCCTCCACACTCGTTCCTTAGCTTGTAGTCTCATTCTTGAATGCATTCTAAGCACCGGATAATATATCAATGTCACTTGCAATTAACACTCCCAGTAAGGTGCTTGGATGTTGAAACTTAAGTATGTCTGGTCCAACTCATACAATTCATAACATCTTAATTTTGATTATTACATATGTGCTCCTTCAATGAATTATTTTATCATTATTTATTTTCCATACATAAGGACTATTTTATTACTATTTATCCTGCATGTTCTCATTAGTGTGGGCTAACTTAATAAAATGTTTTATTTCATTTTCATGCAAGAATCTAGGTGAAAGGTGGCTTGGTACACATCAAACGGTGCACCATTTATATTAAATAACACTTTGAATTGACACCACTCAAATCCCATGATAATGAAATCTTGATTATTCCATGAGATTTATGTCATTTCTTTTAAAGCATGGTATCGTTTTATTCAAAACGAAATTCTAAGGATGATTCAAATTTTCACATATATGATATGATGGTAATTGGAATTAAAGCAATAAAGTATTTTGCAGGCTACGTGCTTATGTGTGTGCGCTAAAAAGGTGTAAGAAGGATTTTTAAGGACAAATTGAATGAAAGAAAGGGTTTTGGAAATTATGACATGTTATTGCGTGGCGTAAAATATAAAGACTATAGAAATCACATACAACATGCATGTAAAGGTTCTTGATACATCGTTAATCTAAAGAAATGACGACACATTGAAAGGTGTGGAATGATACTTTAAGCACTTGTGAATCAATGGAAATTAAATGGAGTTGGCATGGATGCCCACCTATCATTGTAGCATCTACATCGAAAAATGCTTTGAAATCAAACCACTTGAGCTTCATGTTGTTATTTCCCAAGGCATGGTATCATTTTGTGATCCTAAAGACAAACGAAATTTGTGAAGGGCCTTTCAATAATCAATATCAATGATTGAGGATCACAATCAACATTAATTTCATACTATTCTTCTAGATACGTATTCAATCCAACGGATTTGAGAATGGGATGCTATATGTGGTGATTAAGAACTTGTATAGAGGAAAACACATTCATCTAACAACCAAACAAAACATTGATGGGTACGCTGAGGTTATACACCAAAGTGTGGTTAGGATATATGGTTTGGGCATTAACACTTTGGCTGGTGCTAATACATGTATGTGGTACATGGGGAACCTGGAACAAATCTATGTTGGCCAAGACATACATAGAGGGAATGCGTGTTGCCACAATGATGAAAGGGTCAATGGTTACAATGCCAACGCACAACAAAGATGGTGTTTATCTGATATCAAGTTAATTGCTTCATAATTAGCAGCGACAGTGCGTCATTGTTGGGGGATACATTCATAAATGGAATCCCTTCAATGGGTAGAACAGGGGCATCGAGAGGCAAAAAATAAACTTGTGACAACAATGTGGCTAACACATGCTACAAGAAATCATGGTGCCAGTGGCACACAGAAGAATGTGAACTCAACTTTCAAGGTTTGGATGCAATGATTTAAGGTTTCATATGGGAAATGTTTCACTATGTCACGACTATGTGACCTCTCCCAAGGTCACTAAGTTGCATAATTGCCTTGTGGGGAAATTTTGTAGCAATGCGACCTGCCCTTTTCCTGTGACCATGCAACTCTTCCCCTTCCCACAAATCTTTGGTCCCATATTTAGTCCAAGCTAATAGGCTCATGAATTGCGACCTTCCTCCCATCACGACCTACAACCTCCCTCCATGTTACTTAATCGTAGGGGTCGTAAGATCGCAACTGAGAGAGGCAATGGTCCATGCCACTACTCTCTTTTGCGACTTAACGACCTTCCTTTTGCTGTGACTTGCCTCACCATATGCCTAACCTAGATCTTCTTTAAGAGAAATCGCAATTTAGTTGGCATAGCAACAAACGATGCCAAAGGTATCACCAATATATCTATGTCATTTATAAACTAGTTAGATTGTGATTGCAAGAACATGCTCCTCTAATAGAATCATGTGTTGATGTAAGTCTGGATATTTTATGGTGAAGCTCGGACCACATCTCCATATTTGAGCATATTAAGCGTCATTAAGACTATGTGGAGATAATCCAACCATAATTTTCAATGCACTATGATGAAAGAATTTTTGGACACTTTGGCATTCTCATATGAGTTGTATAATCCCTAAATAAAGTGGTCTAGATGTGAGAAGTGGGTATAGGATTGAAGCATCTCCCCACCAACTTCTAAAGGTTTAACAATTCATGCAAAAGACAAGAATGAGAATTGGTGATTGATCTGGCATGTCTGAGCCATACACACGGTGGTTTTTCATACCATGACACCAACTAATTTAATTAACTACTAGAATGTGGTCTTGTCATGAGGCATTTCCAGAGCCTCAATTGTGTAATGCAATCCATGACAAGACTACAAATCACAAATCTTGTTTTGATCACTAATATTTTCATCCGATTATTGGGACCAATGGTGGAAGCTTGAAACGTGGCCGTACTATTGTGCAATGCGTATTTCACTCAAGAGTGTGACTAGGTTTAGAGTTGCAGTTTATGACCAAAGGATACACAATGAAGTTGTGACTCTGCAAAGATGGAAGCTCACCTCTCAATCTCATTTGCATTGAAGCTCGGTCAACCACTGTTGTTTGGAGGCCTGCATAGTGAATTCATGCTCTGCAGAGACAATGGCTTGTCATCGATAGGCCATCACAAAGAGTGAGGCTCTAATATATATAAAAACCTATCATCGCATTGGTTCGAATACTTCCCATGCCCTCAAATCATTGATTTGTTTTGACTAAGGCATGACAATGCAAGTCGCACTCTCACTCACTATCGTTGGATCACTTTTAAACATCTTAGGCAAGCTCCAAGGGAGTGCAGCCTATCCGAGATGTGACTCTACAACCTACAGCAAGTCACACTTCCACTGGGGTAGCATAATCACATTTTTATTCCTTAAGGAAGCAACGAGAAGATGTGACTCTCTCATAATGCAACTATGCAAACTTGGTATGTCACAGGCTATCTCCCAGGTCACATTTTCTCCATAGGGCACCATTTCTTCAACAAGATTGGTATGATGGCGGAAAAGGTGTTGGATGTAGGCTTGGGTCATGACAAGGCCATTATCATCACATAAGAGCCAACATCCAGGAATAATAAAGGAATCAATGGAAAACCTTTGGCAACATGATCCAGAGGGTGTTTGTGAATATGAAATCATTCAAATGATTTATAAATGTGTTAGAGGATTGATAAGACATGCCCAACACACCATGCAAGTGGGATGGACCCATGGGATGTAAATTAGTTCACAACTTGTAGACATATTGCGCACAAATTATATGAGGGTCACTAGGTACCCCTTGATTGTCGAAAGGGCTCTTATTCATATATTTATGTCAATGAATCTTGATGGCTTTGTTCCTAGGAAATGCAAATAATGTTGATTTGAATAGTTATTTCTCAAATTGATTATGGACATTTATATGAGGCAGTGAAAAGGAGCACGATGGTCCTAAAGGGGGAAGCTTGAGGAATTAGGGTTTAGTGCAATTGATAAAGAAACTCAACATCAAAATGAAATCAACAGAAAAGGGAAATCAGTATAAAAGGGATGCAAACTCTTGTTGGTTTCACATCATTTCTTAATCATTTCAATTTATTTTTGATTTCATAGAAGTAAGAATTTGCAAGGTTATATCATAAATATTGAATATGTGTGCAGGATTGGCATGGTGAAACGGCCTCTTGCTGAGATCCCTAAATGTGCAATATTAGGTAACAAGGACATCAAGGATGCGGGGAAGAATTCATCAAAGTTCTAAGAAGACGGTGCTTTCCAAAAGAGGACCTATCAAGGCCAATTAAATCTCCTACAATGAATTGAAAAGGAAGGGAGCGAGAAAGTTGACCATGTGAAGGGAGCTCGAGTTTCTCATAGAAGCTACAAGGTGGAAAGATAGTTCCTTGCAGGCTCTAGGAACCAATCAACCATACCAAATTCACAACATCAAAAGGTGGACATATGTATGTGAGGCGCAATAGTAGACAAATAGGCTTGTTTCACGATCAGGCAACATATTGATAATGAACATCCTAGGGTTTCCAATAACCCTCAATACTCTCCTCATGTCTTCTTTCTGGCACCATGTGAATGTTTCTCATCATAATTCTAGTAGTCATGCTGAGATGAATTAGGCATGTAATAGTAATTGAGAATGAGAGAGCAGTGAGGAAGTTAAAGAGCCACAAGGAGAGGTCAAGGGTCACAGTAGGTGAACAATCACCCCATTTCCATAAATGTTCCCTCCCTGCCTCATTGGGAAGGAGGACTTTCACACTTGAGTTGAGGCTACAATTAGACATAGTTGATTTGTGCTTGAGAGCTAGAGGCACTCAACTCTTGGAAGCTAGTAGAGTGGAGTTGAGGCTATGGTTTTGCATTGGATAATGGTATGAGCAACCCATGTTCCACGATTGGGTTTTGACCAATTGAAATATATGTACTTGAAGTTATAGCAGAATTAATAAGATGTTATTAATGTTTGGCACTAATTCCCATGCTTACACATGGTGGTTGTATTGGTTTTCTGGTACATTAGGGGAATTTTAAGGTCTAAAATGGGCCTCCTAAGGAAATTATAAAATAATGGTGGAAATAATAAGATAATATTAGATTACATCATCAAATTTTAAAGGGAATAAATAAAAAACTATTTTTTCAACTTATATCCCTATGGGTTTACTCAAATTTCGAGCAAAAACACTCGTTGGATGCATAATTGGATTCCTAATCCAAGGAGTACTCATGTTGCATGCTTTCGATGAACCCTACTACATGAAAAATGAGAAATACATGAAAAACGTGATTGTAATCACGTTTTTTCATGTATTTCTCATTTTTTATGTAGCAGGGTCCATCAATAGTATGCAACATAGGTACTCGTTGGATGAGGAATCAAATTTTGCATCCAAAGAGTACTCCAGCTCGAAATTTGAGTGAAACCTTAGGGAGATAAGTTGAAAATATGAGTTGAAAAAGTAGTTTTACTATTTTATTATTTTTTAAACTTTTTACTTTTTTACTCTAAAAATGGTTAATCATCCCCCATGGTTGACATCATCATCTTGAATCCTATTGGTTCTTATAAAGTTTACTCTGGTCGTATATTTTTCTTAGGAGGCCCATTTTAGACATCAAAAGTCCCCTAATGTTTTCACTGTATTCATATGTGCTCTCATACAAGCAATATGTTATGAACTGATTCATAGTTGTTGCATGTATGTTTTTCTTTTAAATCTGTGCTTACTTATTTCTTTCCATGTCAATGATATTTTGTGAACTATTTTGCAACTAACTTCTGGCATGTTCCTATTTATTGTATGTCTGATTGGGTTTTGGCTCACTAATCCCTCTCACGGAATACCTCTTATTATTGCTATTGAGACTTTTTTGTACCTCTTTCTACGATTTGTCAATCTTGGGCTAATTTTGTTTCACTATCTGGGCATTTCGTTCTTTTCCCCATTCTAACACCTTCTCATTCGATAACCAAGAGAAGAAACATTCATGGTGGCAGTCGAGCCCACATACCAAATGGGGCTCCTATCCCAAATGGTGTGAGGTCTAATTGGGACTTCACACCAGGGAGACCCCCTAGATGTTGGTGGTACATTTCAAACCGTCAACATAAGGATACATAGCCCACATCTGATCAACCATCTCCCAAGTAGATTCATTGGCCCCAAAGTTCTTCCACTGCACTTTAACCTGCTCGAGTGTTCTGTTTCAGAGCACGAGATGTTTTTGCTGCAATATGTATTGGGGTTCCAGCTAGAATTCTCCTTCTTGCTACACCTGCGATATAGACAAATAAATAACATGATCAACATTCTTTACATATATTTTAAGCGATGAAACTATATAAATTCTTTGTAGATTCAAATTGCAGATTGTAATATGCTAAAGCAATTGACTTGAATATACTCTACTCATCAGCAGAAACAATGAACGACCGATGAAATCACGAAGCATATAAGAGTAAGAATTTAATCACACATAACACAATTATTTTCTAGGGAAAGCCATAAATCAAAATCCATGCTATTTGTATATTGAATTTATCAGAAAAAAATGAGAAGATTACACTACTTTTCTCAAGCCTGAGAAACCTATGCACTATCTCTATATATCTCATTACTTCCCAAACAAGCTTAAGCTAATACTTAGCAAATTATGCTACCTTCTGTTATCACTCAGAATTTTCCTTAGAGGTTATCAGAAGAAGGAAGCAACCAAGGTAACCACAAACCAATCTTTTAGGCTTAGGCTCTAGCCAACCTAAGTCCAAAGAGGGCTCTCTCTATGTAATTTAGCTTTGTTTTACTGGGATTTTAGGCTAGTTCTTAATGTTCATGGGGGTTTTGGTTTTGATTTTAAGGTTTGGTGGTGGAATTCTTGGAACATATGGATAGAGCCAAGGTCTTTAAGCCATTGGGCTATGGAGTCAACAAATGGATAGAAAAAATGGATCAGTTCATTAAAGGGAATGTTCACAGCATAGGCTAGCAAAGTAAAGAACAAATCTGTAGGTCGAATGGGTGAAATGATCCTAACCAGGGTGAGAGAGCACTTAAGAATCCTTAAACAGGGGCTAAAATGAAGAACAAGGGATAATCATGAACAAATGGCAATTAAGAATCCTTTGCTATAGATCACAAGGGATAACCTAAACTAAGGAGCAATCAAGAATTCCTTAACTTAGATTTGTGAAGAAAACATTCAATATGCATAACAGTCAAGACAGAGTGCAATTAAGCAATTTATGAAATATCATTCCATGTTATAGCATTCAGATTTTTAGAGATACAAATAAGATTATGGAAAACTCAAAGAAAATAACACTGAACTTAAGAAAATACTTATTTGAACTTCGCTTTGCACAAGAATCCAGTGAAATATCTTATCTTTATTCCTTGATCCAGCTAGCTGATATAGTCATTGACATAATAGAATTTCAGACTAAAGAACAATAACTCTATAGAAATGCTTGGAATCCACCCTACATACTTCGAATGGTGAAGTATTTATACAAAAAATTATTACAAAACATCTCAAAATATCTCAAACTGTTTTGAGATTAAATTCAGGAAATACAAATATCTTCTTGCAAGAAGATAGAGACAGCTAATGAACTGCTTCATGCTATCCCTTTTATTATGGTTGTGCTGGATTTTATGGTTGAAGTGTAGCCCTTTATGCTACCTTGCAGTTGTGGAGTGTTCACGCTGGAGTCTTCTTTACTTTCATCTTTCCATTGATACTCTTTAATCCTGATACTCTTTGACCCTGTAGTGTTGTTTTTACCTGTTTCACCTGGCTGCCTTCATTTTCACTGTGCAGTAACTGTCTGCTGTAAATTTTCTTCTAGTAATTTTATCTTCATCATCCTTCTATAGATCTCATCAGCTTCAGTATACTTGGAAAAATTGGGCTTGGTGAGGAATAAATGTTTGACCTCATGCTCCAGAAAAAACAAATTTTCAAATGTATCATATAACACTTTGCCTGTTGGCAATGCTTTTATGGATGAAGAGTTGGCTTGTTCCTTGGCCAACTTCCTGAGTCTATCACTATAGTCCAACTGTGTCATGAGTTGGTCGTTGATAACCATAGGACTGGGCAGACCTTTTCCTCTCAAAATCTGGAATTTAGCCATGAACCTATCAATGGCTACTTGCATATTGTGGCATTTTTCTTCTAAATTAAGCATAAGGTTCCTCTTGGAAAGGACCTTCCTTATCTCCAAAATGGTCTCAGTCCTATCTTCGATGTTTAGCTCATGAAGCTCATATTTATTTTTTTTGTTGAGGAAGTGGATGAGTCTATTTGCATCCTCAGGCTTATCTCCCAATTCCTCTTTTACTTTCTGGATAGCTTCTGTAGCTATCTTTACCAACTCTGTTTGTTCAAAAATGACTTGAATTGATGGCCAAATATCATTGACAGAGTCAATGATATTGGCCCACAACATTTCCTTAGTTTTTCCAAGTGGTTTCTCCAGTGTTAAATCCTTCTCTAGGATTTTGATTCTCTCACCCATTCTCAGTGCCTTTTGTGTTTCTTCTTTTTGCTGGAGTTGGGCAAGTTTGCAATCAGTTTCCAAACTTGCCACCTTTTCCTTTAGTCTCTTCATCTCTATAGCCTAGATAGACATCTCTTCCATGGCTTTGACTAATTTTGCTGCTTTCTCTCCTTGTGTACCTGTTGTTGTTGTAGATTCTGCTGTTACTGGCAATGTTGTGGCAGGTGGAGTAGTGGGTGCCAGTGATGCTGCCAGTGTAGAAGGAACTGTTGTAGATACTGTTGGGATGACATCTTTGGAAGTTGTGGCCAAGTCGCTTTGCTTCGATTGAATTAAAGTGTCCAACTCCTTTTCTGTCTCCTTAAGTTGATCATTCAGCTTCAGGACCAAGTCCATCAATTCCTCATGTCTGGTCTGATTCTCTAATACTTCTAGAGTTTGAGGATGATGCAGTTGGGGTATTTTCAATTGCCTCTTAAGTGCAGCAATATCATCAATTTTCTTCTTAATCAGTTGTTTTGTAGCTTTTATATCCTTGGGATCGTGTCCCAATTCAATCACTAAGTCCTCTAAGGACTTGATCCTTGTATCCTTGGCCTGTGAGACAACCTTCTCTAACTGAAATTGTGTTGAAATGTTGTTCAGAGAGTTTTGTAGTTGATGGGCAGCCATGGCTTTACCTGTCAGGGTGGAGTATATCATCTCTCCAGCCTGTTTGTGTAGTTCAATCTGGTCTATGGGATGAATATCCCTTGCTAATACTTCAAAATCCACTTTCTTAAAATCTGATGATGTCCTTGGTTGCTGGGCTATAGGCTTAATAAATGACAGCTGCAGCTTCCCCTCTTTGATGTCAAAGGTTGACATTAGTCTTGTTTGATTAGTAGGGGTGAGCTTCAGGTACTGTGCATATGTTTGGGCCTTAAGCCTCGCATTCATAGCCTTGATTTCTTTATATCTTGGTCTTTGTCAGCAGGCATTCTAAAGGAAGATACTTCAACACTGAGTTGCCTTTCCAACATCTGAGTTTGTGATGTGGAAGGCTCTGGTATGCCTCCAGATGGAGTGGCAGGCCTGCTCCTATTTCCTTCTGTACTAGTGACCTCTGTTGTCTCCTCTGTGTATTCCTGTTCAGATACAGGATTCACTCTCTGTCTTTTGGCTTGGCTTGTTTCTGCATAAGCTTGTGAAGTTGCTCTTGCTGAAGTGGTGGCCCCCTCCCTATTTCTCTTTAGGCTTTTCTCCTCATTTAGAGGAGTCTGTACAACTGGAGGGGTGCTCATGGTTGTCTCCGGTCTGTCTGATTTCTCTAGTATGTCTGATTGGTCTGGCATGTTTGATTGGTCTGGCATGTTTGATTTCCCTAGCACCTCTGATTTCTCTGGCACCTGCAGGAAAGAACCCTCATCAAGTTGTTTTTCCAGATCAATGAGAGCATTCTCTATGTCTATTCTGGTGTTGTCTTGGTCCATTAGGGTACCTTCCACCCATTCTGATTGGTTGGCATAGGCTTCAATTTCAGGTATGGGATGATGAATAAAAGGTCCTAGCTTGACCTTTTGTCTCTTCTTGGTAATGAATTCCAAAGGGTCATATCTCCAAACAAAACTTCTTTGGAATTTCATGCTCTGCAATATCAAATCTGCTTCACAGCCTGCCTCCCTAGAGTTACATATGAAGGGGCCTAGTTGGTCTTTTATTTTGAAGTTGGCCTTATTCTTGGCATTTACAAAGTTCATTTCATCTGCGTTGATAATTTTCCTGTAGTATTCTAATGCAAACAACCTCATTGGGAGGTATTTTGGTAGTTTGTATGGTACCAGCATGCAACCATAAATTCTGGTTTTGGTATAAATACCAATCACCCACTTTGGTCTGTTTAGACAGTTGAAGAATCCTTTTTATGTCTGGACTGATTCTTGGAGGAGATCGGTATTTGTGGATCAATGGGGTCCAAAAAATGACTGATCTGGGCTGACCCTTTGTGTCAAGCTTCTGAAGAGTGAATGGGAACTTATTTGACTGACAATATAGGAAAATATTGTACAAGACAGAGGAGTATTTGAAGACTCTCTCATTGCTCATTCTAAGAAACTGGTCATGCATCCTATCAGCTATAAATTTGGCATAGTCATAGATAACAACAGGAGGCTGCCTTGGAGTGTAGATGGACATGAAAGCTAGGATAATTTCATCAATATATTCACTGGTGGTGTAACCCAGGACACTGGATATCATGGCTACAATGTTCTGACCCAATGGGGAAAAAATAGTAGCTACATATGGAGGAGGATCCCTTGGGATATGTTTTTCTTCTCTGATGAAGGTTTGGAACATCTCAGCCAATTTTGCAGTGGTAAGCTTGGGGAACTGGTCTAATAAGCTTCCAATTGAAAGAGGAGTCAGGTTTTGCCCTAGTTGGAGTTGTAGCATTTCATTTATAGACTCAGTAGTGATGGTGAAAAGTATGGTTTGGCTTGGGGACATGACTGCTCTTTGACTAGGAATATAATTGGCATGACAGTAGTGGAAAATCTCTGGGAAAATGTGGACTTGGGGGAACTGGTACTTGGGCAAATTGGACTCCCAAAGACCAATTTCATCAGCATGGTTCAGGTATTTATCCCTACTTTGGTAGTATACTTTGAGCGGGGATTCTTGGACAGAGGTGTCCTTTATCTGGAAATCTTTATCGGCTAGGGGAAGGTTGTCTAGGTCTAAATGGGCTGTAGAGATGGGTCTCACATCCATAGCAATTGGGGCAGCCATTCTCAGTTCTTGTGGATTTGAGTATGGGGGGGCTAATTTGCAGTATTTAGGGCAACAGTGTTCAGCAAGGAGTAGGCTTGAGCTCTTGAGTATTTTTAATTAATTTTTAACTTAACTAAAAACACTCAGCAACTAGTTACTTTGAAATTGACAAGGTATTTGGTGAATTCTGGTTTAAATACCTGGAATTAGGGTGAATTGGCTCTGAGCAGGGTGGCTGGTGACTGCAAGTGGTCGAAGGGGCTTTGTATAGGCTGCAAGGTTGACTGGGTTGTCTACGGCGTCTTTGGAGTGAAATTGTACGTGGGTTGACGGCTTTGACGTTTGCAGGTGTCGTGGATGCATACAGAGGCTTGTAAATGAAAATTCAGCGAAAATAAACAATGTTGGGGCTTTTGGCTTTTATATGCAAAAAGTTATTTTTTTGTGGGTAGGGGGTGAATAGTGGTTAATTTGTTGCGTAGCAGGAGGGAGGCAAGTGGTTCATTTCGCACTTCTTTTTGATGCTTGGTGGTATTTGGGAGGGGCCGCCTGATTCCACTCATCGAATGACACGTAGCATTGGGGGCCAGGGGGAAAACCACTTTATCGAGTGGGTAAAGGATGGACATCAGGGTGGCCCGATATGGATGAGAGCCATCAGATGAGGAGGGGGACGATCGCACAGTGATCGGGTGGAAAAGCTGCACGGAGGCTAGTGGGGAGCCTGGCAGGCACTTAATTACGGCAGTATCAGGGTTTAATAATGGCTTAAAGTGAGATTAGGTTATCAGGGTAATTAACGGAGGATTAAAGGGGGGATTTATTAACTTGATTGCAGATCGAACAGTCAAAGGTTTTGGTCAAGTTTTAGGTGAAAATCATAGTTTATAATTAAACTAGGGTGTAGGGTTAATTTATACATAGGAGTTAAATATATACAGGAAATTGGGTTTTTATCGGGATTTAATATAATAAAGTTAGTAATTAATATGAAAAATGGGCGGAAAAGGGAAAAAGACTAAGCAAATTTTTTTTTTGTGAATTACATGTTTTTCACATATTTACATTAATACTTAGGGTAAAGTATTTTTGTGGGTTTTTGGTATGAAAAGTGTTTTATATGGGGGAAAATTGCTTTTCCTAGGCAAAAAGTGTTTTAACCTTAGGAAAAGGAGTATTATTAGGAAAATGAATGAACTAAAGGGGGGATGAACTTTTATGAGGGGAATCTAGTATTTGATATCCATAAGTCATTGAGCCGAAGGTCCGATCCCTCCAAAAGTTAGAGAAATGCTCTGAGCCTCTTTGACTTAAAGGTTTTAAGTACTTTGAACTTTATTATGGGAAATTAGTTAAGTAAAGAGGTGAAATGAATGGGGGAAGTTAATTAATTGACTTTGAAATCCATTTGCATGCTTGATTGTCCATTCATATTTGGAACATATGATGAAAGATGATAAATATGCTTTTTGTCTAATCAATCATCATACTTCTACAACCTTTCTTCTACTTACCCATCTACTTATCCTACCATTTTTTCTTCACTTTATTAGGGTGCATTTAAGCTAGCAAACCCTTATCAATATTTTTCTTTTCTTTACAAAATAAACTATCTAATTCTAACCTTATAACATCCAAGGGCTCAGATTAAACTGATGAGCTCCTTTTATTTACTCTACCTATCTAATTATCTGCCAAGATTACACTGTTTGGTCAGATTTTATTCTCTATCTATAAACAATAAAATTCAAAGCATGAAATAGCCAAGTTTAAACATTTTGACTATCATGGACTGTGGCATGAGTTACAAGCTGCACACAATCATTTATTATACATAAAAGGTAAATAGTAGTGGCATTTTGACTTGCACACTTTCATGGTCTCTTTTTGTCTTTTTGGGGTTCATATATTTTCATTTTTTTTTACCTTTTTCATTCTTTTTTTCCTTTGATTATTCTTTTAGGACATACCCTTCATTTTTTTTGACCTTTTTCATTCTTTTTGTCCTTTGATTACTCTTTTAGGACATACCCTCTTTACATTTTTTATTTTTTTACAATATGGAAAACATTTGCAGAAAGAAAAGGTATGTACAATATTACAAGGCTTAATCTCAATAACTCCTATTGGTATAGGAACCTAACACATTCCAAGATCCTATTTCCTTGCATTGTTCCCTTGGGAATTAGCCCATATTTAATTGGGAAATCCCACAATTATGAATTTTGCAATACTCATAGGCCTTCCTATGATTGCATGCACCACCTGTACATTTTAGATTATTATACAACTGATAGTACACTATCCCTGAACTCCAATATCAACTAGATATTTCTCTGATCTAACATGCATGAGTTAATTATCGATGAATCTTCAGTTTACTGATCATTGTAGGTTGCACCCCACTGCTACAGGTTTCACCCCACTACCATAGGTTACACCCCATGATAGTAAGTTACACCCCACTATAGTAAGTTACACCCCATTGTTGCTGGTTACACCTTACTACTAGATCTCCCACTAATTCCTGCATCAGTTGGAACTAGTTTAACTGACTTTAACTTAGTTGCACTGAATTAAATAATTACAAATCAAAATAAACTCAACTAGTGCTCCTAATTGTAGCAGACACTCTACATGAATCTAGTTATACCCCAACTCAAATTTAATTGATCTAACTAAGTCAAATGAACTTAGTTAACTATTACAAGTTGTCATGCAAAGTGGAATTACAATTTAATCCTAATTTAATTCAAGGAAAAATTAAACTAGAATTTTCTTGCATTTTCAACACTCTCTCTCAACAAGAAAGGGATTATCTGCTACCCTAATCCTGCCTCTATGAAACTCCAATTTTCATCTTGAAAACACATTTGTAAAAATATCTGCATCTTGCTCCTCTGTAGGAATGTACTCTAGCAACATGATGCTCCTTTTCACACAATCTCGTAGATGGTGATATCAGATGTCTTTATTCTTGGACCAATCACGAAAACCTGGATTCTCAAAGAGTTTGATAAAACTCTGGTTGTCATAGTAAATCAATATAGGATCCATTTGCTGACCAAATAACCCAACAAGGATCTTCCTCATCTAGATAGCCTCACAAGCTATGTGTCTAGCAGCCATGTACTCCACTTCTGCTAAACTGAGTGCAATTGATCTCTACTTCATGTTGTACCAAGAAACTTTCGTCGACCCAATACTAAAGATTCCCCCTGATGTGCTCTTCCTGTCAGATGGACTCCCTACCCAATCTGCATCTGTGAAGCCTTGAAGCTTCACTCCCTCTATCTATATGCACTAAAGACCAAACTGAGTGGTGCTTCTGAGGTATTTCAACACATGTTTAGTTGCCTTCCAATAAAGTTTGGTTGGCTTAACCATGGCTTGACTAAGTTGGTTAATTGTAAATCACATGTCCAGTTGTGTGTTCACCAAATACATAAGTGAACCCACAAGTTGTCTATAAATAATAGCCTCCACTACTGCACCTGAAGTAGCATCTTCTTACCTCCAATTACTTCTAGAGGAGTCTCCATGGGTTTGCTACTCTCCATGTGAAAATTATTCAATATCTCATTGGCATACTTTCCCTGAGAGACAAATAGTTCCCCATATCCTTGCCATACTTCCATACCAAGAAAGTAATGCACGATCCCCAGGACCTTCATCTCGAATTCTCTTACAAGATCCTCTTTGCAAGATTTTATTAGCTTCTCATCACCTATTAGAATCAAATCATCAACATATAATACTATAATCAACAATTTACCTTAAACCACAATATGGTAAAGTTTCGCATCTGCATCACTTTTGGTGAAGCCCAACCCGGTGAATTAGCTGTCAATCCTGGTGTTGTAGTGGCTGCAACACCCTCCAAAATTTTAGCCAGCATCCAATTTCAGAGCCTTTCTTGTGTTTTTCCTTAATGTTTGCAAGCACTTGGGCTCTTCCCATGAGCTCGTAGTAAATCTTCGCATGCTCCTCACTTGACCGTTCAACGGACATCTTTTTGCATGTTGGTCACAATGTCATGCTTGCAGTCATGTTCTGGCCACACAAAAGGTCCCACTTCATGTGCTCAAGTGTTATTCTCTATGTAAACATGTGTCGCACTCACACACAAAGTTGTATGCACTATCATGCAAGCGTCGTTGCGGTGGTTCAACGATTTATCACAAGTGTCGTGCTTGTCGCTCATACCGTCATTCAGTCATGCAGAGTATATGTTGTCTTGATGGTTTGAGGTGTCTTGTTGTCGAGTCATGTTGAGTGTGTGTTCGCAAGGTCATGTATGCACCAATTCACTCGCTCACACACTTAGTCATTTTGCTGCAGTTCTGACTAGATTACCCTCCAACAGCCGAACCTCCACCCTAGAATCAACTCGGATGGCTGTCACCCAAGACAATGAAGAAGTTCCCAACAAGCCATTTCAATTTGTGTTGCCTACAAGCACATCAACCAAGTCTCTATCTGGTCAACCGGAGAGTTTTACTGGGCAATGAACCTGACATTCACTCCCCTCAAAAATTACACAAAAGTTTCCAAGCATGCCCGCTCAGTTTACTAGAGAAACTATGCAGACATGTTGGACAGGCACCCATTTTCCTTCACTATCTCCCTCAAGAAATTGCGCAGTTTTTCCAGCAAGTCAACTAGTCAGCAGACCTGCTCCTCACCCAGAAAACTGTGCAGATTTCATGAGAATTCCCTTAGCTACCGTGCATCCCTCTTAGCTCAGAAAATGTGTAGATATTTTTAGCAAGACAACCTCCCAGCAATTGCATAGTTTTTGTCACCAATAGCCCTGCAGCTCCCTGAAAAAATGCGCATTTTTTCCCGGCAAGCCTCTCGCAACCCGCTGCCAACTCCTCGAAGGAATTACATAGTTTTTGTTGACAACCCCTCCTTTACTGCCTGCATTGCTTCCCTCAAGAAATTATACAGATCTGCGCTCCAGCCGAGCTAGATCTCGCGGATAGTCACTGCTGATCTAGATTGTCCATTGTAGTCTCCCAATGACTTCTATGCAATTTTCACCAGAAGTGCCCAGAGCCCGCATCCCAACTTGAAATCTGCCTTACCCACATCCCAACTTGAAATCTGCCTTGTGTAGTTTCATATCCTTTTCCTCTCTCCTGGTCACCTGCATTTGAAAGTGAATGAAAATGCATCATGGTAGACTAGGAGGTTTATGGATTTGATGTCGTCTTGTCATGAGTGACTATAGATACAGGCACATGGAAAAGACATGACGTGACGACAAACAAGATGAATAAGGAGAGCACATTCAAGGATATTTGTTGGTGAATGGATGAATGAAGGATGCATGCAAGGAGATTTGTTCATGAATGGATGAACGAAGGATGCATGTGAGGAGAATTTTTCGTGAACGGATGATCATGCGAAGAATGCCAAAGTACAAGCGAAGGAGAGATGTGCACATGTGACATCAAGCGAACACCAAGACCATTGAAGACTCTGCATGCCTTGCCATGTGGAGGTGAAGATATGATACACCAAGAGGACATCCATCACTCAGCAACACTGCAACTTGACATGCATACTAGTAGCAGTATGAATATACCGACATTGTCATCTCGATTCATGTCATAAGTTATCTCGACCACATCAATACTATGGGCCATATTGTTGTAAATCAATGTAATGTAACGTGGAAGTCCAAGAGACCCACATGTAATCTGAAGAGTCATGTAAAGTTGAAGAGTCAAATAAGTCAAGCAGTCATGAGGGAAGTTGAACAGTCACAAGGCCCAGTTTTACCCTTGGCTATAAATACCCCTTTTTTGTACATGTAAAGGACTTTTCACCTTGGCTCCTCCCACATAACCTTGAGAGTCTGTAATATTTTCTTTGAGGAGTGAGTAGTGGCTCCAATTCCCCTCTCATGGGGTTAGTGATGTATGGTGTACCGATGTGTCTTGGAACATTCGCTTAATTTAGAAGCCTGATAACAGGCCAGCATGTTTTCACACATGTATTGTAATTGTTTGTAAGACTAGTCTTGGAACACTTGTAATGCATGTTTATTTAACCTGTGTTAAGACAATTGAACTTTTTCGGTTGTTCTAATACACATGTTTATGAAAATGTGTTGTATAAGATGTTAATTTTGTTCTGCCCGTGTGGGTTGCCTCACCGGACATCAGACAAAACCTTTCCATAAACTTGTTATAACAACTGTTGCACTCACGCGGACTACTCCATTGAGTGTTGTACGTGTTATTCCTTCGTATGTGTATGACCGCCGCATCCGTGTGGACTACTCCATTTGAAGTTGCGCATGCCCTGTTGTGTTGTGTGTCTCTGACAAAGTTGGGACTTTTCCCTTTCGACTGGAGACTCACTTCCACCCCTCTCTCTATGGTGAAAGAACCTTGACACAAGTAACACTAGCTCTCACCAGGCATGCGAACCTCGTTGTTCGAAGAAAAAGCATACCACTCTCATGTGCTAACAAGAAAGAGCTAAGGCAAACATTTAAGATAATGACAACCGGGCCATCACATCAGATGGGACTCCTACACCAAACAATGTGAGGTCTAGTTGGGACTTCATACCGAGGAGATCCCCTGAATGTTGGTAGGTCCAACACCATCAACACCTGGTATACCAAGCACCGGGTGCTTGTTTTAGTCCATACAACACTCGCTTGAGTTTGCACACATGCAACTCTCTGTTGAAGGTATCAAATCCTTCTGGCTTCTCAATAGACACCTCTTCCTCAATCACACCATTGAGGAATGTTTTCTTCACATACTTCTGATGTATCTTCCATCCCATCTGCACTGATAGTGTTAGAATGGATCTGATTGAAGAGTACCTTGCTACTGGAGCAAAGGTCCCATCGTAATCAATTCCTTGCACTTGAGAGAAACCTCTAGCCACAAATCTAGACTTGTGTTTCTCCACACTCCCATTTGCTGCTTGCTTTACCTTGTGTTGAGGGCCCTAAAATCGGGTCAACAACAAGGGGGATACCCACCCGGTCCGGAACCTGGTTGGCGGCTCCTTGCCCGTTTGGTGTAGCAGGTCCGACTGGGGATAATGGGACCAGCTTCCCAATCTAAAGGATGTGTGTGTGTGTAGATTTTGATGATGCTAATCTAGAGGTAATTTTAAGGTAATTTTAAGCTAATTTAATTCTAAACTCTAAACTGACTCTATACTACTGTAATCTAACAAAAACAGCACATCTAATCTATACTAACCCGGGGTAGAATTCTTTCATCATGCGATCTAAAAAGATTTCATACAATAACTGGTAATAAAGATCATTCAACTATCATAGGAATATAAATCAATTAAGATAAACCATTCTGCATAATAAGTTAGGCAAAACAGTTGTGAACAACATATCGCATAATAAGTTATTCATATGTCAAGCACAAATAAATGACTCCACCGTACAAAAGTGCCAAATGGTAACCCACACATTCGTACATTAACATATAAACAACTAAGCTGTATATCACTCTAAGAATATAAGCAGAAATTAATCAAGAGATAAAAGTACCATTTATGACTGATTTCACTCACAAACTTCAAGCAATAATGATTTATCTCTACTTACTTCTAACATCTACTAAGAGTACAGAAGTGCAACATCAGTAGCAGACATTAAAATGAAAACATAAATAAATCTCGATCCATCCATTCATCAAAAACCCCCTCCGAGGGTGCAAAAGTGCATGTTCTGAGGACAAGTTTTTTGACAAATTTCCGGACCCTTCTCCAAATGCCATGAGAAGGGTTAAATACTACTAACTAACTAATCTTAATTACACAAATTTAGGAAACGGCTTCAAATGACCGCCCTTTTACTAAAACAAATTTATTTCTAAAAATTGAATCTAATTTCTAACCGTTTCTGTATCTGCTCCTTAGTGTTGTAAGCAATGCAAGGTTCGCCTGGAAAGAGTCGGTTGGTTGTCTTTTTCTTTTGTTCGAGCGATAAAAGTAGAAATAACAAAAGCTAGCACCTCTTTATGACAAACTAGAAGATATTTTTGAAAATCTTCCTCTGGCTGGGTGTATTTGTTGTGTGTATACTTAGTATAACCCAGATTTCTTTCAAACTGATTGTGCTGTTGCTATTTCGGTTTCCGGCCGTGCGAATAACTCAATGAGTTAGGGATTTCATTGCCTGAACAATCTTTCGTATTCAAAATTGCTTCCGTTCTTTGTTCTAGGCTTTTCTGGAGCATCCTCCCTCTTTAGCGTCTTTCTTTTTGCTTTACCCAGTCTGAGCTTCAGGATCTTTTGCAAACATGCTGCTTTTGTGCGCCTTTGACTCTGAGTCTTGGATAGTCTATTTTCATTAGTGTCTGTTGAGTGATACTCTGGAATCTGCGGCCCTGCTGCATGCGGCATCCATTTGCGCAGGCATCTCCTCTCTGTTCTTCTAGTATTGGCGCTTTCCCCTTTTCCTTAGATGTTTCCTGCATATAGATTTATATTAGTTGCTACCTTACAGTTTACGCAAAGGAAAAGAGAAATGACGAAAAGATTGACATGAAAGCTTTAAGTTCTAATGAATGCATAATCATGACACTCATAATGACTTGACTCTTCGAAAAACGCAACACGATCATCTTTGGATACTCGGGCGTGCAATCATTAATTTCCCTTAAGGTGTGCGCTCAATTTTGGGTTTATGCCGAAGAAACTTTGCGATGAGTGGTTTCTGCGATTCGCATCGCAGCAATTAATAGTCTCATTCATCGCAGATCGCAAATCGCAAGATCGCAGTTTGTAAGATCGCAAATCGCAAGATCGCATTTTTCATTTGATCACTGTGCGCTGTTTATGCGACGTTGCGATATGCGACGTCGCATATCGGCCGTCGGCGATTCCTTAGGTTTTATTTTAAGGGCGCTTTCAAAATATGCGATGCGATGAATTTTGCATCGCTTCTTTGCAACTTATTTATGCGCATAGGAAAACGCTTCACTCTCTCTTTGCGATGCGATATAGCTTTTAGGGAGTTAAATACAAAAATTTTGATAAAAATGTTTTTGGGATTTTTTGTTAAGGGTCCCCCTTTGCTTGATGTTATTGCTAATACCAAACAAAGAGGGGGGTTGTTGGTGACCACAACAATGGCGATTCACTGTGAAGAACTAGTTATCTCTGCTTTTCTATTAACATTTCCACTTCCGAAACAAAAAAAATTTCATATGTCTAAATTTTGTTATGGACAGATAGAGTAGATTACCCCTTATCCTGTCAATGATACTTCGTCTCAACCTTTCTTTTATTCCAATTGTCTACTTCCTTAGGCTTAGTTCTTGCATTCACACTAGACATTACTCAGTCCTTTTTTAAAGATAAAATAATGTCTTCTCTGCGTACTGGCTTTAAAATATGCTCATTTGTCGTAGGTAGAGCCTCTGCTGCCCACAAGCGTCCATAGCCTCGATAGGGTTACCATGTTATCCAGCAATGATCCTTTTTCCTGCTTGAGGTTATTTACAACATTTCAGAGAAAAATCCTTTTTGACACTTTTTCCTTTTTATTCTCTAAAGAACAATGTCTTGGTTTGGTGGCCAAATTATGACACAGTCATTCACTTGATTTACACTTTTGCTGAACAAGATGGCTCGTGATGAGACCCCTTGTCTTTTGATTGCAACAATCTTGAGTCGTTGCCCTGTTTTGATAGACAGTATTGGCAAAGTCAGCAAGTTATAATATCTGTGATCATGATAAGCCGGCTCGTGATGAGACCTCTTATTCTTTGAGATATAGTGTTTTCTCAAATTGTTTCTCTGAATGCTGCGGTTTCCTTTAGCAGGGAGGAAGTCATTGTATTTCCTTAAGAAAGCTCTGGACGACAATAATAGAGTTTGAAAACAACAGCTTTACAGAGAATATTTATTTTATTATTGATGATACCTTTCATTGTGCTAATATAAAACAATTTTTTACCAAAGGTTGCTTTCATCAAATTTTTTAAGAGGTTGAAACTAATATCATATTCAGACTAAAGTTAACTCTATTTGTCAATAATAAAAATCGGATTTTTCGAAAAGTTTTTCTATTTGTACAAGTGAAATCAAAATCTGATAGAGAGTTGGTGTGCTCTTTCATGAATCCTTTTCAATGATCATTTACAACCGGTTTTATTTATAAGAAAGAGAAAAACAAAATAATAAATAAATAAATAAATAAATAAAAAACTAAAACTATCCTACAAAAATAGAAGAATGATCTTCTATGGAAAATACATTTTAAGAATCTGTCCATTCACAGGCAAAGAATCTCTTCTACCTGCCAAATCCTGCAACAAAAACATCGATGGGCCTATGACTTCTACAATCTGAAAAGGACCAAGCCACAGCTTCTGAAATTTCGTATGTTTGCCCTTTTCTTCATGAGCCTTATCCCATTTCAAAACTAAATCTCCCATCTGAAAGCTTTTTCTGGTCATTATGCTTGAGTCAAAAGAGGATTTTATTAGCGCTTGGTGGTGAGCATGGGTTTTCTTAGCTTGTTCTCGTCGTTCTTCTAGTTTGATTATCTCCATTTGTCTCAATTGTAAGGAGGAAGTAGATACTTCATCGATGTGTTGTACTAAAGACAAAGAGGGAATGACTAAGTGAGTTGGAAGAACCACTTCTTTCCCATAAACTAAATTAAAGGGAGAAGTGCCGATTGAAGCTTTCTTCGTAATTCTATCTGCCCATAAAGCATTTACCAGTGCTTTGTGCCAATTCTTTTGGTTTTGGTCGACTGTTCTTTTAATAATCCTGATTAGGTTTTTGTTTGTTGATTCAGCCAACCCATTACCTTGCGGATAGTAGTTGGCAGAATACTTCAGTTTGAACCCTCTTTTAAGTGCAAACTCAGTCATTGTATTTCCAGAAAAGTATGATGCATTATCAAACATTAAGGCCGTTGGCAATCCAAACCTAGTGATGATAAATTGATCTATGAACTCAATAATGTTTTCAGAATTAACTGTCTTGAGAGGAACTGCTTCTACCCACTTAGTAAAATAATCTGTTGCCGTGAGGATATACCTATGCTGCTTAGAAGAGTGAGGAACAATCTCACCTATTATGTCCAATCCCCATTGGCTGAATGTTTGCTCGATGTTAACTGGTTGTAGTGGCATGGACGATTTCTTTTGTTTCCCTGCAGCAGTCTGGCAGATTTGGCATTTCCTTACGTAATTGTATGAGTCTTTGAACAACGTGGGCCAATAATATCCTGCACGTAAGATCTTATGTGCAGTAGCTTCTCCAGCATAGTGTCCACCTGCTGGTCCATCGTGGAGTTCCTGCAAAACCTTTTCGGCTTCAGTTTTCTGAAGACACCTAAGAAGTACAGAATCGTAATTCCTTTTAAACAGAACATCATTTATGAGCTGGTATTGTTTAGCTTTCAATCTCAGAGCTCTTTTCTTGGTGTGATCCAGGTGTGATGGAGCATACCCGTTCTTAAGATAATAAATGGTGTCCGCATATAATGATTATGCGTCGTTTAGGCTTACCTCATATGTATGTACCTCTTCAGATGAGTTCTCAGGAATTTGCGATGCTCCAGCTAACATCTTGCAGAAGCCTTGACCTCTTACGATGTTTGCTGGCTTGATCTCAAGATCGTATTCTTGTCAAGCAGTAATCCAATTTGCTCTCTTTTCGCCCACATCCTTCTGTACCAGTAGGTTTCTTACCGCTGGAAACGGTACTACGACTTTGGTATGGGCTTTAAGTAAGAAAGGTCTGAAATATTTGATCGCTTTGAAAACAGCATATGCCTATTTCTCCACGTCTGAATAATTGAGCTCAGCACCTTGTAATTTCGAGCTAAAGGATGCGATTGGAGCTTCCGCCTTCTCTTGATTTGTTTGAGTTAAAATCGCAGCATAAGATTTCTCTGAGGCAAAAGTGTATAAGATAAAAGATTCTGAAAAATTTGGGGTAGCTAAGGATGGAGCGTTGATGATAGCTTGTTTGATCAAGTTGAATGCTTCATGCTCATCTTGACCCCATTTAAAATTTGAATTCTTTTTTATCATATTTTGTAAAGGAGAAATAATACGTGAAAAATCCGGGACAAACCTTTTTACAAAATTGATTTGTCCAAGGAAAGATTGCATGGCCTTTTTGTTATGGGGCATGGATATTTAGGAAATTTCTTTGATTCTGGCAGGTTCAATGTGAATACCAGATTTCGACACTATGAATCCTAGCAATTTCCCTTCACTTAATGCGAAAAAAGATTTCTTTGGGTTAAGTGAAATCCCATACCTTAAACATCTTTGAAAGATTTGTTTCAAATCTTTGAGATGGTCGCTTCGCTTTTTGGAGTACACTGTTATATCATCCAGGTAAATCGCTACCGATTTATTGACTAAACCTTTAAACGCGATGTCCATGGCTCTATGAAAGGTAGCACCGGCATTGACCAGACCAAATGGCATCTTCCGATATGCGTATGTGCCCCATTTGGTTCGAAATGTGGTTTTCAACTGATCATCGGGATGTACTAGCACTTGATTGTATCCTGAAAATCCATCCGAGAAAGACATTAATTCTGAGCCCGCTACTGCCTGTAGTATTTGCTCCATAGGTGGGAGGGGAAAATTGTCTTTCTAACAGGCTTTGTTGAGATTCCGGAAATCAATACAGATCCTGATATCTCCGTTTTTCTTTCTAACAGGCACCATGTTGGATACCCATTTGGAATGTCTGACGGGGAAAATTATTCTGGCTCTCAACAGCTTATTTAGCTCAGTCTTTATCTGATTTTCTAAGTTGGGGTGGATTTTTCTGAGCTTCTGCTGGACAGGTTTTTCATTGTCAATCATAGGGATAGTGTGTTGAATGATAGAAGTGTTGTATGTCTTCAGCTCATCGTAATTCCATGCAAAAACGTTTTTGTATTGTCTCAGAAGACGGATATATGCTAATTTTTCTTCAGGGGCTAGGCCGTGGCCCAGATTAACGTTTTGCGGCTTATGATCGGTTCCTAGGTTCACTAATTCATAATTCAGAGTTGAACTGTAGAGTTTAGAATTGGCAGACCTTTTAAACCGACTTTTTAAATCATATAAATCTTCTAACTTAACCACCGATTTAGGTATAGCATTATCAGTGCTATTTTGGTGTATTTGGTGATCATGATGGTCTTCGTCAATTATTTGATTTGAGTAGGATCCTTCAGAAGTGAGGAAATTTACAATGTCAGGATCGTCGTTGAATACTCTCCAGTTGGTGATGTTGTCAGGGATGGATGGTCTAAAGATTAATTCTATTGAGAACCTATCGGGACTAAAATCTTCGAAGGGAATAAGTCTAGAGGCTACGTTAGCTAACAGGTCTGCGCTCGCATTTTGGAGTCTTGGGATTGACGAAATATTGAATGCTATGACATGTGAAATCAGATCTTGTACTAAAGATTGATAGTGCTTTAAATGACTTGACAGGCAATGTATGGTGTTACGTACCTGTTTGACGACAATTTCAGAATCTCCAAAGACTTGAAGATACTTAACATTCAACCCGATTGCTTTGTATAGGCCTTGCACCAAGGCTTCGTACTCCGCTGTATTGTTTGTGCAATCGAACTCAAGTCTGCATGTAAGCATGATCTTGTTTCTGTCTGGGCTAATCAGAATGCATCCTGCTCCTGCTCCCTCGTTAGATTTAGAGCCATCAAAATATAATTTCCAAAACAAAGATGTATTTACAAAGTTATCTAAAAAATTAAAACACTTTGAATCATCAGTTTGGGAAAAATTTTCAACTTGGGACAAAACTGAATTTTCTAAGTAAGGTGAGGTGTGAGCATTGAAATTGCCGAGGAAAGAATCTACCGAGTAATTTCCTATGATACTGCTGTTGTATGCTATTGCTTCATTCTCTCCTTCCAATTCAGTCACTATGTACTTTTGGTGCAACTCTCGTTCGACCTTTATTTGATTGGGTTTACCGTTGTAGGGCAACCACATGTGCGACCAGTCGTTTGAGAAATATCCGTGGAGTTTTTCGGACCAATCCCTACTAAGAATTAAACCATAGAATTCAGGGATATCAGCTACTAGAATGTCAATAACCTGGCATACTTTCGGGTTAGACGACAATCTTATGGTCACCTGGTTAAGTTCACCAATCACTTCGACTTGAGATTGATCAAGTTGAACTATGCGCACTGCGGATTTTTGTGGTTGAACATTCAATTTGGCACATATTGATCTGGGTAAAATATTCGTTGAAGCACCAGAATCAACCAAGCAATTGTGCATGTTTTTATTGAAAATTTCATAAGTGAGAAGAAAAGGAGGAGTATGAGATCTTGATCTTCCTCCAATCAAGGCAATGTCATTTGGATCAATCTTATTGATCATGTTGGTTGGAGGTCTTCCCATGTTGTGGGAAGCTACAGCTGTAGGTAAAGATGTAGTAGGCACGGCATGTAATTCTTTCATCATTATTTTCTGTTGATGTTTCAATTTGCTCAATTCGTAAAGAGTGATATTAGCCCTAGTCTTTTTCATGTCATCGATAATGTTATACTCCATTTCATCCGACACTATCAGTGTTCTTGATGGAGGTGCTTGATCTGATTGGACTGGGCTAAATTGGGTCGCTCTAGCAGTTGTTTTCTTTGTTGCGACCTTATCTTTTGTTGCAGGGTTTGCGCCCTTCTGTTTAGGGGTAGTTTGGGGAGGATCAAGTTGATTTTTGCTTCGTGTGCTAACCAGAAATGCTTCTTGATCTTCTTCTTGTGGGAGGATGAAATCCCACATTCCTTGTAGTTCCACAACTTCTTCATCATCGGTCTGCCCTTCAGTGGTATTCTCTTCTTCTTCTTCTTCTTCAGATTCGACGTTTGAGACAGCATTGGGTGGTTTCACCTCCATGGGAGGATTTCTTTTAAAATATTTGTAGGGCTTTTTTGAAGAAGTTTCTGCTACTTGTTTTCTTATGTCAATAATCTCATTGGACATGGCCTTTAACACTTTTTGTAATCCTTCCATATCGAAAGGATCTTTCGTTTGCTTCTTCTTGGTGTCTTCTTTGAAAGATATTTTCTTAGATTTGCGTTCTTCTATTACAGATCTCTTTTCTAGGGCAACTACGCACTTTTCTATTGCTAGCGCTTCTGTCAAGTTTTCAACAAGGTCGTCTTGTTTGCCCTATCTACGAAGATAGCCAAGTTTGATGGTAAGGCTGTGATATACCATTCACATCTTACTTCCTCGCTGGGTTGAGAAGCAACGGGTATTTTGTTGAGGATCTTATTGAACCGTAAATTGAAATCCTTAATGGGTTCTCTAGCCTCAGCTTTAAGATTAGATAGGTCATTGATCAATGTCACTGTTGATCTGTCATCACCAAACTTGGTGAGGAATTGACTTTGAAAAATGTCCCAACTTGTGATGGACCCGGAAGGTAACGAAAAATACCATGACCCGGCTGTTCCTTGCATTGTATATGGAAAAAGCCGGACAACAGCATCCTCGTTGGTAACTCCGTTGAGATTAACAGAAAGCATGAAATTATTGATATGCTCTTCAGCTAGCATGCCTGTTTCTGGATTGAATTTAGGTAGCCATTTCTCAGGATGGGCCGGTATTGGGCTCAGGGGTGGAGGCATTAAAACCGCCCCAAGATTGTTCCATGGAGACTGGGCCATCGTTGAACCACTAGTTAATGAAAGTGCAGAAGATGGTCCCTAATGCGGAGAAGATGAAGATATTATGATCTTTGATGATTGATGATTGAAGAGGAAGGGTTGTGGAAGATGGATGAGTGATTTGGGATGAGGATGTGGGTGGTTGACTTCGCGGTGATGGGGTTGAAATGGACGAAGTAGATGAAAGAGTCTCACTGTCAGACTCTAGTGGTGTTTTCCTTGCTCTTTTCCTAGTAGGGAGAGGGAGTGCACTTGGTTGAATACCAAATTTTTCACTCTTCAATCTGGTCAGGGGATGAGCAGGATTGTACTGCGAAGTCACGCTGCTGTGAGATTTATCAGACCTCTCAGAAAAATAGAGAATCCCTGGAGTTTACGAATCAAAGTTTGAGTTTCCGGGGGTTCAATGATGAGTTGGTCTGATATATTAGGGTAGGTAGCAGCGGTGGATACTCGAGCAACTTCTAACTCCGGGTTTAACCGTACTGGAGAAGTCGGGGGAGTTGATGAGGGTGATTTACTCTCAGAATGGTATTTAGATTTTGACTTAGTTTCCATTCATAGTTCGTGCCCTCCTTCTAGCGCCAAATATGTTGAGGGCCCTAAAATCTGGTCAACAACAAGGGGGATACCCACCCGGTCCGGAACCTGGTTGGCGGCTCCTTGCCCGTTTGGTGTAGCGGGTCCGACTGGGGATAATGGGACCAGCTTCCCAATCTAAAGGATGTGTGTGTGTGTAGATTTTGATGATGCTAATCTAGAGGTAATTTTAAGGTAATTTTATACTAAACTCTAAACTGACTCTATACTACTGTAATCTAACAAAAACAACACATCTAATCTATACTAACCCAGGGTAGAATTCTTTCATCATGCAATCTAAAAAGATTTCATACAATAACTGGTAATAAAGATCATTCAGCTATCATAGGAATATAAATCAATTAAGATAAACCATTCTGCATAAGAAGTTAGGCAAAACAGTTGTGAACATCATATCGCATAATAAGTTATTCATATGTCAAGCACAAACAAATGACTCCACCGTACAAAAGTGCCAAATGGTAACCCACACATTCGTACATTAACATATAAACAACTCAGCTGTATATCACTCTAATAATATAAGCAAAAATTAATCAAGAGATAAAAGTACCATTTATGACTGATTTCACTCACAAACTTCAAGCAATAATGATTTATCTCTACTTACTTCTAACATCTACTAAGAGTACAGAAGTGCAACATCAGTAGCAGACATTAAAATGCAAACATAAATAAATCTCGATCCATCCATTCATCAAAAACCCCCTCCGAGGGTGCAAAAGTGCATGTTCTGAGGACAAGTTTTTTAACAAATTTCCGGACCCTTCTCCAAATGCCATGAGAAGGGTTAAATACTACTAACTAATCTTAATTACACAAATTTAGGAAACGGCTTCAAATGACCGCCCTTTTACTAAAACAAATTTATTTCTAAAAATTGAATCTAATTTCTAACCATTTCTGTATCTGCTCCTTAGTGCTGTAAGCAATGCAAGGTTCGCCTGGAAAGATTCGGCTGGTTGTCTTTTTCTTTGTTCGAGCGATAAAAGTAGAAATAACAAAAGTTGGCACCTCTTTCTGACAAACTAGAAGATATTTTTGAAAATATTCCTCTGGCTGGGTGTATTTGTTGTGTGTATACTTAGTATAACCCAGATTTCTTTCAAACTGATTGTGCTGTTGCTATTTCGGTTTCTGGCCGTGCGAATGACTCAATGAGTCAGGGATTTCGTTGCCTGAACAATCTTTCTTATTGAAAATTGCTTCCGTTCTTTGTTCCAGGCTTTTCTGGAGCGTCCTCCCTCTTTAGCGTCTTTATTTTTGCTTTACCCAGTCCGAGCTTCAGGATCTTTTGCAAACATGCTGCTTTTGTGCGCCTTTGACTCTGAGTCTTGGATAGTCTATTTTCATCAGTGTCTGTTGAGTGATACTCTGGAATCTGCGGCCCTGCTGCATGCGGAATCCATTTGCGAAGGAATCTCCTCTCTGTTCTTCTAGTATTGGCGCTTTCCCCTTTTCCTTAGATGTTTCCTTCATATAGATTTATATTAGTTGTTGCCTTACAGTTTACGCAAAGGAAAAGAGAAATGACGAAAAGATTGACATGAAAGCTTTAAGTTCTAATGAATGCATAATCATGACACTCATAATGACTTGACTTTTCGAAAAACGCAACACGATCATCTTTGGATACTCAGGCGTGCAATCATTAATTTCCCTTAAGGTGTGCGCTCAATTTTGGGTTTATGCCGAAGAAACTTTGGGACGAGTGGTTTCTGCGATTCGCATCGCAGCAATTAATAGTCTCATTCATCGCAGATCTCAAATCGCAAGATCGCAGTTTGTAAGATCGCAAATCGCAAATCGCAAGATCGCATTTTTCATTTGATCACTGTGCGCTGTTTATGTGACGTTGCGATATGCGATGTCGCATATCGGCCGTCGGCGATTCCTTAGGTTTTCTTTTAAGGGCGCTTTCAAAATATGCGATGCGATGAATTTCGCATCGCTTCTTTGCAGCTTATTTATGCGCATAGGAAAACGCTTCACTCTCTCTTTGCGATGCGATATAGCTTTTAGGGAGTTAAATACAAAAATTTTGATAAAAATGTTTTTGGGATTTTTTGTTAAGGGTCCCCCTTTGCTTGATGTTATTGCTAATACCAAATAAAGAGGGGGGTTGTTGGTGACCACAACACCTTGTAAAGCCATCTGGAACTCACCACTGACTTGTTTGTTGGTCTTGGGACCACTTCCCAAACATTGTTTCTGATAATGGAGTCATACTCCTCAACCATGGAATCAACCCATATTTTCTGCTATACTTCTTCCTCGAATGAGGATGGCTCAACCTCTACACTCTCGCTCATCAGAGCCATGTAGCAACTGTACCAATCTGGTGACCTCCTCTTCCTGCATTGTGATGTGGGTGCTCCCACATTCTCTCTAGCATCATTCATCAATATGTCAACCTCTCCGGTACACTTCCTTCCATCTCTGGAAGTCTCTGAAAGAGTGGGTGATTCCACTCTTTTCTCCTCTACATGTGGATGCTCCACATCATCCTAGGGTTCCTCCTTTGGAGGTAAAATCTCCTCATCTGCATGTAATTGAAACTCCCTCTCAAGGGAACATCTCTTGGCCTTCTCTTCATCAAACTTCACATCTCTAAGAACCACTATCATCCTGTTGGATGGCAGGTACACCCGATAGTTGTGAGGTGTATGAGTGTAACCCGCAAATATGCCCAACTCAGTTGTTGGCTCTACCTTTTTCCTATGCATCCTTGGTAACATGAAAGTAGATTGATAAACACAAGATCCTGAAGTATGCCACATCTTTTTTTTACCTTAAAATTCTTCTTATGTTGTACTCATCCCAATAATTCAATGAGGGCTTCTGTTCTACAAATAAACAACTATGTTGCATGCTTCAACCCACAAGTGCAACGGTAGGCCCTGATCATGTAACATGCTCATGCATCTCCCAAACTACTTTTTTTCTTCCTTTCAACAACCCAATTCTACTGTGGGTTATGAGGTGCTATTAACTCTCGTCAAATTCCTTCTGATGCACATAATTTCTTGAATTCATTCAACACATATTATCCATTGTTATCACTTCTGAGAGATTTAAATTTCCAACCAGTATCTTTCTCGAAAAGTGCTTTAAATTTAAAAAATTAAATAACGTCTAATGTTTCTTATGCATGAAGAAATCTAGCACATTCGAGAAATATCATCAAAAAATATTACATAATACATGTGCTTGGTGGTGGAGGCTGTTCAGAACGATCCACACACATCTGAGTGAACTCTACCAAGGATTGCTTACGCTCGACTGCCTTTATCATGAAATGAAGCTTTTGTGTACTTCCCCAATGTACACCTTTTGCACATGTCTCTATGCTCTAGTGTACCCTTGGGAAGTCCTGTATAAATTTGTTGCATGATCTTTAAAGCTCTGTGGTGCAAGTGACCCAATCTTCTATGCCACAATTAACCAATCTCTCAACTCTGCACCTTCTATGCTTTTGTACACAAAGCAACGCAGTCTTCTACATCCAATTTGTAGAGGTTCTTCACCTGAACCCTGATCCACTTCACCTGTCCTAAGGCTATGTGATGAAGGAAAGCCTTTCCGTTGCTAAATATCACATCATAACCACAATCCTCCAACATGGCAACTGAAACAAAAATCTTCTTCAAACCTAGAACATACATGACGTCTTTTAATGTAAGAGGAGAACTAGACTCCCTCTGAAAGGTAACAATACAGATGCTAGTCACACTATACCTCTCATCATCTCCCCTCTCGATGTGCATCTGGAGGTCATTCTCCTCCAATTCAATGAAAAACTATTTATTTTCGGTCATATGGAATGAGGCTCCACTATCCAAGTACTATACACTACCCATCACCGATGTCACCATGCAAAAGATGAGGGTGAAATCTAGCTCAAATTGTGAAGCAAGATCTTCACCTACCTCTCCTCCTTGGGGATTCTTACCAGCCTTCTTGTGCAAACACTTTGTGGCATAGTGTACCAACTCATGACCGTGAAAACATTTAATATTTGACAAGTCCTTCTTCTTGCCGCACTTATTGGAATCTAATTTCGAATTGGATGACTTCCCCTTCCCTTTCCTTACCTTTCGAGCTCAGGCATAGTTTTTCTCATCATCATGCTCGGATGAGGATCCATCTTTGTTGTTCCACTGAATCTATTCTTGTACCAAGTCGGACCACATCCTCTCCCACTCTGGTAGCTTCTCCCTCCCATTAACTGAGTCCTAGTAGTTATGTCAACTCTTGGGAAGGCCTAAAAGTGCTAGGCTCATCGTATCATCTTCAACGACTGTAACACCAACACTTCCAAGCTCATCCCTACATTGGTTCAGCTTGGTCAAGTACTTCGATATTAAGTCACCCTTATCCATCTTGATCTTTCTAAGCTTGTCCTTCAGTGCCAACTTCTTGTGGTCATTGTTGTTTTGAACATAAGGGGAATTTTTAGGTCTAAAATGGGCCTCCTAAGAAAAATGTACAACCAAAATAAAATTTATAAGAACCGATAGGATTCAATATGATGATTTCAACCATGGGGGATGATTCACCATTTTTGGAGTAAAAAGGTAAAAAGCTTAAAAAATAATAAAATAATAAAACTACTTTTTCAACTCGTATTTTCAACTTATCTCCCTAAGGTTTTAATCAAATGTTGAGCAGGACTACTTGTTGGATGCAAACTTTAATTCCTCATCCAAGGAGTACCCATGTTGCATACTTTAGATGGACCCTGCTACTCGAAAAATGAGAAATACATAAAACAATGTGATTGCAATCACGGTTTTCATGTATTTCTCATTTCTAGAAGGGTCCATCGAAAGTATGCAAAATGGGTAATCCTTGGATGAGGAATCAAATTCTGCATCCAATGAGTGTTTCCGCACGAAATTTGAGTAAACCCATAGGGAAATAAGTTGAAAATACGAGTTGAAATTTTATTTTTATTTTTTTTCCCTCTAAAATTTGATGATGTCATCTAATATTTTATTATTTCCACTATTATTTTATACTTTCCTTAGGAGGCCCATTTTATACCTCAAAACTCCCCTAATGATAGGTCTATCAAGGCCTTTCACATTGTAAATGGAGTCTCATTACCATGGAGGCTTGAGACAATATGATCTCGAACTCCTTCTAGGATAATCCTTCTCGCCTTTGCCACACACTTTCTCCACTCTTCCAGATCCTGTGCATTAGTTGGCTTAGGAATATCTTTGTCTACGAATTCCTTAAGTCAGTTGTCTTCCAACATTGCCTCCATCCTATCCTTCCAAGCAATATAGTTTGAAATACCCTCAAGGGCATATTCGATTATCAATCCATATAACGACATCTTGTTGGCTCCAAAGTATGATACTACAAATTCGATTTCTCCCTCAAAAGACAAACTCGTATTCTCCTCTTCTATTGTGATTTGAGCTTTGATACCATGTACAAATTCCTTGTAGATTCAAACTTCAAATTGTAATACACTAAAATAATTTACTTGAATCTCTTTTACTTATCAGCAAAAATAATGAACGATTGATTAAATCACAAAGCATATAAGAGAAAGAATTCAATCACACATAACACAATGATTTTCTATGGAAAGCCACAGCTAAAAACCCCTACTATCTGTATATTCTATTAATTAGAAAATATGAGAAGATTACAATGTTTTTTCTCAATCCCAATCAACCTTTGCACTATCTCTATCTATCTCACTGCTACCTAGACAAGCTCAAGATAATACTTATCCAATTTTTCTTCCTGCCAAACTTCTATTTCTTTGCATTTTTCCCTTGGGAATTAGCCCATATTTAATTGGGAAACACCACAATTATGAATAATGCAATCCTCATAGGCCTTCCTCTGATTTCATGCACCACCTTTACAATTCAGATGATTATACAACTGATTGTACACTATCCCTGAAATCCAATCTCAACTATGTCTTTCTCTAATCTGACATGCATGAGTTAATTATCAGTGAATCCTTAGTTTACTGATCACAGCAGGTTACACCCCACTACTGTAGGTTACACCACACTACTGCAGGTTACAACCCACTACCATAGGTTACACCCCACTACAGTAAGTTACACCCCACTACAGTAAGTTATGCCCCACTGTTGTTGGTTACACCTCACTATTGGATCTCCCACTAATTCCTCCATCAGTTGGAACTAGTTTAACTGACTTTAACTTAGTTGGACTGAATTAAATAATTACAACTCAAAATAAACTCAACTAGTGCTCCTAATTGTAGGAGACACTCTACATGACTCTAGTTAGACCCCAAACTCAAATTTAACTAAGCTAACTAAGTCAAATTAACTTAGTTAACTGTTACAAGTTTTCATGAGATGTGGAATTAAAATTTAATTCCTAATTTAGTTCAAGGACAAATTAAATTAGGATTTTATTTTTGCAATTTCAACAAAAACATGAATAACATCATGGAGTTTCACTGTCGTAGGCAGTGCAAGGCTGTAGGCCACTAGTCCAATCCTCTCAAGGATCTCAAATCCATTGTGATACCGTGGTGCCAACTTGGCACATGATCTAATGCTCAAGGAGCTCTTCTTGGGCTTGATGCGCAAATACACATGCTCCCCAACCTAAAACTCATTAAATGCTATGTGCTGGTATGCATAACTTTTCTATCTATCCTGTGTTGCTTTTAAATTCTTCTTTATAACCTACATTTCCTATTCCATGTCTTCCAACATGTCTGGTCCAATAAGTTCCTTGTTCACTAGATCACTCCAACTGATGTGAGTAGTATACCTTCACTCATACAATGCCTCAAATGGACTCAACCTCAATGACTCCTGATAACCATTGTTGTATGCAAACTCGACCAATGGAAGGTACTCTTCCCATATCCTCTGTTGATGCATGGTATACATCCTCAACATGTCCTCCAATATCATGTTGACCCTCTCTGTCTATCCATCTGCCTGTGGATGATAAGCTATGTTGAAGGCCAATTTTTTCCCCAATCTTGTAAAGAACTCCTTCCAAAAATTGGAAGTGAACTTAGAATCCCTGTCTGATACAATCTTCTTTGCAACACCATGCAATCTCATGATCTCCTTGATGAGCACCTATTCTACATGAAGTGAGCTACCTTTCTCAACCTATCTACCACAACCATGATAAAATCACGATGGAACGATGTCCCTGGAATACCTGTAATGAAATCCATGGAAATGACCTCCCATTTCCACTTTGGAATCAGAATAGGCTAAAGAAACCCACTTGGATGCTTACACTTTTCTTTGACCTGCTAACAGTCCAAACATTTCTCCATGAAATCTGCCACTTCCTTTTTCAGATTCATCTTGTAGTAGAACTTATTTACCATTGTCAACGTCTTCTAATATCCTGTGTGAACTAAATATGGTTTTACATGAAACTCCAACTAGATAATCTTCTTGAGTTCATTGTCATCTGGCACATAGATCCTGTCCCTAAATCTCACCAAGCCATCTTTTGTAAGATGATAATCCACATCCTGATCACTTGTACTCTGTTTTAACTTGAGCATAAGCTCCTTGTACCTGTCATCCTGTTGTCCTTCCTATCAGATCTGATCCTGTAAATCTGTCCCATATGAACTCATTGTTGCGACATGGTTCAACTACACTTTCCTACTAAGAGCATCTACAACCCCATTCTCCTTTCCTTTAATGTACCTGATCTCAAAGTCAAACTCGCTAAGTGTAGAAAACCATCCAACTTTTCTAGTGTTCAAATTCAACTGGTCAAATAGATATCTCAACCCACTATGATTCCTCATCAACACAAATCTCCTGCCAAGAAGATAATTTCTCATCTTCAAGGCATGAATAATAGCTGCTAACTCAAGATCATGATTCACATAGTTCTACTCATTGCTCATTAAGTTTTATGGAGTCATAGCATATCACTTGTCCCTCTTGCATAAGGACTCCATCGAGCCCTCTTTTGTAAGCATATGTACATACTACAAACTCTTTATCCAGATCTGCAATCTTTAACAATGGAGCATTTTTCAACAACTGCTTCAACTGCTCAAAACTGGGTGCACACTCCTTTGTCCATTCAAACTTCTTACCTTTACTCTGTAATGATGTAATAGGATATCAAATGCGTGAGAGGTTCCCGATGAACCTCCTGTAGTAACCTACTAAACTGATGAATGATATGACTTCCTCCGCATTTCTCGGAGCTTCCCACTCCATGATAGCCTTAATCTTTTCTGGGTCTACTACTATTCCATTCTTGGAAACATGTCCCAAGTAGTGTACTTTTGTTTAAAATGAACCGCACTTGCTAATCTTAGCATACAACTTAAGCTCTCTTAGAAATCTCAACACTACTGCTAAATGCTCGACATGCTCCTCCTCATTCTTAGAATATATCAAGATGTCCTCAATCATGTACAACAACAAACTTGTCCATATAAGGATGCAACACTCTATTCATCAAACAAATAAAATTAGTTGGAGCATAAGTCGATTCAAATGGAACTAAAAAAAACTCATAATGTCGATGCCTAGTCTTGAAGGAAGTCTTATAGATGTCCTCTTCTTTGATGCGTACCTGATGGTATCCTGATCATAGATCTATCTTTGAGAAAATTATTGCTCCCTTCAATTGATCAAACAAGTCATCAATCCTCAACAATGGATACCTGTTCTTGATCGTCACCTTGTTTAGCCGTCTATAATTAATGCACAATCAAAGAGTACCATCCTTCTTCTTCAAGAACAATACTAGTGCTCCCTAAGGTGATACACTTCGCCTAATGTATCCCTTGTCAAGCATTTCCTTCAGCTGCAACTTCAACTCTACCAACTTTGGAATGCTCATCCTATAAGGTGCCTTTGATGTTGGTGCTACCCCTGGTACCAACTTAATAGAAAAGTATACTTCCCTATGCAGAGGCAACTATGGAATCTTTGTTGGAAACACATTTTGAAACGGATGCAATATAGGGTACCTCTTGAAGATTTCTGCATCCTCAACATCCTTACCCTTGTCACTGGAAATATGAACTGAAAACATCACACGCCCTTTTCTACAACTATGCTTAGCCTACACAGTAGTAACCAATCTCAGTGATGTAGGCTTCTTCTTCCCCCGCAAGATTCTCTTCTCTCCATTATCATCCAGGCACTCAATAAAATTTTCATAGAAATCTACCTTGGTCCTATGAAGATACAACCATTCCATACCCAAAAGCATACTATATGATCCTAATGGAAGTACATTCAAATGTGCTATTGTAGGCATACCATTTAACTCAAATGCACAAGCTCTTATCTAGTGATGAACTCTTTTCTTCATACTTGTAGAAAACTGGACCAACCAAGACTCATCATGCACTTCTTTTCTAAAGCCACACTTATCCACCAGGCCGAGATTAACATAACTATAATTAAATCCAGGATCAATCAAAATAGAAATAACTTGATCACAAAGCTTACCGTCCATCTCAATGATAGATTCCTGGTGATCCGCCTGCCTATTGTCCATAACTGCATAAATCCGAGGAATACTATGACCAACATCCCCAACTATTTGCACCTCCTGAGCACTATAGATATGAGGCCTACCTCCCTGGTACAATGGAAAATCCTTCTTATGATGATCTTTGCCACATATCCAACACTGCAACGGTGCTCTACTATCACCTTTAGTATACTGCTCTCCAGGATGTGACAGATGTCCCTTCTCAACTGTACTGAACTTCTTATAAAGAGAAACATTTTCTTTCTCACCTACATCTTGAGGTATTCCCCACTTCCGTGGCCATTTTCCTTTTACTTTCTCATTTCCCTTCAAGTCACATTTAGGATCAACTCTTTGCTTTGACTGCTCATAAAAATGTTTCAATTTAGGGATGGATTCCTCTAACAATCTAGGCTCATCAAACTCAATCCAGTCTCTATATGCTAATGGAAATCCACTGATGAATCTCTGAATCTTATCCTTCTCAGGCCTTGAGATATGGCACATACCTCAACATCTCCAAGAATATGCTAGTGTACTAATAATTTGTCATAGAACCCACATATAGCTCATAAAACGCCTTAGCTATAGCATCATAATACCTCTATGATAAGTAATTATTATTAAAGAGCCTCTCGAACTCATCCCAAATCAAGTCTTCTTCTCGAATACCTTTGAAATTATTTATATCCTCCTACCAAACATATACCTTCTTTTTAAGACTGAAAGTGCCTATATTAGCTTTCATGTTCTCTGAATAGCTATGCAATCTAAATAATTTCTTCATTCCAAGTAACCATGCCTCTGCATATTCTTCCTTCTTCATCTCTCCATCAAATGTAGGAGGCTTCACTTTCTTCAAATCCCTAGGTAAATAATCCCTCCTCCTAAAAGGATGATGATGGTGCTGACTGTAACGATGTCCCCTGGATGAGGAACTAGAATGATGCCTATACATACTAGTCATCCTGTCAGGTACATCCAGTAATATGCCACCTCTAACTGTGTCACCTCTATCTAACTTGTATCCGGACCAAGATATGCTACCATAATCTCCATTAATTTTCTCTTCCTTCTCTTGATTAATCCTCAATTGTCCCTGTCTTTGTAACTCTGACAAGCTCTGAAGGATTGTTGCATTAACCTCTACCTTCTTCTCCTGAGCCATTGCAAGTATTTCTTGAGCCTCAACCAACCTGTCATTTTCTACTTTGCAACTTCTAATCTCTGCCCTCAAGCTCCTTAATGTATCTTCTATACTAGGAGAATACTCTTCTCCTTGATGCCCAACTAATCTGTAGGGAGAGTCACGAGAATTGTAGTCTACCATTTTTCTTGTCATCTTGAATTCTCTTCTTCCTACAAGTATACCATGTCAGATAAACCAAACAGATACCAAAACCAAATCCATACCTTAGTGATGTTCAGGGGAGGTTTATCTCATATGCAAAATCAGTCCACATTATCATGTACATGTATAATCATAAACATATATGTGTAATAATATAACATCACAACAAATTCATGCATGGTCATACCAACTGTATTCCTTGATCCCATGCATGAAAACTATAACCTTAACAACACTAGACTTACTCAAAGGGAGTGAAACCATGATGTAATACCACCTTGTGGTATCATATATGACCCAAAGAGAGCACAACCCACTTTGATACCACCCTATAACGGCACCTTCTCTCACATCTACCCACTTTCACCAGCTTACCTGGGGTAAACATGAGATGAGGGGTTACTATGATATGACTCAACCTCCTAGATGACCTTAAGGAAATGGAGTCGACACAATAAGACCTTACTAACTTCTCTTAGGTGCCACAAGACCTCGAGGAGTAACCCAAACCCTCCAAGTTTCCAACCCCTGAGACAACTTACCTTTTCCCTGACCTAGAGATCCAGTAACTTCCTTTCCAAGGCCTCCATTCGACTATGGGTTCCCATTCGTTCCCATAAGCCTACATCAGTGTGAATCTAGGCTTTTTATGTTAGTACTATGCTAGCGACTGTGAGAATTAAGGTTGCTTTCTAGGGTCAGGCCTTAGCCTCTGCCCAGAAAGCTATGAAAATTATAGACCTCATAAAAGACATGAAGACAATACTTGTAAACCAAAACTAGAACCAGGACTTGACCTGAACATCTCAAACCAGGACTAACATTCTGTCAAACACTTGGTAGATATGAAACCTACAGGTCATGAATGCAAGTATGAAAATAAGGGACTAAAACATTATCTGAGATTTAACAAGAAGGGTCCCTACCTTCTCTTATTAGTTGTCTTAACACCAATTAGGTCTCTCATCCATTATTTATTCAGTTATGAGTGAAAACATGAAAAGAGACATGACTGAGATCTGTCATAAAACCATAACCAACATACAACCAGATAAATAACCATAAAAAACAACCACTAAATACACATAATAACAAGTACATTTAATCATCAAATCAAGAGAAACTTAGCTTTTATTAAACATAGGAAATTACCAACCGGGTTTGGGACTTCCACGTTCCACTTGCCCATAGATTGACTGAACCAGATATTTCTTTTAGCGAATAACCCTCGTGCCATATTCCAATCATGAATGTGGGATCTCATGGGATAAACCAATACAAAGACAACCAAGCGAATTCAGAGGTTAAACTTGTTAATATAGGTTGTCATTGATGTCAATATGGCAGTGTTTGTGATGGAAAATTATTTAATACATGATTGTCGATTGATGCCCATTGATCATAATTCTCATAGTGATGAAAGTTTGATATATGATGATATGATGAGATGGGGGACCCAAGCGTATTGTGTATATATATATATATATATATATATATATATATATATATATATATATATATATATATATATATATATATATATATATATATATATATATATATATATATATATATAGATATATAGACAGACAGAATAGAAGCAATAGACCCAAGCAGGAAAGCCAAGAAGTGATACAAGATTGGCATTTTTATAATATATCACCGCCCAAAACCTCCAATGTGCGATATAAGATGCGAACTTGACATAATTATATAACAATTAATATAACACTGCATCCACCACATCACAAGTATTTTTAAAATTTGTTGTTATGTTGGAGTCCCGATTACGATATAATATATGGACCCGATAGGACTATCAAAATAGGTTTATTGTATTATCACATATGCAACGTTGGAAGTTATGTACCACAAATCATAAAGGATGTCATGTTAAAACATCGATTGCGATAGTACAGCGGACTCGACTACACCACTAAAATATGACACAATGTAATATCGCATCCGCATATGGGAACTTTCATATCACAAGTCTTAACAGGATGTCACCGTGAAATGCCGATTGCGATAGTATTACGGACCACTGATTGCATTAGAGTGGTGGACCCCGGACCATCGATTGCGATAGTATTATGGACCACCGATTGTGATAGAATGGTGGACCCCGGACCATCGATTGCGATAATATTGTGGACCCGATGGATTCATTAAAAATAGCTTATTGAATATCGCATCTGCTCCATTGGAAGACAGAGCATGTGCACACTTGTAAAACCTCTGATTCTCATGAAATTGTGATTGTGGGATTAAAGGTGATGACATGGCATGTGGGACCTCCGTGTGGGTATAGCAGGTCTTATATGGTTTCTGTGAATAATCAAGTATATGGATGAAATACTCTCCGATATATATTTGTAATATACAAGTCAGCCTCCCTCCAATAGACGCGTCCTTTGGTCATTGGTGAAACTCATATAAAAATGAGTTAAAACGCTTCACTTCAAAGAGTGGATCTCGGGCATCGATTATAGAATAGAAGAAAAAGTTCACAACTCGTGAAATTGAAGGAACAGAGGAATTTGAAGGTCAAGAAGGAAAAATAAGCCGAAGGTCGAGCGAGTGAAGAACGAAACTAGAGGTCCAACAGAGGAAGAAGAAAGCCGAAGGTCGAGCCTCTGTTGATTGGGTTATTCATTAAAAGGATCAGAATTATGATGAACTCGTTAAAGCATAGTCTGCGATCTGTTATGAGGACTGCATAGATAGGATTTTTTCTAATTGAACGCACAACATTAAGCCATGACGTTCACACCTCTGAAGTACTCCTGAAGCCGTTATTGTGACAGTTAGAACAGAGGGTTGAAATAGAGAGTTGTTTGTGCACAAAACTTAGTACAGTTCATTGTAGACACATTGAAGTTGTGTGAAGATTATTGAAGATAATGATGGCAATTTGAAATCATCATGAGGTAACTTCGCAGACTCTGTTTGGGTAATATAAAGAGTTGTGAAGACTCCTTCAAATGAAGACAGGTTGTCATTAATGTTGTAGCATGGAGACTACAGTGAAGTTGTAGATTGATAGAACACAGTGAAGAATATTTTGAGAGAAGTGTAATACAATCAAAACATTTCTTGACAAAGAAAAATTATATGGTTGGAGCCCATGGGGTTGGTTCCTCAAAATTGGAAGGATTGGTGTCCTTAGAGTTGGTGCTCCTAAACACAAGGTTGGTTCCTTAAGAAGATAGGGTTTGTGCCTGTTAGCCTTGAAGGAAAATGGCCCAAAAATGGATCCAAATATGCCCCAAAGCCTTCAAGATTGCTTAAAAATCATCCATTGATCAAAATGAGCAAGGGAGGAAAGCCCTTGGAAGGGCTGAAAATCACTATCGGGAGGCGAAAACCAAAGGAATAAAGTGAAAAACCTGCAAGCGCAGACTTAAAAAGAGAAGGAACAACCACCATTAGATCTAACTAATCAATGGCCCATATCTAGGCGACTAATCGCAATCGGCCAAGCAGAGGGGACAGTTTACAGGCGAACACATGACACCGCCAATCAGCGATCACTGATGATCAGATTGGCGGGGAACATATGCAGTGATATATATATATATATATATATATATATATATATATATATATATATATATATATATATATATATAGATAGAGAGAGAGAGAGAGAGAGAGAGAGAGAGAGATAGAAGGCCCGGGGAATGAGAAATCAACAATTGCAATCAGATCGCATCATTGTATCACATCGGCATACTACCATGGGGCGGGACCTCCGCACATACATACGGGCGACCCGATGGGCCAGACCCGACGGTGCTACAAATGATTTCCTATAAAATTTCAAGTCTGCGCCCTATCAGTTTTAAATGTATTTGGTATATTTTCGTTATATAACGAAAATTACAAAGGAAGCCTAGGAGCCTTGCGATTGCGATGAAGCCCGAACCCAAAAGTGTCCAGGAAGGGAATTTAATAATTTTTTAATTCTGAAAAGGTTGTTTTTCACGGTTTTTAATGTTTTTCGCATATTTCAGAAATATAAAGAAATACACAAGGAAGGCTTCTTTGCGACTTGTGATAGTAACAAGGGTAGACCCAAGAGATTGATAAGCCACATCTAATGATTTGTTAAGTCCGAAAGGGATAGGAATAGGTGGGATTTTCACAGTGTCACTACATTTTCTGTTTTGAATGGAAAACAATCCTGTATTGACAAAAAGGGGCCATTTAGAGGGATATACAGGCTCGAAGACCCATTGCACCATATAACAGAGCCCAGGAGACATATTGCCGGGAAACACGAGTCTGGAAAGGGAAGGAGAAGGGTCATTCCACCACACAGACAGTGCAACATAGAAACATCATGGAGCACATGCAGCTAGCCTGGAACAGAATCAGCCATGAAGCATCAATAGACAACGCAGTTCATCCATAACAGCAAAATCAATTGTGGGGCATCTTTGGCACGAGGGAGCTCCCAGACAACGTAACAAGCCACCCAAAATATCTGAATATGGTTATTCTTCTATTAGAAGAAGAAACTCCCAAGCCATGCTTGCCTTCAGGGAATCAAAGCAGTTAACAATGCAGATCGAATAGATTAGACTTCCAGCCTTATAGAGAGCTCAGGAGCATTGTAAAGGGCCTATAAAAGGCAAAAATCTAAATGTCATAAGGGTTCAACTTTTGGAGATTATTCCTCTTCTATTCCTTCAAGCTTCTCATCTGCATTCTTTAGTAATACAAGCTTCTTTTGCTGTTATATGTTCAATGTCCATTTCTCTTATGTTCTATGCTTGCACTTGAACAATTTATTCAGGTTTTCTTTGTGTTTAAGGCCAGATAACTGTCATATTATCTCTGCTTTGATATATTGGATTTGCAAGCTTCTTTGCTGTCTGTAGCTAGCCATTTATATGTGTTATTATATATGCATCTTCCAGTATAGTCAGTAAGCTCATTTGCTACCTGTAGCCAACCATTCATATATGTTCATGTATGCAATCTGCTGGTACTATCAATATTCTCCATCTATCCATTAAACCTACAAACTATTGAGCAGTAGTGGTCTAAAGCCTTGTGTTGTTGAGGGTGTTCATGCATGTCTTGAGTGAGAATAGAGTTGAAATGGTTATCTGACTTTATCCAAACCATCATCCATTCCAATAGTTATGAGAACAATATTGAAGACTATATGTTACCAGGCATCTCCAAGCTGCAACCTTGGAGAGTTTCCTGGAGTGATAACATAATTAGCGTCGTTGCCGGGGAGAGGAAACTGAAGCTCAGCTTCCCTGGGCAATGATATAGATCCAACTTTGATGATAGACAAAGTCTGGGCACCTTTTTTGTTGTAATCATCTATCTGGTGACTCTACTGGAGGTCGAACCTCTTGGCCACTCCACTTCATTGTTTTGGCTTAGTTTGTGAGGCATACTCAAAGAAATCCCCAAAAGCTACAAGCTGACCCAACACCTGACCCTAAAAAAATCATCAAAGAAAGAAATGTATCACAGAAAGGAGCATCAGGATTAGGTAAACCTAAACAATCTTCTATATCTCTTCAATAAAGGCTTGTAATAGAACAAATACATGTTGAGAGTATAGCATCTAATACTAGCAGTGAAGAAAAAATTTCAGAGATTCATAAAGCTCCTTATTCTTTAGGTTCTCCTTTTGCTTTAAGCCCAATGGAAACCTCACCTCCTATCCATCATACTCCTTTAGTCATGTCAGTCACTTCTCGACCCTTTATCATTCAGACTGCTAGTACTCTTTTAGCCAACATAGCTATGGTAGGTCCACAAGCACGTACCAAAATGGTAAGAATCATTGTTGCTAGCTATGGACCTCTAATATTTCCCACTCCTTTGAATGCCATGCCTACTAGAGAATATCACAAATATAGACCTAAGTTCATTGGGACTGAAGGCGTTACTACTGAAGAACATCTTGAGTCATTTTATAGCTATGCTAATAATCTGGACATTAGTGAAGATGATGTGTGGATGAGAGTCTTTGTCCAAAGCCTAGATGGAGAGGCTAGAAAATGGTTAAGAGAACTAACCCCGAGATCTAGAGCAGACATTGAAGCTTTAGATGATGCATTCCTAAAGCATTGGGGGGATAAGAAGGATCTCCTCTACTACCACATTGAGTTTGGCAACTTAAAGAGAAAAAAGGGTGAGTTGTTGTTTGATTTTAACAAAAGGTTTAACCGTATGTACAACAAGATACTAGCTAAAGTAAAACCCACTGCTACCTCTGCTAAATCACCTATGCCAGTGCTTTTGATTCTGACTTTTTCCTACTGTTGAGGGAGAGGAGATGTGCTAATTTGGTTGGCATGCAAGATGAAGCCTTGGGAGTTGAATCAAACATCATGGCTACAGAGAAGCTCAAGGGAAATGTTGATAGAAGAAGACAGAGAGGCGAGTCTTCATCATCCTCTAATCCTAAGATAGATAAAATGACCAAAATGATAGAGTCATTAGCCTCTAAAATATCCAAATTAGAGTTTGAGCAGCACCCAGGGAAAGGGAGAGCTCCTAATACCTTTGCTCCTAGAAATCCAAATCCGAATCCATATAGAAGAAATAATGAGCAGTTGCAGATTTTGCAAAGAAACAAAGATGCTAATGAAGACCAAAGGGTGAAGGATCCTTTTCAAAATGCAGTCATGGAAGAAGAGCAATTTGAAGAAGACGATGAGATCCATTGTCTGGAAGACAAAGGCAATGCTTCCTTTTTGACCTCGGCTACCTATGAAAGGTCATTATTCAATTACCAGATTAACCAAGAATGGGATGGTGAAGCTGCTTTACAAACTGTAGATCAACAAAGATATGAGCTAAGGTCAAAAGTAAATAATGCCAAGGAAACTCCTGTTCAAAGAGCAACTGTCCCTACAATACAACCAGCTACTAAGCAAAAACAATCGACAGTCAATCCCATTGTTCTCCAAGCTCCATCTCATGAGGTTAGAGGTCTTGAAATGTCTTCTCCTCCTTTCAATTTTCAATCAGAAATTCAGAAGCTAAAGATACCCATGCCTCTGATTGAACTATTGAAGAATGAGTCCTTCAAAAGATCCATCCTCGAGGCCCTTGAGCCTAAAGCCATCCAAGCCTCCACTGACTATGTGAATCTACAAGATGACAAGCCAACTTTTATTCTTAGCCCAATGATTAAAAATTGTGAAGACAGCTCCCCATCATTCTATGTCTCTCTGACTATCCATGATAAAATCCTTCACAACTTCCTTTTGTACACTGTAGCCAGCCATAATCTAATGCCCATGGCTGTCATGGATGAGTTGGGTCTTGACATCACAAAGTCTTATCATGACCTGTTCTCTTTTGACTCTAGAAAAGTGAAATGTCTGGGATTAATCAAGGACCTAGCCATCACTTTGTCTCAACTGCCTATGAAAAGCATGATGATGGATATTATGGTGGCAGATGTACCCCGCAAGTTCAATATGTTACTTTCTAGAGTTTGGATCAAGAGGCTAGGTGGATCATTACAAAATGATTTGTCTTATGCTACTATCCCAGTCTTCGGAGGAGAGAGAAAGAGATTATACAGAGAAGCGCAGTTAGCTTATATAATCAATGATGAAAGGAATCCCACCAATCATCCCATATATGTTGTTGACACCGATTTTGGAGCATGTATTCTCCATATTGAAGATTCTCAGTTGGCCTCCACGCAGCTCAAGAAACCAGTTTGCCAGATCGCAGAGGAAGAAAACCCACAGGTTTGGGATATGTTTTTTGATGGGGCTTGCTCTAAAGAAGCTGCAGGGGCAGGCGTAGTCCTTGTGTCCCCAACGCATGAATATATTCATTTATCATTCAAATTAACCTTTCAGGTCACAAACAACATTGCAGAGTACGAGGCTTTGATTCTGGGCTTAAGCGCTGCTAAAAAAATGGGTATCAAAGGCCTGAAAGTGTTTGGAGACGCAGATCTCATTATTCAGCAGGTAAATAAAACTTTTCAAGCGAAGCATCCAAGGCTAAAGGCATACAGAGATGAGGTATGGAGGCTCAAGGATTCTTTCAATGATTTCAGCATTTCTTATATTCCAAGAATAAAGAACCAACTTGCCGACTCCCTTGCTGTCTCTGCTAGCATGTTTATTCCTCTGTTGCCTCCAAAATTGACATATGAAGTTCAGATAAGATACAGACTGTCTCTGCCTGACAATGTCAAATATTGGAGGGTTTTTGAGGATGATGAGGAAATTAACAGGTTTTTGCAAGTCGTGGAGCAATTTTTTGAAATGCGCATTGATCAGGAAATGAAACCATGGAAGAATGGGGCCAGTCCAAGTTGAAAAGAGAAATCGGCCAAAGGAGCATCATCCAGCTGCCAGTAATCACATACCAAAGGGATTGGTGCCTCTAGAGAGGTTGTTCGATCATAATGACGTGCCCTATAATGTGACCAAAATAGAGAATGAGTTTGATGTCTATAAACATAATATACGCAGCCCAGCCTGTCCAAAAAACATAAATCTTTCCACACATTTATCCTCTGCCCAGAATTCCGACTATTGCACCCTCATGAAGCAATTCGCTGACATTTTTGCCTGCAAATACAACAGTCTTAAAACCTATGATGCAAACATCATTCAGCATAAGATCCCGCTGGAAAAGAACACCATCCCTTTTAAGAAAAAATTAAGACCTATCATCCCTCTCTTATTGCCTTTGATCGAGAAAGAAATCAAGAAGTTGTTGGCTACCAAAATCATAGTCCCCCTAAGGTATTCAAAGTGGATAGCCAACCTTGTGGTGGTAAGAAAGAAAAATGGAGAAATAAGGCTTTGTGTCGACTTCAGAAATCTGAACAAGTGCTCTAAAAAAGATAACTATCCCCTGCCCAAGATGGAACACTTGCTGCAAAGAGTTTCAAGGGCTAAAGTCATGTCTTTCTTAGATGGATTTTCAGGTTACAATCAGATAGTTGTGCATCCTGAAGATCAGGAAAAGACCGCCTTCACTACTCCTTGGGGCACTTTCATGTACTCCAAGATGCCTTTCGGACTGATGAATGCTGGAGCTACCTTTCAGAGGGCCATGGACATAGCCTTCATGGGAGAAAAGGACAATTTTGACCTTATTTATCTTGATGAAATAACAGTCTTCTCCAACAGCCACATTCACCATTTACAACATTTGAAGAAGGGCTTCCTAAAGTGCAGATAGTTTGGAATCTCAGTGAACCCAAAGAAGTTAGAGTTTGTTCTACAAGAAGGCAAACTTCTAGGGCATATTGTTTTTGCTGAAGGTGTGAAGATTGATCCAACAAGGGTTCAAGCCATTCAGACATTGTCTATCCCAAGTTCAAAGAGGGACATTCAATCCTTCCTGGGTAAGATTAACTTTGTAAGGAGGTTCATTCCAAACTTTTTAGAGCTAGTAAAGCACATCACTTCCATGCTGAAGAAAGGAGCAGAAATAAAATGGACAGATGCTTCAAGAAGCTCTTTTGAAGCCATTAAGCAAGTTATCATGGAACCTCCCACTCTAATCAGCCCAGATTACACTAAGGAGTAGTATATCTTCTCTTTTGCCTCTTATGATACACTTGCAGCAGTTCTGTTGCAGAAAAATGATGAAGGCATAGAGCACCCCGTGGCCTTTTTTAGAAAAACTCTTAGGGATGTTGAACTAAGGTATGAACTTATTAAAAAGCAAGCTTATGCTCTCATTAAATATTTAAAAGAATTCAGAATTTATATTCTGCATTCCAAAGTAGTTGCATATGTACCTTCAGCCTCAGTAAAGGATATCTTAACTCAGCCAGATATAAATGGAAAGAGGGCCAAATGGATTGCAAAATTCATAGAATTTGACATAGAGATGAAGCCCACTAAGCTTGTCAAAGGCCAGGGTTTGGCTAAACTGATGGCTGAAGAAAATTATAGCTTGTTAGACAAAAATTCCATGAGTTTAAATTCAGATGATGAGCAGATAGAGGGAGCAACAAAAGACCGAAGGCAGAATCAAGATTTGGCTAAAAATCTGGCCACATGTGAATGGTATTACATCATATTTCATTTTTTGCAAAAGCTAGAAGTCCCTCCAAGGCTTAGCTCAAGTCAAGCTCGTGCCATTAAACTAAGATCAACAAAATTCTGCATTAATAAAAATCTGCTTTATTGGAAAGACCCATCAGGAATCCTCTTGAGGTGTCTAGATAAAGAACAATCTGTGGATGTCATACACCATTTCCGTTCTAGCATCTATGGGGGGCATCATTATTGGAAAACCAGAGCTCACAAAATCTTGAGGGTTGGATATTATTGTCCTATTCTATTCTCTGATGTGTTTTCTTTTGTAAAAGCTTGTGACAAGTGTCAGAGGTTTGCAGGAAGACAACAACTAAAATCTCTGCCCCTGAAGCCAGTACATGTCAATGGTCCCTTCTAGCAGTGGGGCTTAGACTTCATAGGTGAAATCAACCCACATTCTAGTGGCCAACACAAATTGATTTTAGTAGCCACCGATTATTTCACCAAGTGGATTGAGGCTATACCCACTAAGAATGCCAATCATCAAATTGTCATAAAGTTCTTGAATGAGAATACTTTCACTAGATTTGGTTTCCCAACCAAACTAGTCATTGATAATGCAACAGCTTTCAAGGCAAAAGAATTGGTGGAAATGACTAAACCCATGTGCATTCAGGTGGTACATTCTACCTCCTATTATCCTCAAGGAAATGGCCTGGCAGAATCATCTAACAAGAGTCTGGTAAAGATAATCAAAAAGTTGTTAGAGGAAAACGAAAAGAGCTAGGATTCCAAGCTGAAGTTTGCACTATGGGCTAATAGGGTTACCATCAAAATGTCCATAGGGAATTCTCCATTCAAACTGGTTTATGGCATTGATGTTGTTTTCCCCATACAGCTCATTCTTCCTGTGGCTAAGTTATTTCAAGAAGAACAAGAGGAAGAGAATGACATGGTAAGAAGAATGAATAATCTGGTTGAATTACAGCAAATAAGAGAGTAGCTGGTTGAGAAAACGAAGGCTCACCAGAAGGCAATCAAAGAAACCTTTGACAGGAAGGCAAAAGTGGACAATTTCCAAGTTGGTGATTGGGTTCTTAAATGGGATGCACTTAAGGAAAAGAGAGGTAATCATGGGAATTTTGACTCCTTGTGGACAGTTCCTTTTGTCATCGCTCAAGTTCAGCAGAACAATACATTCATTCTGCATAGTTTGGAAGGAGGAGATACTTTTAGTAGCCCAATAAATGGGCAGTTCTTGAAACTTTATTTCATTTAAGGCCTTAAGGCCTTGGTATTGTAAATATGTTTTTCTTTCAGTTTTTATTTTTATGCTAAAAAGACTCCATGCCCAATGCAACACTAGGAGGAAGATTTAATTTTGGTTTTACAGGAAAGGCATTGATCTATGGTTCTCGAAACCTCACAGGGAGGATTTCATCCCCAAAAGGAGCCAGTGTTAGCCTTGAAGGAAAATGGCCCAAAAATGGATCCAAATATGCCCCAAAGCCTTCAAGATTTCTTAAAAATCATCCATCGATCGAAATGAGCAAGGGAGGAAAGCCCTTGGAAGGGCTAAAAATCACTATCGAGAGGTGAAAACCAAAGGAAAACAGTGAAAAACCCGCAAGCGTAGGCTTAAAAAGAGAAGGAATAGCCACCGTTAGATCTGGCTGATCAACGGCCCAGATCTAGGAGGCTAATCGCAATCAGCCAAGCAGAGGGGACAGTTTACGGTAGGCACATGACACCGCCAATCAGCGATCACCGATGATCGGATTGGCAAGTTGCATTGGCAAGGAACATATGTAGTGATATATATATATATATATATATATATATTATATATATATATATATATATATATATATATCTATATATATATATATATATATATATATATCTATATATATATATATATATATATATATATATATATATATATATATATATATATATATATATATATATATATATAGATATAGATATAGATATATATATATCTATATAGATAGAAGGGCAGGGGAATGAGCGATCAGCGATCGCGATCGCATCGCATCGTTGTATCACATCGACGTACTACCATGGGGCGGGACCTCCACACATACATACGAGCGACCCAATGGGCCAGACCCGATGATGCTACAAATGATTCCTATAAAATTTCAAGTCCGCGCCCTATCAGTTTTTAATGTATTTGGTATATTTTCGTTATATAATGAAAATTACAAAGGAAGCCTAGGAGCCTTGCGATTGCGATGAAGCCCGGACCCGAAAGGGTCCGGGAAGGGAATTTAATAATTTTTGAAGTCCGAAAAGGCTGTTTTTCACAGTTTTTAATGTTTTTCGCATATTTCATAAATATAAAGAAATACACAGGGCAGGCTTCTTTGCAACTTGCGACAGCAACAAGGGCGGACCTGAGATATTGATAAGCTGCATCTAATGATTTTTTAAGTCCGAAAGGGATAGGAATAGGTAGGATTTTCACAGTGTCACTGTGTTTTCTGTTTTAAACAGAAAACAATCTTGTATTGACAAAAAGGGGCCATTTAGAGGGATATACGGGCCCAAAGACCCATTGCACCATATAACAGAGCCCGGGAGACATATTTCCAGGAAATAAGAGCCTAGAAAGGGAAAGAGAAGGGCCATTCCACCACACAGACAACGCAACACAGAAACATCATGGAGCACGCACAGCTAGCCTAGAACAAAATTGGCCATGAAGCATCAATAGACAGCGCAGCTCATCCATAACAGCAGAATCAATTGTGGGGCATCTCTGGCACGAGGGAGCTCCCAAACAACACAATAAACCACCCAAAATATCTGAATATGGTTTGTCTTCCTTCAGAAGAAGAAACCACCAAGCCACGCTTGCCTTTAGGGAATCAAAGCGGTTAACAATGCAAATCGAATAGATTAAGACTCCCAGCCTTCTAGAGAGCTCAAGAGCATTGTAAAGGGCCTATAAACGGTAGAAAACTAAATGTAATAAGGGTTCAACTTTTGGATATTATTCCTCCTCTATTCCTTCAAGCTTCTCATCTGCATTCTTTAGTAATACAAGTTTCTTTTGTTGTTATATGTTCAATGTCCATTTCTCTTCTGTTCTATGCTTGCACTTGAACAATTTGTTCAGGCTTTCTTTGTGTTTAAGGCCAGATAACTGTCATCTTATCTCTGCTTTGATAAATTATATTTGCAATCTTCTTTGCTGCCTGTAGCTAGCCATTTATATGTGTTATTATATATGCATCTGCCAGTATAGTCAGTAAGCCCATTTTCTGCCTGTAGCCATCCATTCATATATGTTCATGTATGCAATCTACTGGTACTGTCAATATTCTCCATCTATCCATTAAATCTAAAAAATATTGAGCATTAGTGGTCTAAAGCCTTGTGCTGTTGAGGGTGTTCATGCATGTCTTGAGTGAGATTAGAGCTGAAATGGTTATCTGACTTGATCCAAACCATCATCCATTCCAATAGTTCTAAGAACAATATTGAATATTATATGTTACCAGGGATCTCCGAGCTGCAACCTAGGAGAGTTTCTTGGAGTGATAATAGTGCCCTAGAGGTTGGAGCCTCGCAAAAGACCAAGTTGGTTCTTTCCAATAGGTTGGAGCCTAGGAAATTGAAGATCGGTGTCTTCATCAAGGGTTGGAGCCCTATATATATATAGTGCCTAATTTATTGTAAAGATTATATTAATAAAGACATTTATTCCTATTGTTCATTTTGTGTTCTAAATATAATTTATCTAACTAGTTAACGTAACAATTGAAAAGGAATACTGATTCACCCCCCCTCTCAGTATTTTCAACAATTGGTATCAAAGCTAGTACCTTCACTCAAAGTCTAACAGCTTGAAGGTTGATCAATTAGAACAAAAATGGAAAAAGACAAGGAAGAAAGTCTCCAATCCTCCTAAAGATGTGTCTCCCTCAACCACCGAAGTTGAAATCAATCAATTTATAAAGGCTCCATGGTTCAATGGAAACTTTGATATATGGGAAGCAAGAATGGGGAATTTCTTAAAGACTCAAGGCATTGAATTCTGGAAATCAGTGATTTCTGATAGCATGATGGATGGAGAATCGAAGGAGAATAATGAAAAAGAAATTAAGGAAATATTGAATGGGCTACCAAATTCTCTAAAGAACAATTTAGAAAAATGTTCGTCAGCAAAGGGTATATGGGACAAACTTCATGAACTTCACTCAAAAGGAGCATTGACCATGACCACTAATCAAGAAGATGATGGAAACCAAGAAGGAAATCCAGAACCCATCATGGAAGTTGAAAATAAGAATGATGACATCAAGGCTAAAGAAGACCTAGAAGATGAAGAGAATGAAAAAGGTTTTGAAGAAGATTTGTTCACTAGACTTCTGGCTGCCATGGAAGAGATTATCAATTTGAAAAATGAAAGCGAGGAACTTAAGAAGAAAGCACTGGCTGGTGACCAAGACCAAAAAAGGAAGGAAGTTGACCTTGTCAAGCTTCAAGTACAAGGAAGGGATGAAGAGCTTGCCAAGCTTAAGGAGGAATTTCATCAAAGTAAAAGAAAGCATCATGAAGAAGTCATATCCATGAAAAATCAATTCGATAAGGAAAAGAAATAGGAAGATACCTTGTCAAGCCACCTTGAACAAAGGCACAAAAACTTGAACAAACTTGAAGCAGAGATTGGTCAATACAAGGAAGAGGTCTCCTCTCTTAAATATCAACTAGAAGAAGCAAGGAAACAAGCACAAGGAGCTGAGAAGACAATGGAAGCATTGGTAATCATAGAAGGATAGGTTGATGAAGTAGAAAAGGAGAGAAACACCATGATATGTCAACTAAAAGCAAAGGATGAATAAATCTTCAAACTATAATCTAACATCAACCTTCTCAAAGACGAAACATGTAAATCTACAAGGATCAAGGAAGAAATGGAGAGAAATCTAGCAAAAGAAAATGAATAAATCCTCAAAATGAAGTCAGATCTCATCTCCCTTAAAACAGAAGCAAATGAAGCAATACGTATCAAGGATGAGTTTGAGAAATAACTTTCTGTGAAGAATAATGATTGTGAAATATTGGAAGAATGGACAAATTTTTTAATAGCTCTCAAGCCTTGGATGACATGCTCAACCATCAAAGATCCCCATTTGATAAATCAGGTTTTGGCTATGAAGGAGAATCCTCAAGCAAGAATGATAATGCTTCAAACAACAAGAATGTAAGGAAGCAAGAAAGAAATGTCGATGCTCCTAGTTCCACCATAGGCAAGGTTAAGAGTCAAGGAAACAATGAAGAAATTCATGTTCCAAGAAGAAATGCAGATGGTATCAAGGATGAAAGAAGCAATGGTTATCATCAAAGGATCTCAAGGCAGAAAGACTTCATATGTACATCAAGGAAATCTCCATCTCCCAGGTACCAAAGCATATTTCTTGGTTATTGCTATTCTTGTAAAAACTTTGGGCACATGGAAATATATTGCAGGGCATATCATAAAGATAATTATAATGGTCCCTGTCAATCTCTGAGAAGCAATTTTGCAAGAAATCATGAATTCTTATTCATGAACAACATAGAATGCTTCAAATGTTATAACATTGGTCATATGGCACGTGAGTGTAACTTGACTTGGGCTCCTACACGAGCTAGAACCATGAAAAAGAATAAAGTTACACAAGTATGGAGAACAAAGCAAATGCAATCCGAAAATCTCTTGAACTCTCCAGCCAACAACACATGTTGTTGACTTAATGAAGATATCCTTTATATTTCGAGTATTTGATGATGGGATTCTACCAAAAAGAGACCGTGCATAGAGGTAGGGGGAGATTGTTATTCTTGATCATTATTGCAGAAGCTATACATGAAAGGGTCCTTATGAAATCCTTGATGAGCTATATTAACAATCATTCTTTGATAAAGATAATTTCTCGAGAGCACTCCATTGAAGAACATGATCTCTTAACTATTCTTTGGACTGTTGTTGAATATGTTTTCCACTTGATCACTAAGTAGAAATTGGAGTAGCAGAGAAGGCCATCTAATACTAGAGAAATAGGGAAAATAACTATGTTTTTGTCATTACTAAAGTTGAATGTCTCGACTCACGGATGTAATGTGAGAACAAGTAAATTATGGACACAAATAGAGGCAACCTTCAAACAAATAGATACATCTAAGAATGAAGCTTGAAGAAAGAGAAGTTGGCAGCATCAAACATAATTGAAGCTTTGCAAAAAGTTGTCAATCAGTAGGAAGAATTTAAAATAAGTCACAAATTGGATATCAAAATATGCTAGTAGAGATAACTTCTAGAAACTTTTACTAGAACACAAGGAAAATTGGCTCATCAAAAGGACTATAGAAAGAAGAAAGTTGCACAGTCCAATATAGCTCACTAACTTAAGGAGAAGCATAAAGGAACTCAGATATGAAGAAAGATAGCGAGAACGACAATTTCAATGGCATATTCTCCTGATTCAGACTATAAATACCTCCTAATTCTCACTATGAAGACAACTTAGATTGTAGAAGCATAAAAACTTGGACTTGAACATTTGGTGTATGGCTATTTGGAGTCTATTTGGAAGCATTGAAATGGAGCATCTTTAAGCATTGCTTATGATGAGGCAGAAATCCTTCTATCTTGAGTAAAAAGAAGAGAACCACGACAGGGGGAGTAACATACCCATGAAGATCTACTATTCATAAAGAACAGAAGTAGTTTGACAGGGGGAGTCTCTGAGTACCCCATTTTCCATTGATGTCAAAGGGGAAGATAATGTTGAAAGGGAAAGAATATTTCCATCAATGACAAAGGGGGAGATTGTTAATCTAGGGTGGCATTGATGTCAATATGGTAGTGTTTGTGATGGAAAATGATTTAATACATGATTTCCCATTGATGCCCATTGATCATAATGCTCATAGTGATGAAATTTTGATATATGATGATATGATGAGATGGAGGACCCAAGTGGATTGAATATATATATACAGACATAATAGAAGTAGTAGACCCAAGAAGGAAAGCCATTAGGAAAGCCATTGGAATTCAAGAACAAGAGACATCAAAGAAGAGCTATCGGAAAAAGAGTTATCAGAAGAACTATCAGAAGAGCTATCGGAAGCCATAAAAAAGTAGCCATCAGAAACCCACAAGAAAGCCAAGAAGTGATACAAGATTGGCATTTTTATAATATATCACCGCCCAAAACCTCCGATGTGCAATATAAGGTGCGGACCTGACGTAATTATATAACAATTAATATAACACTGCATCCTTCACATTGCAAGTCCTTTTAAAAGTTGTTGTTGTCATGTTGGATTTCCGATTGCGATATAATATATGGACCCGATAGGACTATTGAAACATGTTTATTGTATTATTGCGTTCGCAACGTTGGGAGTTATGTACTGCAAATCTTAAAGGATGTCACATTAAAACACCGATTGCGATATTACTGTGGACTCGAATACACCACTAAAATATGACTCAATGTAATATCGCATCCGCATATGGGAACTTTCATATCACAAGTCTTAATGGGATGTCACGGTAAAACGTTGATTGCGATAGAGTGGTGGACCCCAAACTGTCGATTGTAATAATATTTTGGACCCAATGGATTTATTAAAAACAATTTATTGAATATCGCATCCGCTCCATGGGAAGACAAAGCATGTGCACACTTGTAAAACCTCCAATTCTCATGAAATTGCGATTGTGGGATTAAAGGTGATGACGTGGCATGTGATACCTCCATGTGGGTATAGCAACTCTTATATGGTTTCCGTGAATAATCAAGTCTATGGATGAAATAAACTCGTACAAAAACGAGTTAAAACGCTTCACTTTAAAGTGTGGATCTTGGGCATCGATTACAAAATAGAAGAAAAAGTTCACAACTCGTGAACTTGAAGGAACACAAGAAGTTGAAGGTCGAGCAGGAAAAAGAAGTCGAAGGTCGAGTGAGTGAAGAAGGAAATTGGAGGTCCAGCAGAGGAAGAAGAAAGCCGAAGGTCGAGCTTCTATTGATTGGGTTATTCATTAAAAGGATCAGACCTATGATGAATGTGTTAAAGCATAGTCTATGATATGTTATAAGGACTACATAGACAGGATTGTATCTAATTGAATGCGCAACATGAAGCCATGACGTTCACACCTCTGACGTAATTGAAGCAATTACTGTGACAGTTAGAACAGAGGATTGAAACATAGAGTTTTTATGTATAGAACTTAGTAAATTTCATTGTATACACATTGAAGTTATGTGAAGATTATTGAAGATAATGATGGCTATTTGAAATCATCATGAGATAACTTCATAGAATCTATTTGGGAATATGAAGAGTTGTGAAGACTCCTTCATATGAAGATAGTTTGTCACTAATGATGTAGCATGGAGACTACAATGAAGTTGTATATTGACATAACATAGTGAAGAAGATTTTGAGAGTAGTGTAATACAATCAAAACATTTCTTGACAAAGCAAAACTATAGGGTCAGAGCCCTTGGGGTTGGTGCCTCAGAATTGGAAGGATTGGTGTCCTTGGAGTTGGTGCTCCTAAACACAAGGTTGGTGCCTTGAGAAGATAGGGTTGGTTCCCTAGAGGTTGGAGCCTCACAAAAGACCAAGTTGGTGCTTGGAAATAGGTTGGAGCATGGGAGATTGAAGATCGGTGTCTTTATCAAGGGTTGGAACCCTATATATATATATATATATTGTACCTGATTTATTGTAGAGATTATATTAATAAAGGCATTTATTCCTATTGTTCATTTCATGTTCTAAATATAATTGATTTAACTGGTAAAAGTAACAATTGAAAAGGAATATTGATTCAACCCCCCCTCTCAGTATTTCCAACAAAACCACCTCCACCCTCTCCATATTGTGAACGCACCTAAACCGGTGTTGAGATCACAAAACCGAACTGAGCTTAGATGCCTCAAAATTTCTTCACCATCCTTGAGGAATTTTCATGTCTCCGCCCTTAGGCTTTATTGTGTATCCCGCCATTACCAGTTAATGGATTCCTAGGCCTTTGGGAATTTTCTAAGACCACTTCACCCCAAATTCCAAAACCATCTGAAAATCCAAATCTCAAACCGAGAATAATCCCATCACATCATGGCTATGCAAAAATGGCCATTAGGGGAATTTTGCGGTCTAAAATGGGCCTCCTAAGAAAAATGTACAACCAAAATAAACTTTATAAGAACCAATAGGATTCAAGATGATGATGTCAACCGTGGGGGATGATTCACCATTTTTGGAGTAAAAAAGTACAAAGATTTAAAAAAATAAAATAATAAAACTACTTTTTCAACTCATATTTTAAACTTATCTCCCTTAGGTTTTACTCAAATTTTGAGTGGGAGTACTTGTTGGATACAAAATTTAATTCCTCATCCAAGGAGTACCCATGTTGCATACTTTCAATGGACCCTGCTACACGAAAAATGAAAAATACATGAAAAAATGTGATTGCAATCATATTTTTCATGTATTTCTCATTTTTCGTGTAGTAGGATCCATCAAAAGTATGCAACATGGTACTCATTGGATGAAGAATCAAATTTCGTATCCAATGAGTGTTTCCTCTCAAAATTTGAGTAAGCCCATAGGGAGATAAGTTGAAATTACGAGTTGAAAAAATATTTTTTTTCTTTTTTCCCTCTAAAATTTGATGACATAATCTAATCTCATTTTATTATTTCCATTATTAATTTACAATTCCCTTAGGAGGCATATTTTAGACATCAAAATTCCCCTAATGAAGGCTAAGCTAAAATCCACTGTCGAATCCTGGAAAAATCCATGCCAATGACAATAGAAGAACCAAATACCAACATGCACATCCCATGCATGTCAAAACCAGCTAGGAAATCACACATACAATCTGTTACTTGCAAGTATTCCAGCTGAAGCAACTTGATCCTTTACTTCCTTTTCTTTCGTTGTCCTTCTTTGCTTTTCCTTCGCTTTCCTTTCATTTCATTTTCTTTCCTTCCTTGCTTACTTTCTTTCTCCTCTAGGTTCTTTCTCCTCTCTAAGATAAATTCTAACACTAACTGACAATAAGCTGACAAAAACTACCAATTGATGCTCTAAGGTAATTTTATTGATGACGCCTCTAATTTCTCAATTTTCCATTATTTTCCTTCATTTTCCTCCTCGCATGCAAATTGTGACCTTTCACCTTCCTTTTCTCATAATTTCCATTATTTTCATAAATAAAGTGCCAAAAATACCCTTTTCCCTTTCCAAAGCCTTAGCCATTGCCTTTGCCAATTTATCCTTAGTTTTATCTTTATTAACTTTTAACCCAAGGTTGTTATAATTTTCATCAAGAATGTGACATGGAAGTTAGTGGACACTCTAATAAGAACCAAACCAATTGGTTGTAAGTAGGTATTCAAGAGTAATTACAAATAAAATGACTCACTTGGAAGCCATAAAGAGAGGCTCATGGAAAAGGTATTTCCATATAAAGAAGGCATTGATCATGAGGATATTTTTTCATGCATACCAAAATGGGCTACCATTTGTAGCCTATTTTCCTTGGTAGCATAGAATGGATGGAAAGTTGATCAAATGGATGTGAAGACTACTTTCTTAAATGGAAACTTGAAATAAAATATCTTCTTGTCTTAGTTAGAATGTTCTATTGTGAAGGGACAAGGATAGGAAGTATGCAAAGTTATAAAATCCTTACATGGATTTAAATAAGCATCATGAACCTAGTACAAAAGGCTAACTAAGCATATTGTGAAATTGAATTTCAAGCACTTTAATCTTAAAGATGCAACTTTGTTTGTCAAGAAATTTTGCAAAAGTGTTGTATAGACTTCTAGTGTATGTAATTGATATGTTGGTAACAAAGAACAATTAAATCTATATAGAACCCATAATGAAATATTTGAGGAAAGGCTTTGAAATGATAAATTTGGGACATCTTCATGGGAGGGATTCACCTAGTTGAGCAATATCTTATCATGTTCATTCAAAAAGGGGATTTTAAAATTATGAAAATAGAGTGAATATATTGTAGGAATTAGGGAGGGTGATGTGGGGTATGGGATTTTTATAGGTAGTGGGGAGTATAAAAAGGGGTACTTGGTAAATATAGGATATATCTATTAAAATAAGAGTTATTTTTACTAGAAAGATATATTGGGAGGGGGCTTCAACAAAAGGATTTTAGATGTTTTTTTATTATTGTCTACTAATATTAGAGGTATTATTTAATATCCCATGAACATGGGTGCTATGACATGGCTTGACTAAGTGGAGACCTCATGAATTTTCACTACTACTTGGGCATTGAAATGACTCGAAATCCAAAGTACATATTCATCTCCTAAAAGAAGTACATTGGATATTTTTTGAACAAGTTTGGCATGGTTGAGTGTAACCATCTCTCTACTCCAATAAAATAGAATTTGAAGCTTACATCAAAAGAGGGAATGGATTTGAGGATACAACCAAATAAAGGCAACTTATGGGAAGTCTTTTCTACCTTGCCACCACCAGAATAGATATTCATTCATTGTCTGGATTCTTTCCAATCTTATGCAAAAATATTATGAAGGGCATTAGTGTGTTGCAAAAATAATTCTAAAATTACCTAAAGGGAAATCAAGGATTTAGATCCAAGTATTCTAAAGTGAATGACCTCAACCTGAATTGGATATTCTAATTTAGATTTTGATGGGGATAAAGAAAATGGAGTGCAACCTTTAGGATATCTCATGATTCTTGGATCACTAGCTATCTCATGGAGATCACATAAATAGTCAATCCAAACATATTACAAAGCATAGGCATAATATGTGGGAATTGAAAAAGCAATAAAGGAAAGTGTGTGACTTTGGTAAATACTTGAAGATTTCAAGGAGAAATAAATGAATTCTACTCGTCTTTTGGTTGTAAATAATCTTACCATAAAATTGGCCAATAATCGTGGATTTCATGATCAAACCAATCATATCAACACAAAATATAGTTTGCCATTTGATGTCATGTATAGGATAAGACTATTCACTTAATACATTGTTCCTCAAATGAGAAAAATGTGGACATCTTCACTTAGGCACTTGAAGGAGAAAAGTTTAGAAAGTTTAGAATGATTCTTAGACTCACAAGCATCCATTTGAATGAAGGGGGGAATGTTTGATACCTAATCCTTAGGGATTGAGGTAAAATTGTAAATATTCTTGTAAATATAGAAGTAAAGAAATATGAAGAACCACATATGGATAATAAGAGTCATTCAAACCTAGGAAGATGAAATCAAAAGTCACTTCTTTTGTATTAATGTTTGGCTCACCTGAATGAAATTCAATCATTCATGAAGTTTTTCCTTTAACCATCATCTTACAAATAGCCATATTACTTCAAATCAAATATGATCCAATGTCTATTACCCCTATGGGAAAGGTTAATAACTTTTAAAAATGTTTTTTCTCATTGTCAGAGGTTTTCTTCTTATTATCTGGCTATTTGGTGTGATATATCCATTAAAACATATATCTTTGGGGATGCTTCTCATGCATGCTTAGTTCATGTTATAAATTCAGTATGATGAATTGATAACTCTATGTATAAGATAATTTGAGGAACAAAAAGGCAACACAAAAGGGGAATTAAAATCTAAAATTCAATTGTAAATACCTAGATTTCTATCTTTTGCACCTTAGATCAATTTCCTTCAATGTTCTATTTGTATCACTATCCAAATAAGATCTTCTAATCAACTCCACTATCCCATTCTATTAGAAATATTTTTATTTTTAATTATATGTTTATTAATTAAATTTATTGAATTTTTAAATGTTTATTAATAATGAATCATTGCTATTTAAATTTATTTTAATGTGATATTTATATTCTAATTTTTTCCTTGAAAAAAATTGTTTATAAATTTATTAATAAAAATAAAATTACAATTGAATTGAATTAATTTATTATTTTCACTTTTCACTTTTATTATTTTTTAATTTTAAAGGACATGTGTCAACTCCACATAGAGAACATATGAAATTTCACATCACCCTCTTTTTGGGTTGTAGAATGCACCTCTAGTGCAATTATAATTTTAATAATGGAAATTTTGTTATTAAAAAATTTAAATTATAAAATTTGGAAAAACAATTTGGCATAGTTAAATTGATAGGTGTTGGGTTTTTTTTATCAAAATCCCACACTGCGATTTTGTGCAAGGTTGTGATTTCTTATTATTTGAATTATTGTGAAATTTTATTTTACTAAAAAATAAATAATAAAAATATTTTATGAATAACTTAACACCTTGAACACCATTTTGAATGGCCATATAGAGGATAATATCTTTTCACTGGAAGATGTTGAATTGGGGTTAAGAAACTCGCTAATGGAAAAGCTGAGGATATTCAAGGTTGTACGCTGAAATTTTCCAAATGGGAGGGCCTGTCGTCATCCCTCATATACGCAATATCTTCAATTTGGCAATGAAGCAAGGCTTCTCACATCCTTGGATACAAGGCCCATCTGAAAAGCCAGGATAAAAGCACTCCCTCTAATTAGAAGACCATTATGATTAGCCACACCTTAGCTAACATGTACCGACTTATTTTAGAAAATAAAATTAAACTATGGCTTGAAAACCATGATAAATGAGCTAAAGGCCAAGCCAGGTTTAGGAGACATCACTTAGTTTTTGACCATCTTGTTACTCTTAGGATAATTGATGAGGAATGTTGCAATAATAAATATAATCTCTTTTGTTGTTTTGTTGACTTTAGAAAACCTTTTGACATTGTTCATATGAAAAAGCTATCGAAGAGGGTAGAAGAGATAATGGTTCCTCTCGAGTTAAGAGTTGTTGTGATAGGGTTGTACAATAATGCCATTTCCAATCTTACGACCACTAAGGGTTGATCGGAATATATTTTCCCTACCCTTTTGGCATATACATTAATAAGATAGAAGAGTGTTTGGAGGAGGTAGGTTGTGTTGGCCCCGCACTCATAGTCATAAATATTCTCTTTTATGTTGATGATATTATTCTTCTGAAAATAAGCCATTATGATATTTGCAAGCACCTAAAACCCTCCAAGATTTCTGCTCCAAGATGGGTATGACTACTAATACCAACAAAACTAAATTCATGATAATTAAATCCAAAAAGATAACCTATGATACTTTCATTTATGACAAAAATTACCTATAGAAATCGCTTTCATACAAATATTTGGGAATCAACATCCATCATAAATTAAATTGGATTTAAAACATTTAGAAAAGAATAGATGGAGGTTGGAAACATTACTATGCACTTGAAAACAATTGTACGCCGACATATCTTTGGATAACAACATTGTATTTAGAATTACCAAAGCATAAGGAGCTATTTCTCTACAATCCTTGCACAGGGATCACCAGATAGACATGTGCTATATCTGTGTGATAAGTGTACAACAAGATTCCAATCCAATCTTTATATCATGCAACCCCTAGTATAAATGCAAGAGGAGGATGAAAGGCCACACTTGTCAAATGCAAATCTAGTAGTTAATTGATGCATCCAGCTTGGGGGATGCCTCACCTCTTTGTCTCCAAGTTCCTGAACATATGAAACCAACACACAAACATCCAAAATCCTTCCTACAAGATCAAGTTACCATGAATTCCATTGATAAAAAAACATTAAAACAACATGAACATAATGTATATTATGAATACCAATAGCATAAGAGAAGAGTAATCAATATTGCATTATAAAAAAATGGAATATGCAAGTGACATACCCCAAATAGCCCAAGAGCACCCTCTCCTTCAGCTTAGTAGCTAGGTCTCCTCTAGCCTCTCATAAGAACAAATATCTCTAACTATAATAAGGACACTAGATCTCAAATTCTCACTCTAAGACTCTAACTCAAATACTAGCCTGGCCCCTTGAGATGAAAAGTATATATAAGCCTTTAGACCTCCCTAGGAGAATGAATATGGACCCTTAGAGGAAAGAGAAGTTAAGAAACTTCCATAATAATTTCCCCCTAAGTAAAAAATGTAACTCGTTGATCTAATCTCCTTGGGAATGAGAAATTCTAGAATGCCCAACATTTGTGTTATCTGAAAAGGGCACAACAATGTAAATTACTCTATTTATGCACTCAGGCCCGGGATAATTAAGCGGGTTGCACAATGCTAGCCGACCTAAATGCCAGAGTCAGATCAAAATGAAGGGTTAAAGTTATACATCAAGGTAAATATTATAAAGGTAAATGTAGCTGACTCATACATTGTGGGTAAATAGGTTGATAACAATCAGGGAAAAAATACAACACTCCTCTTTGAGACTTTTATAACTCCTGTTATTTTATATGGACGTGAGGTGTAGGGCTACAATATATCCAGAGAGTCATGTAAGAAGATTGAGTAGATCCAAACGTAGTTTAATACCTACAACCTCAATATTAAAGGAAATAATAGCTACCCCATCCTTTAATGTTACTTAAACTATATTAATGGCTTCACTTAAATGATGTCATGTTTATTTAAGTTCATTTTTGTATATTGAAAAAATGACGTCGAACTATAGAAATAATTGTTGCGATGTTTTAATTAGTAATGAAAAATATTTTATACTTCACATGTATACTAATAAAGCTTCTTTCTTCTTCTTTTTTTCTACGTTGAAAATATAGCCGCACAAAATAAAGAAAACCTTTTTTCTAAAAGGTTGAAAGAAGATGATATTTACTTTGGTTGAAATAATAATAAAAATTATTTGGCGAAATTTGTTAATACAATTATTTTGAATCCTCTATTTGTGAAATTATTTGAACATATTCTTATTGTACTAATGAATGGGTTGAATATTTTGTTGAAATAGAGAAAAATATGAGATAACCCTAACTTTAGCATTCATGCATTTGACTGGTTGGCTTATATACAATCTCTTAATTATGAAGCATGATGTTGATCTCAATGAATTCAATTCAATTGTGCATATTATAAATCATGAGAATTATCCCAAAGTTATTGATATTAGTGATGTGAAATGATATTTCCTTCATACAGAAGGAAAAGGTGTAAAGAGAATAAGAATAAATAGGCCAGTATCTAAGAAACATTGCTTAAAGGATTGAAATTTGAAGGGGGAAATAATATCACTCCTTGGTAAGATAGTGAAAACATTTTTTTTCACTTTTCAATAACTCTAAATATTTGAATATTTAGATACTAATTATATCTATTTATTTGTAGTTACAAAGAAAGGAGTGTCAATGCTTGGAATTCTTGAAGTTGCAATTGGTAGTAGAGACAGTGAAGGTGTTGGAATTGAAGTTTATACTATGGAAAAATGAAACTAATATTATTGGGAATGAAGGGATAAGAAGGTTGATCTATGACATCTTTGTTGCCATGGACGAGAATTCATCCATGGATAAGATCTATGAAGATATTCATGATGTGCCTATTATTGATAAGTCACAAAAACCCTTTTACAAAGGCTCAAAGACAACTCTTCTCTGAACTCTTTTCTTGTTGATCAACTTAAAGGTATTGAACAATATTTCAAGCACATGTAGGACATAGATTTTAAGGTATGAAATATTTTTATATGATTGTAAGGTGTAGGTCCTTAATATCCATTATTTAATATATTAATTTACTTTTTCTAAGATTGTTATATGATAATATCTTACCATCAAAAAATAATTTATCTTGTAGATACAGAGGATTTTATATCGTTGTGAAAGATATAGGATTGGAGTATAACATAATTGATACATGTCCTAATGATGACATTATATGTTATAGATTACATGCATTAAATGAATGTCCTGAATGAGGAATCAGTAAATATCGAACTGATAAGTAAAAATTAAGGCTCCCCAATAAGTTCATGTTTCCAATCATTGTTTGAGTGAAAAAAATCAGATAAGCTAAGGATTAACATGTAGTGGTGTTATGCAAATGCCTAGAAATGATTCTCCTTTTAAGGACATTGAGGAAAGTTGGCCTGTTTTCAAAGAAAAACCCCATAATGTTAGAATTTCAATGGAAATTGATGGTGTCAATCCAATTAGAGAGATCAAATTCATTTACTCGATTTGGATAGTTTTCGTTATAAACAATGACACCCATCCTTGGATGTCAATAAATAAAAAGAATGTAATGTTGGTATTAAGTTCTCTGGGTATTTATCATTAGGAATGTTAACCCTATCTATTCATATTTTTATAATTTTTTATTAATTTTTTTGCATGTAAATCAATATGTATGACATCTCCAATCAATAGATTGAAAAAAAAACAATCCCATGGAATACTTTCATGGACAATTCATAGACAATATATACTTTACTACTAAATTTTTTTCTTTTTTTTTTTAATGTTTTGTCATCTATTAACCTTATTATATATCTTGTAGGGATTCAAACAAAGGCTAGATATGCCATGTCCAATATGTGGTGTCAAAACAATATCTAGATGTTCAAGAAGTTTAGTGAAGGAAGTGTATAGTGAGTTTAGTGATTTCCTCTCTAAAACCCATAGATATCAACCTACCAAAAAATATATCTTTAATGGGTAGGAAGATGATGAAAAAAAATCATGAAGAACGAGACCTCTACTATGAAACATGCATTAGATATGAATCATGGAAATAAATTCATTTCATTTACATACATGTTTGTTACTTGCATTGTCTTTATACTTTTTGTATTTATTTTGATAAATAATCTATTTCCATTTATGTTTCTCAAGGGTTTCTAGGGTGATATTTCATGAGGTTTGAAGGGATAATCCATCCAATTTAATTGATTACCCTACCATGAACACCTACAAGTAGCTCATTTATTTGACACAATGCATATTAGAAAGAATGACACAAAATACTTATGGAATAGTATAAATGGAAAGAATAACAAGGACAAAATTGGTAAAATTATTAGTGACATTGATGAAGAAAATGTTATGCATCATTTGGATCAATGCTACAATGATGGAAAATTGGCCAATATTCCATGGTTATTAATAGAGAAATATCGTGATGTTGTAAAAGAGGTTATACAGAAGACTAAACCATGGTTATTAATAGAGAAACATCGTGATGTTGTAAAAGAGGTTATACAGAAGACTAAATTTCCCATTGGTTTTGCTTCGAACATAAATAATATGTTAACAAAAAAAAGTGATTTGGTGGGGAAAAATTTGATGGTTTGGCATACTTTTATTAAGTTTTGAAATTTTCTAATATTTATCATCTTATCATAAATACATTATTTGTTAGTGGTAGATGTTTGCTTCGAATCAAAATTATATGATATTTCTTCTTACATTGTTGAAGCATCTTCTACTTATTTCTCTATCAAAGAGCATTGGCATTAACGTAAAGCAAGTTACATGTGATCTTATAAAGTACATGAGTTAAGTAAAAAACCAATAATTGAAATGTTATTTTTAAAACTTGTTAGCATTGGATTTATTTGAATTGTATACTTTTTGTTGACATGGTATTTCTTTGCACTTTTAGGCAATTGTTATCTAAGGAAATCCATAGAAAATATATCTAAGTATTAGAAGAGAGAGATTCCTCATTTAATGTGTCAAATGTAAAAGTATTTATCTCAATATTTTTTCAATGCACAAGAACATTACCTTATATATCTAGTCTATGAGATTGAAATATGTGGACTCGTACACAAGGTCAATGTGGTTGGAACCGACATACACTTGAAGGAATTAAAGGATTATATTAGATAAATATCACATTAACGGGGCTTAGTGGTTGAAGGTTATATGGAATGTTAATCTTGTATTTCAGTGAGTATTTACCCCAAGTAGTGGGTGATATTAATATGTTAGGGGAAATTTGAGATCCAATATGGGCTTCTTGAGGAGAATAATAAAATATGAGTTACAAGAGAGGACTTAGCTAAGAGGAGCGATGGTGCACTGAGGAACTAGGGTTCCTGGTAGACCTTTCCACAACGCACAGTCTGAGCACATAGCTTCACAAGCCAAAGCAAAATCTGTCAGGACTGACTCTGTGACTCTGAGTGCAAAGGACAATGAACAGTCAAAAATTCCAACAACGAAAACCCAACTGAGAGCAAAACTAAGATTGCAGAGAAGGCTTAGGCACAGCCTGTGCAGCAGTCAGAGAAGAACAAACAAGAAGATCTGGAAAACGAGAAGCTGGACAAACCAACAACATCAGGCACACCAAAGACAACTTCATCGCCCACATGCAAGCTCATCACCACGGAAAGGCCCAAGATCGAGTTGCATAGCCACAGGATCAATGCGCAAATACAATATATGAAAGATCATGCCCCGATTGGAAAATTCATAGGTTTCTAGCCAACTGAAAAAGCCTTGCAAGGTTGGATCACCTCGAAATGGAAGCCCAAAGGGCATGTAACTCTACAGCTGGGCCCTAAGGGCTTCTTCACAGCCACTTTCAACTGCCTTGAAGACCGAAACCGGGTCCTGGATGGAGGACCTTATTTCTTCAATGCAGTAGGTCTTTATCTACGAGACTGGGTCGAAAGATTCAACCCCGATAAGGAAGATTTCAGCTGGGCACCAGTTTGGATCCGCTTGTACTCGCTTCCACTGGAATACTGGGACGAGGATTCACTAACAACCATTGGTAATGGACTAGGTGAGTTCATAAAGGTAGCAGAGGAAACTAAGCTTCGAAGATACACATCCTATGCATGGATCTGCGTTTACATGAAGCTGGGCCATGCGCTACTGGACATGGTAAGTCTTCTTCACGATGACTTTGAATGGATTCAACCCCTTGACTATGAACATGTTCCCTTCCGTTGCAGGAAATGCCATGCCCACGGTCACCTCTTTCGTGACTGTCCCTTAAACATGACGGCCAAAACCACCGAAACCGGAAACAAGTCTGATCCAGAAGGCTATACCAAGGTTACCAGCCGAAAAAGGCATAACAAAAAACCTCCCTCAGCACCCAAAAATGCTGCTCCATCCTCTACTTTGCCATCCTCCAGCAACAGCTTTGACATCCTGACAAATCTAGAACAGCCTGAATCAGATACGCCTATGCAAGCAAACTCGAGCCCTATTCCTTCCACCCTTCTATCCCCCACTTTCATCCAAGCTAACTCTAGTCATCCCTCGAAAGCCATCTCCTCTTAAAAGCCAGCCTCAAATATGAAACCCGATACCAACCCTGTTGATCTCAAACCCCTTTGGTCTGATAAAAGTATGGACATTGATGAAACTCTGGGAGAACCCTCTCAGCCACAAACCCACCAGGAAGGAGAAACTCAGCAAAGCTTAATGGAAGAAGAACCAAAAAGCTTTGTTCTCAGGGAAATCGACATTTTTAGTCTAGAGCAAGCTTGCAAAAGGAAAGAGTTCGACACAATACCAGAAAGACAACTGAAAAATTTGGAAGTAGTGCTCACTAGAGTGCATCAGCACAATACTTTGGGCATACAACAAGGAGGAAAATGGGATGGGAAACATATCATCAAAGATGGGAAGAAAAGAGGCAGAAAGACAGATCTACAACATACCATGTTAATTGGGGAAATGCTAGTGGAGTCGGGAAGATGCTCCAAGTTGACCAAATATTACTGATCCTTACCTACCAGTCAACCATGAAGCTCATCTCATGGAATGTAAGAGGACTGAATGGTCCTAGGAAGTACAGAATGTTGAAGAACATGATCCAGCAGGAACAACCATACATTATATTCATGCAAGAAACAAAATGCAGCACCAGTACCTTAGAATCCATCTTATCCAAAGCCTGGGTAGGATGTCAAACAGCAACAGTTGATGCAACCGGTGCCTTGGGAGGATTAGCCATAGCATGGAATTCTCAGCATTTATCCTTAACAAATTTCCATGCTTCACACTACCTCATTCAAGCAACGTTCCACCTGATCAGCACCAACATACATGGACACTTGACCAATGTTTACTTCCCACAGGAAAGTATGCAAAAAATAAAGCAATTAGAAACATTGAAGATCCTTAACACTCCAAGAGCTTATCCACTTTGGATAACGGGAGGAGACTTCAACATGATCACCCAGATGGAGGAAAAACTGGGAGGCAGATGAAAGCTGGACAAAGAAAGCAATGACTTCAAAGGTTACATTCAACACAACAGTCTAATGGACATACCTTTTGACAACGACATCTTTACTTGGAACAACAAAAGAGCCGGAACTCAGCAAATAGCATCTAGGTTGGACAGATTTTTAATTTCAGACAATTTTGTTCATCTTGGTGGTGATATAAGCGCCTCTATCTTACCCTTAGCTAGTTTGGATCATTGGCCCATTTCTCTACAATGGAAAAATCCCCGAAACTCTAACAGAAAACCATACAAGTTTGAAGCCTTCTGGCTAACTCACCCTGAGTTCAATACAGTAGTCAAATTAGCATGGGAAAGTTTCATTCTAAACGGAGGCTCACTTATGTACCAATTCCAGCAAAGACTGTAACACATCAAAAAACAAATCAAAATTTGGAACCATACCACCTTTGGCAACATCTTTCAAGAGAAAAAATCCCTTGAGCAGAGCATGACATAGATACAGTAGAAGATCATCCTAGAAGGCAAAACAGAGGAATATGCTAAGCAGGAACAAATCCTGCTAATACAACTTGATGAAAGAGGCAAACAAGAGGAACTACTATGGAGACAGAAATCAAGAATCAGATGGCTAAGAGAAGGGGAACGAAACACCAAGTTTTTCCATCGCACAACTATCAAAGAAGAATGAACAATACAATTTCTCACATTCAAAACTCTCAAGGAGACAAATTGGAAAAACAGGAATACATAGAGAAAGAGATTATAAATCACTTCAAAACTGTTCATCAAGAGCAACCCACAGACAGAAAGAGTTCCATCAATGATATTTTTCAGCATATCCCTAAACTCATCACAGAGGAGCATAATCAATTATTGCTAAGGCCCATCACAATCATAGAGGTCGAAGAGGCTTCCAATCAACTAAAAGCTAGGAAGGTGCTAGGACCTGATGGCTTCACGTCCAAATTTTACCATCACTTTTGGGATCTCATTAAAGAAGATGTTTGTAACATGGTTGAGGAATCAAGAGCAATGCATTGGCTACTCTGCTCAATACAACTTTCATTGCGCTTATTCCTAAAGTTGCACAGCCAAACACTCCGGAGAAGTTCAGGCCCATTGCCCTATGCAATGTGATCTACAAAATTATATCGAAAGTCATAGCCAATCATCACAAACCACTTCTTCCTCTTCTCATCTCTCCAGAGCAATCTAGTTATGTAGAAGGCCGTCAAATTTTGGATGGTATTATTCTGACCTCTGAAACCATTCATTCTCTCAAGAAGAACAAACAAGTAGGCATGTTCTTGAAAATTGATCTTTCCAAAGCCCTTGATAAGCTCAGTTGGACCTACATAAAACAGCTGCTAACAGCCTTTGGATTCAGTCCGACCTGGGTCAAATGGATGATGACACTCATAACCACCCCACTCTGCTATGTGCTTGTCAATGGGATCCCCTCTAAACCGTATCACCCTTCCAGAGGAATACGTCAAGGAGACCTGTTGTCCCCTTTTCTTTTCATTATTATGGCTGAGGGTCTAGGCCGTATCATAAAGCATGCCATATAGTCCCATGATCTCAGAGGACTCTCTATCCATGGATCCCCTGCTATCACCCATCAACAATTTGTTGATGACAATATGCTCTTTGGTCATCCTTCTATTCATGAAGCCAGAACCTTTAAAGCTCTTTTAGACACATTTTCAGAAGCTTCTGGCACCACCATTAACACCTCCAAGTCACAGATTTTTTTCTTCCATACTCCTATTCCCACCCAAAGAGTCATCACTCGAATCATTGAATTCCCTCAAGCCAAGCTTCTGTCTCAGTATTTAGGAGCCCCCCTCATAGATTCAACCTTAAAGCATGCTTCCTGGCATCAACTCATTGAGAAAATGGAAAGTCGACTCCTATCCTGGACCTATAGAACTCTCAACATGGCAAGTAGATTAGTCCTGATAAAGGCAGTTCCACAATCTATGCCCCTTTATCTGTTCACAGTGCTTGTTGCGCCGAAATGGGTACTGAAAAGAATTCGAAATTTACAACGCAATTTCTTATGGGGCTCCATAGGACAAAACAGAAAATGGGCTCTAGTCAAATGGGATAAAGTCTGCAGGCCTAAAAGATAGGGAGGACTAGGCTTATGTGATCCTCAACACAGCAACACTTTAATGGGAGCAAGAATCTGGTGGCAATGGGTTTCCTGTCCACAGAAGCCATGGGCGCAATTATGGATAGCAAAGTATGCAAATAATCAACCACAACAAGAACTAATTAGGATCACCACCACGCCTACAGGATCCCTAATCTGGAATGCGGCCAAGAAACACAGAGAGGTCATCTATCAGCATAGCTTCTGGGAGATAAGGAACAGAAGGACAGCCCATTTCTGGACGGATTCCTGGCAAAAAATACCCAAAATTGAAGTATTCTTGCAAGGCACAATTCATCATGGAAACAACATCAACCAGGAAGACATTGTGGCACACTTCTGGACTTCTAGCATTATACAGGGATTCAGACAATGGAAATCGGTGAGGCAAATAGCATAGCAAGAAACTGAAGCTCATAACATGGAGCTACACAAAGAGCTCACTAGTAGAAGAATCAGAGTCCATGTAGGAAGCGATGTTCTAAGATGGGGTTATACACAAAAAGGCACATACACCACCAAATAAGCTTACCAAATAATGTGCCAAACTCAGGAACCAATAGATCCTGCCTAGCAACGTATATGGACTACAGGGATCTAGCCCAAAGTCTCTACATTCATCTGGTTGTTGTATCACCAAAGAATTCTCACATGGGATAACTTAGTCAAAAGAGGATTTCACAGTCCCTCTTACTGCCCCAACTATCAAAATAATGAAGAAAATATTCAGCACCTCATGGACTCTTGCCACATGGCCAATCAACTCTGGGAAAAGCTCACTTTTATATGCCAGAGGCCCTGCAGAGTTCTTGGGGATATATGAGGTACCATCCGCAACTAGACTCCATAGCCCTATAACAGCAAAATTCTCAACAAGTTATGGACAATCTTGCCAGGTCTCCTGCTATGGACGATCTGGAAGGAAAGAAATAAACGAATTTTCAAAAATCACAAAACTTCCTTAGAAATCATATGGACTAACCTATGTCAGAACATCAAGGAAACTCTTGCTCTGCATCAATGGACGACGGAGGACTTTCCGACCCAGCCACAAGAATTAATCATATGGGCTAACTGGAACCTACAGCTCCCACAAGCTCTTTTGAATACCAATAGAACTAGCATCACAACTAGGCAGCTTTCACACTGGTCACTCCCCCCTACAGGAGTGATTAAGCTAAATTTCGATGGTGCCTCCAAGGGCAACCCAGGAAAAGCAGGATATGGAGGCATATACAGAAATCATGAGGGCCAACCTCTTCTATCTTTTTTTGGATCCATTGGATGGGACACGAACAACTCTGCAGAACTGGAAGGCATGTGGCAAGGTATGAAGCTAGCTGACCAACATAACTTTTATCCCATCCTGATAGAAGGGGATACTCAAATCCTCATCAATATGGCCATTCAAATTCAACAGGGAAGCACGACATTACGAGTAGCCAACAGCTGGAGACTAATGACCAGGCTTGAAACAATAGAGAAATGGATAAAAGACAAGAGAGCAATAACATTTATTCATGTCAAACGGGAAAGTAACAAAGTCGCTGATATTTTGGCAAACATTGGGACAGATCAGGACCAGGCCTTACGCTATGGTCTTCTTGATATCATAGATGACCAAAATCAACTGCAAATTTGCACTGACTTGGTGCATCAGGAAGCTCAACCCCCAGATGCAGGTGGTCATTAATCCTTATACGGTGATGAGACGGGACGATGGCAGAAGAGGTGTCCACATGGCCCTCTGCAACCATCCCAAGATCAATGTTAATGAGACTCAGGGCACCTCACGGGCGGCATTAAATGCCTGCTACAGTCGAGGTAGAGCCATTCCCTGTTTAACCATGGCGCCAGAAAGCATTCCAGCAATCATGCCCCTGTTTCATTGTGCTTTCCCTCTGCAAGCGGAAGAGCCATCTGAGAGAACCAGCGCAAGACGTCGCTGCTGGATTATGAGCTGCCTTGACTTGGGCAATGGTTATCACCGCTCCCATTCAAACCTCTACAATTCAACTTTCATCCCTCAGCCTTTTATAACCTTTGTGCAAAGTTCCTCTGTCTATTCTCCTTCTTCTTTCTCTGACTCTTTCTCTGCTCCTTCTTCCACCATGGTTCGCCACCATATGCGTAGCAGACACGGTGGCACGTGAGGAGGCAGCTCACACTCCCTGGCTCTGCATCAACGGAATTCAGCTTCCCCGACTTCCTCTACTAATAATCCCCAGTATCCGAATACCAAAAGCGGTCGCGGCAGAGCAGGTCTCCACAGATCTCGTCGAGAAGATGCGGTTGTTCGCACTGCGCCTTTTCCGCTGCCTCTGCACCAAGTCCCTCACATGACGCAGTTCCGGTTCCGCAACACTCTGAACTGCCCAGTCATTATGGCCACTGTCTCCATTTCCATCACCGAAGAGAATGAGCAGCACATTCCTATGACTTTTTCCATGGAGGACACGAACAGAGCCGGTCCTAGTCGAAACAAAGGCAACGAAGATGATCAGGGTGGTAATGGTGGCTAGAATAGACAGCATGGGAAGGCCACTGCTGGCAGTGTGCATGATGACTTGGGCCCTCAAAGTGACACGCCGACGGTGGAAAGATGCATGGAAGACACGGTGGGTCCGCAGGTGGAAGCCGGCAGCAGGGAGGGCAGACATCAGGCGGAGGGACGTGGCGGACAACAGGCGGTGGGACGTGGCGAAGCAGACAACCCGGATGACTAGGCCTGTCCCATTGTGGAGGAACCTACCATGGAGGATTTCATTGTGCAGGTCTCGTCTACCAGGTGGCACTTCTTTTAGCTTGGGTTCTGTTTTGTCTTGTCTTGTGTGGTCTCAGAGTTCTCTGAGGGGTGGTTTTCTGGGTGCTACAGTTATGTTGTTTTTTGATTTCTGGGTAGTCTCTTCAGGAAAACATGGTTAAAACTGTTGTTTTTGTTCTTCTGGACTTCTTTTTATCCTTCAGACTGGTTTCCCCTTTGTTGGGGCAGTCTTAGACTATGTTCATGGCTGCATGCTGATTAAGGTTGGGTCCCTTTACTGCCAGGAAACTCTGTAATTACTTTTTGTATTATATTAATAGATTAATCTTACTTAGAAAAAAAAAAGTGAGTTACAAATTTGTAAAGAAAAAAGAAGAAAACTACTTTTTTAAATCATATTTTTAACTTATCTCCTTATAGGTTTGTTCAAATTTAAAGTGTGGGATCATATTGTAGACATAATTCAATTATGCATCCAAGTATCCAATTTTCATATTTTTTATAAAACCATAGTGATATAAAATGGAAATACATTAAAAAATGTGTTTATTTCAAGTAACATGTTCTTCTAATGTATTTCTAGTTTGTCGCATTTTTGGTCTATCAAAAGTACGTAGAGTGCATAGTCATTGGACGAAGAATTTAATTCCACATACAGTGAGCACCTACACTTAGAATTTAAGTCAACTTATAGGGAAATAAGTAAAAAATAAGTCCCTCCAAAAATATTTACCCTTATGCTTTTGACATCATCACCTTGAATCATATTGGTTCTTTTAAAGCTAAATTTGCTAGTACAATTTGTTTTTTGAGGCTCTTTTTTACCTCAAAATTCCCCTAATGCTACCTCTTCTTTGACATTTAAAGTCTGCCTATAGACGTGAAGATAAGATTTTGCTGGGGAAGGTAAATGGAGAAAAAATTATTATTTTTAAATGTAATTACTATATTTATACATAACGTTTTAAGCTTGATTGATGCGCTACATATCTTTATCCCCTTCATCCATGTAGTGGAGAGTAAGATGTAAATATTTTTTACATTCCATTGTTAAGCATAGGTTGACCATGACGACTGTGGTTGACTATGGTTGCCAATAATGACTATGGTTTATTAAGTTTGACTATGGTTAATGATGGCACACCATGATAGACCATTATTAACTAAGGGTTCCCATGGTTGACCATGGTTCACTATGATTGAGCATGGTTGATTATGGTTGACCATGTTTTGTCATTTTTACCATGGTTGAGCATATGTTAACCAAGGGACTATAGTTACCATGAATGACTATGGTTGCCCATGGTGGCTATGGTTGACCAAAGATCACCAAGCTTAAACATGGTTGAGTTAGGTTAACCATGGTTGACTGTGATTGGCTATGGCTAACTAAGGGTGACCATGGTTCATTATGGTTAACTATGGTTGATTATGACTAACTATGGTTGACCATGGAAGACTATGGTTGATCCTAGTGCACTATAGTTGACTATGGTCAACTATGGTTGACCATGATGATCAATGTCAACTATGGTTAACCATGGTCCAACTTAGTCAATAATGGAAAACCATAGTTAACTTATCTCGAAATAAGTTAATAACTTATTTGACATAGATCCATCTTAACTCCAGATCTACCAAGCACCGAGAGGGATCAAATATCTCCATACGCAAACTCTTTTTGAGTGTAAAACTTGAAGAAATGTTAAGATCTAAAGTTAAGATAGATTTCTGTTGGTAACTAATAATATTATTTATATTTATATAAATTTCACATCTAACAACATTACCAACTTAATGAGAACCATAGCCTTAAAATGAGAACTCTAACCCAAAAAACCTCTACTTTTGTGCAAAAAACATTAAAAGACACCCCGAAATAAAAAAGTGATGATGTTGCATCACCCTTTTTTTAGGGTTAAAATCCCAACATTTTTTAGCCATGGCATTAAAAACCAAAATCAGGATCATGGTAAACCTTAAAATTCCAACAATTTTCAACCATGATGTTAAAGATCAAATAACATGACTCATAATAACCTTAAAATTCTAACATTTTCAACCATATAATTAAAACCAAATATCATGAGTACAAAAAATCTTAAAATTTCATCATTTCTTAGCCATGACATTATAAACCAATATCATGTCTAAAAATACCTTAAAATTTCAACATTTTTTAGCGATGACATTATAAACCAAATATCATGACTAAGAAAACCTTAAATTTCAACACCTAAATCAAAGTGTAATTATACCCTATCTTTATTCTTATTCTAACCCTATTTTAACATAATTAATATATACTATTAAGCTCTTATTTGAGTATTTCTCTTAACTCCTCTTTGCTTCTTGATCATGACTCATCTTTACCTTATGCTTTATAGTATATAATAATCTCAACCTCTCTAGTATTTAATTTTCTTATAATTTCCTAATAATTATCATTATTAATATTTGTAGGCTATTCTTAACCATATTCTTAATATGGAGTATTCTTAGCAATACTAATTTATAACTAAATCTATAATAAGAAATAAGAAATATTTACTAGTTATAACTAAAATTTATATTAAATAATTCCTATGCCTTGTAGCATATTTGAATCTTTCTCTTAACCTTAAAACCCAATCATTAATTATATATAACAACTATTATTATATAATCTCTCATACTTTTTTATTAACTTTCTCAACAACTTATTAGTATTTTTTTTTTGCTGAAGCAAGAGTCATACCTTCTATTTCATTAAATCTAAAAACAACTTACATAATATACAACATTCCCAAAGGAACTGTGGGCCAAAGAAAAACCATCCGCTTACAGCCTAGGGCCCCGAGCTAAAGGCTTAAACATTGAGCCTCGGTCCCCCAAAAAAACTACAATATCCACAAAATACAAACAAAGTCGAGACCATTCGATCTCCCCTCAGAGATTAGACGGACGAGGCTCAAATCGGGCTGGAAACAATCAAACAATTAAAATTTAGAATCGGACCCGATGAGGAATTAGGGACTCAACTAAAAGGATTTCGGGTCCGGATGGGGGGATAACCCTCGAGCATGTAGAGCGCACGAAAGCCACCAATTCCCACCAAGACGCGAAACCTGCCCGGAAGATATTCTTCCCTGGATCAACGCCATTTTCCTTGACCATCGATCCTCCATGCCAGATCCAACGGCGGAGGATAATATCGCAATACCAAGTAGCCCGGTGATTAACCACGCGATAGCCATCCTGGACCCACCAACATGCTCACTTGTTCCTGACCATAGATCCATCTTGCATGATCCGACGGCCGAGGAGCATATCGCATGAGCCTAATACACCGAAGATTACCACGCGATGAGGGCAGTATTCCTTCCCCGTACTATGCCACGTGTTGCTTGGTGAGTGGAATCGCTCCCAACTCTGCAAAACCACTTCCTACGTGAAGGGCATGCGATGGATGATAAACCACCTCGCAAGTGGTAATGCAGCCACAAAAAGGAAAACGGGGGTTTTAAGGCTGCCGGGAAAGCCGGAATTCCAGCCCCACTCATCATCCCTTCTCCGCGGTCACATGAACCCGTGCAGAATGATGATCCATCTATTTGGCCAACCATCTGCAGAATTGTATCTGCTCAGCAACTCCCATCTGAAACTTCTGTGTTCGTACTGTCGAGGGTTGGGGAGGCCGACAATGACCTGCATCCCCAGAATGTTCTTACTTCGGAAAAACGCTACATAAAGAATCCAAATCAACTAGACCCCGCCTCTGTGTCTTTGTTTCGAAACACCATTATGTCCTCATCCGCCTGGTCGTGACATTGCACCTTTAATCTATTCAGAGGCATCTCAGGCCAACTCAGCGCAACCCTGCTTTTGGTACAGAGTACTCCTTGATTGGCCAAGATGTCCGCCAATTTGTTTGTTGTCCTTCGCACATGGTTAAAACTCACAGTACGTAATCCATGAAGATGAAGCTGAATCCTTTGAAAGACCTGGAGTAGCCTCCATTGTTTTGAGACTTTTTCCGGCTCTGTGCCATAGCTGATTCTTTTGACCGAGTTTATGATTAACTCTGAATCAGCTTCGACAATAACATTCTGGAGATTATCCTACTTCAGGAATTCTAAACATTGCTCAAGAGCCATTAATTCTGCCATATTGTTAGTGGCTCTTCCCAAATGGAAATGGAAAATGAAAAGGAGACTGCCATTTTCATCCCTTAACACCCCTCCACAGCCAGCAATACCCGGGTTATCTTTGGAAGCCCCATCAATGTTGTATTTCAAAAAACCCTGAGGGGGAGGATGCCAATAATCCTACTTAGTATCCATTTTCAAAACCTTCCTGTCCAGGCCCTGTGGAATAAGCCCCTGCATACCTAACTTAAGAAGTATCTGCGTTTCAGCTTCTGAAGGTGGATTCTTAGGGAAAGTTTGCACTATGGTACTTACCGTCTCCTTAAGTTGTCTTAAGATTTGCTCAAAAAGGCATTGGGAGGAACTTTTTTCATTCTTAAAGATTCTGTTGTTCCTTTCTTTCCAGACAGTCCATATTATGAAGCTTGGCGTTAAAGCCCAGGCTGAGCCTAGAAGTTCAAAATCAAAGAAGTTGCATCTCCAATTGATTAGGGTATTGATAATGCTTCCTTTGTCCCTATCTGTCTGCTGGAAGATAGTGGCAAAAGTATCCCACAACCAAGAGGTGAAAATGCAATTATTGAGAAGGTGCTCCATTGTTTCCTCTTGGGCTTCATAGAGCTGGCATCTGGAAGGGCCCAGAACACCCCTCTTCCGAATGTTATCCCAAGTCAAAATTTTCCTATGATGAACTAACCACATGAAGAGTTTAATCTTCATCCATCCTTGATGTCTCCATATGTTCTGCCAAACCCTGTCCGGTTCATTGGAATCCAGCTCAAGGAGTATGCATTTTGCCTCCTTAAGATTGAAGGTACCTGCATTATTGTTGCCCCATCTAAGTTGGTCATGCCCCCCTGTCACTAATATTTTCCTTTGTTCCAACATTGTCAGAAGTGCCTCTGCTTTGGCTTTCAGTGGGCTATCTTCCCTGTGATCCATATTCTTCCAAGTTCTCCATTTTCCTTCACTGTTGGTTTGATCCCAAAAATCTTTTACCTTAAATAACCTTTTGGTATCTGTTTCTTTCTTGAGGTCTAGAAGGTTCTCTCTTAATAGTGTAGGTTCTTGTTTCCATTTGTCCTCCCAAAACAAAGCAAGATCACCATCTCTGATTTCCCAGAAGCTGTTTTTTTGTACTAATCCTCTATTCCCCCAGGCCTTATTCCAGATGTGTGAGCCCTTTATGATGCTAGACATCCTTATTAGATCATTATCTTGCCAATTGTTGGCATATTTTTCTTTCCAGATTCTAGCCCACTGTGCCTTTGGGTCTTTTACCCAGCGCCACCATAATTTCGCCCCTAAAACTTTACTTAGTGCTTCCGGATCATCCAGTCCAAGACCCCCATAATTTTTAGGTTTTCAGATCTTCTCCCAGGCTACCAAGGCCCATTTCTTTCTTTCCTCCCCCTTACCCCAAAGAAAGTCTCTTTGAATGGTTCTAAAATGTTGCAAAACTCCTTTTGGAGCAGGAAGGGCTGATAGCATGAAGACGGGGATTGATTGGAGAACAACTTTTGTAAGTACTAACTGACTAACCAAGTTTAAAGATCTAAAGGTCCATTTCCTGATTTTATCCTACATCTTATTAATCACCGGCTCCCAAATGCCCTTGTGCAAAGGCTTATCAGTAAGAGGAACTCCCAAATATTTGGAGGGAAGGACATCCCTTTGAAAGCCTAGAATCCTGGAGATATTTTTCTGAATAGCAATATTGGTATTAAAGAAAAAAATCTTAGATTTGGAGAGATTAACTTCCATACCTGTAGCCATGGAAAAGTCAGACAGGATATGTTTGTACGCTAGAGCTTCTTTGACCGTGGGGATTCCCTACAGCATAGTATCATCAACAAATTGTTGATGGGTCAAAGCCTAACCAGTCTCTGAAAGTTGGAGGCCTTTGATATTACCAACTTCTTTTGCATGCTTGATAGATCGACCCAGTCCTTCCATCATGAGGATGAAGAGAAAGGGAGAGAGCGGATCACCCTACCTGAGACCTTTGGAAGGAGTAAAAGTCTTAGAAGGAGAACCATTAACTAGAATTGAAAAACTGGAAGAAGTTACCAAGGCCATGACCCATCTTACCCAATTAATATCAAACCCAAAAGCAAAAAGGACCCTCCTTATATAGTTCCAATTCAGCTTATCATAAGCTTTGGCTAGGTCTAATTGCATAATCATACCAGCCTTCCTATTGCTTGTCAATGAGTGCACCACCTCATGCGCTTGAATGATGTTATTGAGAATTTGTCTACCCTCCACATAACCAGATTGCTCCACAGAAACTAGAGTAGGAAGAAGTGGTTTGAGTCTGTTAGCAACAACCTTGGATATTATCTTATAAACCACATTGCACAAGGCTATGGGTCTAAACCTGTCTGGAGTCTGAGCATTATCCTATTTGGGGATTAGGGAGATGAAGGAAGTGTTGAGCACCTTCAAAATAGTTCTATTCAACCTGGAATCTTCCACTACATTCAGAATATCCTGTTTAACTATATTCCAGCAAGCTTTAAAGAAATCCACATTGAAACCATCAGGGCCTGGCGCTTTACCATTTTGCATTTCTTTGATGACCTCACTAACCTCCTCTTCTGTCACTGGCCTATTGAGATTGAAATTATCCTCTCTAGTAACCAGTCTAGGAATATGCCCTGTTAAATCCTTGATAAAATGCTCTCTGTCTGAAATGGTTTCCTGTGCTATTCCATGAAAGTGCTGAACTAATACTTCTTCTATATCTTCATGGGAATTAAGAAGATGACCGCCCTCATCCTTGATCAAAGAGATCCTATTATGAGATCTGTTTGCTATGGTAGATCTGTGGAAAAATCTAGTGTTACGCTCCCCTTCTTTCAGCCATTGAACTCTGGATTTTTGTCTCCAAAATATTTCCTCTTGTTTACATAAATTCTCCCAGTCTTGATGGTGTTTGGTGACTTGGTCATTTCTATCTTTATCAAAGCCATCTGTGATAAGGGTTTGATTGAGTTCCCACATTTTATCTTCAACAACTTTTTTTGCTGCAAAAATATTGCCAAATTCATTCTTGTTCCAATCTTTAAGTCTGAGCTTGATGTGCTTTAGTCTTTTGTGTAGCTGGAACATTCTTGTACCCTGAATATGCAGATCTTCTGTCCACCATTTTGTAATGTTGCTGATGAAATCTGGGTGGGTGAGCCAGATATTCTCAAATCTGAAAGGTCTGTTCTTGGGGGTACCAATGCCTTGAACCTCAAGTTGAACAGGCCAATGGTCCGAGCCTCCAAAGGGGAGAATTCTCGCTATCATTTCCTTGTTGGTGAGCATAAGGTCCTTTGAGATTATGAATCTGTCTAACTTTGAGGCAACTTGACACTCTCCTCCTCTTTTATTGTTCCAAGAGACCATTACTCATGTCAGTATCAACAAGTTCATATTATCTATAAAAGTTTGAAAAGCTACAGAGTCTCTGCTTAAAGTTCTGGTTCCCCCCTTTTTTCTCTGAAAGTGATTTGATCATGTTGAAGTCCCCACACAAGATCCATGGTACATCTACATGTCTGTCTCTAAGTGCTATAAGAGAATCTAGACACCTGAGTTTGTCATCCATTCTTTGAGGGCCATATACATTCGTGACCAGATAGGTCTCCCTGTCTCCCATCGGCTGTATAACCACTGATAAATAATTTCTAGATGCCTCTGCATCTATTATACCAATCTTTTGGGGGTTCCAAAGAGTAAGTATGCCCCTTGCTGTGTTATTTGGTTTGACTTCTAGAAACTCAAATATGTTGAGCCATTTGTTGTGAATTTCTTTTATCTTTGAATGGAACATTTAGTTTCCTGGATAAATATCATATCTGGAGCTTCTTGTTTCATTCTATTACTAAGAATTCTTTGTTTTCTTTTACTACCTAGACCTCTGATATTCCAAGATGTGAACTTCATTATTAAAGATTCGTAAAGGAGTAGTTGGTTAGATCTTTCATCTTACCTGAATCTATCATTAGCTTTCCACATTCCATCAATAACTCGTTCTGCTTTTTCCTGCCTCTTTTCTTTTCTGGGTTCTGGGTGCTAATCCAGGTGTGATTTTCATAGTTTTCACACCTTCATTGCCCTGCCTTTCATTTTTTCTTTTCCTGTCCAGCCCTTTAGCCTGAGTTTTCCATAGGAACAACTGTTGTACTCTATTGAACTCTTCTTGCGGTAATGAGTCTACCCCACTCATGGTCCCCTGTTTCAAGAACCCTTCCAGATCTAGGTGTTCCCTGTCAAGAATCTCCTGCAATTCATGATCCTCCATTTCCATCTCACTCTAGGTCATTTCTTGGTCCATCTCCAGTTTTGCATCGCTCAGTATCATCTCTTTCTGTTTGTTAATATCTTGTGTTTGTACTCTGTCTTCTTCTTTCTCCTTCTCCACTGGGCTTCCTTCCATTACCTGATCTACTTTTGTTATCTCTTCTTCTTCTTCGAGTACTTGGAACCTATTTAGATTAGCCTGTTGCCCTTCTGTTTGATGTTGCTTTGGCCCCCTCTTGCCCCCTTTTCCTCTATGTACCACTTTGTGAAAGCCTTCAGTATCTTTCATTGTGGTCGCTTTACTTCTGTTCTCTATTTTACTGAGAGGGCAGTCTCTAAATAGGTGCCCATGCTCATGGCATCTTCGACATCTGAAAGGAATATGTTCATAGTCTACTGTTTGCACCCATTCTTCATCAAAAACTTCCAAGATGACCTCATCCGGTAGAGCTCTAGAGAGATCCATCTCCACACATATTCGTGCAAAGGAAGTGTACTTTCCCCTTTTGGTGGCCTCAGAAGCTTTGACAAAATTCCCTAATTTGTTTCCTATGGCAGATAACGATTTCGTTTACCAGTAATCAAGAAGTAGAGAGTAGAGTCTTAACTGGACCAGGATTGAAGTGAAAGTTTCTCGCTCAGGGACAAAATTCATCATCCACGGTCGCATGTAGAGGCCTGCTACTGCATAGAAGTAGGGCCCTCCTTCAAACACCTTGTCTTTATCCTCAATATTTGTGAAGACCACAGTAAAGAAACCCTTTGACCCAAGATGTAGGTCAATGCTTCCTTTTGGTTTCCAGTTGTATTTAATCCATGTCTGTAAAGCCTTTTCAGTGGGCCATAATCCCATGAATTTACAAATGATAGCATATGTCCGCATGTGGTCCCTGTGCGCCTGCAAAGTAGGATCATTTAAAACTACTCTGGGTGTGACCTCAGCTTTGGGTTTACATGGCCCCTTTTGTGCTTTGCTTTTCGCTCCATGTTCCTTGTCTTCTTCCTCATTTTCTTTATTGCTGTTATTCTCCCTTGACTTGTTTAATTCTTGCTCCTCTTCCGTGTTCCTTATCCCTTCTCCTAAAGGACCTCTGACACTCTCTACTGGTTTCTTACCTCGGCTGCCGATTTGCTTGCGTGTAGGAGGGAGTGGAGCTCCCTCCTTTGCGCCCTTCCATGGATTTCTACACCTGCAGACGCCTAAAAACCCTATTTCTTTGCCCCTCCCAACGGCTCGCTCGACAACTTATTAGTATTATTACTAATTTACAATAACTAAATATTAATAATTCATAACTAAGATTAGAATATTAAATAATTTATAACTATAATTAGAATATCAAATTATTCCATTCTAACTTCTTTGACTTTTCTTTTTACTGAGTCAACTATTCTCCAACGGCTAGTTTTCATCAAAGGCTAGTTTCCAATGGCTAATTTTTCAATCACTGCTAAAATTATAGATCTTTTCAGATGTAAGACAACTTGATCTGCTTTCAATGGAGCACTAAATTGCAATATTTTTTAACTATCTCTTATAAAATGGTTATTAATGTGCACAAAATCATGAAAGCACCCTTAAAAAGATGTATCACAATTTTTTTTTAATATTTTTAATTAAAAATATGAAAAATTTAATTATTTATTTTCCATTTTTTTTTTTAAACCAATAAAAAATGATTAAAAAGATTAAAATATTTTTAAAGACAAATTTAAACAAAATTTATTCTTAAAAAAAAAAAAAAATGATTTTAAAAAAGTTATATATATATATATATATATATATATATAACAAAACTAAACTAAAAAATTAAAATATTATATATATATATATATATATCAGTTTGAGTGGGCCTAATGGTTAAGAGTATGTGTTTCTTCCTGAGAAGTCATAGGTTCAAAACTAGAGGGGGTAAAGTATGTATGCTTTCCTAGACTTCACAGTCAAATTGTTGCATGGAGGTGGGTCCCTTGTCCCACAAATAAAGGAGTCTCATACACCAATTTGACATCTGACTTGGCCGGGACCTTAAAATTAGATAATAAAAATTAAATTATATATATATAGAGATATATCTATCTATATATTTTGAAAAGTAAAAATTTTAAAATAAAAATACAAAAATATTATGGGAAGGGTGATGTCTGTTATCATCCTCTGCCAATAGAGCTACTCGGTAGCCAATGGCATGGCCCGTAGATGGCCATGTCGCCAGTTATCTAGCGGTTATCGTGCATAGAAGAGCGATCTCGGGCAACACCCTTCCCACACAACAAATGCACATGGGTCGCTAAGTAGCCAACAACACGACCAACTGAAGGCTCTTCTTCCGGTTGCCTGGCGACCTCCGTAGCCTGTAGGTAGAGGGGCGATGAAAAACATTTCCCACTCGCAAACAACATTTTTTAAGTTTTGTGTTTTTTTTTTTTAATTAAATTAGTTTTTATTTTAATTATTTTTAATTAGTCTTTATTTTTATTTAATAGATTTGTTGTTTTTTTTAACATAAATTTTTATTTTTAAAATTGTATTTTTATATTAAAGTTTTTATTTCATAATTTTTAAAATTTATTTTTTAATTAATTATTATTTTAATTATTATTAGTTTTTTTAAATGTGTTGTTTATTTGGTTATTTTTTGAAGTTTGAGATTTTTTTAATTAAATTTGTATTTTAATTTTTGGCTTTAAAAACAGTTTTTTTTAACTAAAAAATAGTTTTTAATTTTTTTTTAAATAAAATAGTGAGTTATATATATATATATATATATGTCATTTTTAGATTTATAGTTGAGTTTTTTATTTTTTTTGGATGATATCAATGATCAAAGCTATAACGTGAATTATTTAATAATTTTAACCAAAAAAATAAAATTTTATAAAATAAAAGTTAGGTAACTTTGAAAAACACTTGAACACTTAAAATAAATAAATAAAAAGTACACACATTTTAAGTGATGAGTTTTAGGATTTTTCGTAGTCATGACATTTGGCATTTAATGTGATGATTGAAAAATGTTTGAATTTTTAACCATAAAAAGGTGACGCTACGTCACTATTTTTTCTTTTCAACTTGTTTTTCATGTATTTCATAGTTATGATATTTCATCTTTAATGGCATGATTGAAAATTTTTTGAATTTTAACCCTAAAAAAAGGGGACGATGCATCACTACTTTTGCATTTCAATGTATCTTTTCATGCCTTTCATAGTCATGATATTTCATCTTTAGTGTCATGATTGAAAAATGTTTGAATTTTAACCTTGAAAAAAAGGTAATGCTACATCGCCATTTTTGCATTTCAACATGACTTTCATGTATTTTGTAATCATCATATTTTGTTTTTAATGCCATGGTTAGAAAAATATTTGAAAGAGAGTAATGTTGCATGACAACTTTTTAAAATCAACACGAAAATTGTGATATGATACAACCTCCAAAAGACAAGAACTCTTAAAATTCTAGTTAAGTTGATAACATTATTATTTCTATATTCACCAATATTCTTTTTATATATATATATGAGATATGCATAACATTGATGATATATGTGTGTAGGGGGAAAAGTTATCTGTAAACATTAATTTTTCTATAAACTTATTAATTGAATTTAAATATGAAATTTAAAAATGTAATGGTTATGGCTATTTCATCAATTGGATATATATATATATAATGGTTACCATTGTGTCTATGATCAACGATGGAAAATATAATCAAACCATGGTCTCGATGATCAACAAAAACAACCATGGTCAATCATAAACAACATGGTCAACCATGAGTTATCATAATCTATAATAAACAATTATAACTAAATATGTTCACTATGATAATTCTCATCAATTATAATTTGATCATATTTAGCCACCATCAAACAATAAGAATTTTGTGAAAATCCCGCAGGAATTTTTGAAAATCGAGGTTATAACTATTAAGCTTCAAGGTTTTGGATGCCCCTGGGGTTCTTGGTGGTGTCGAATCCATTTCTGCCATGAAAAAAATGATTTGAACACTCCCACAATTAGATTTTTGAAAAAAAAAAATCACTGCATTCTCGTGAGAAACTTGTCGTTACAAAATTGTGGCCTCACTAAACGTATTCTTTACAAATTCTCCCCATAAACACATGCTATCAATTAGCACAACCAAATTCATAAATATTATCAATAAAAACCAACCAACACCCTTTTCTATTCTTCACAAATCTTACCAAAAAAACATACCATCAACTAACACAACACATTCATAAATGTAGTTAATATGGCCAACCAATACTATTTTCTATTTTCAAAAATTAATAACACAATGAATGTAACTCATATAGGGCAACCAACATCATTTTTCACCCTTTTAAACCCTTTTAAAGTTAATAAGATTAATGTGCATATATTAAATAATGGTGACTCACATAGTTACACTCAGTTAAGTAGGAATTTCAAATCTAAATCACTTAACGGTCTAAATAACTCTAATACTCATTCTAATCATTTTAATAAAAGAGGATTAAAAAAAAAAAATAGTTATATTTCATAGGCAAATCACACTGTCTCACCAAAACAAATTGGTTTCTTAATTATTATTTTAAATTATTTTATATTATTATTAGGTTTTTTAAATGTGTTGTTTATTTGGGTTATTTTTTGAATTATGTGGTTTTTTTTTTAAATTAAATTTGTATTTTAATTTTTTCCTTTAATTTTTTTTTTTTTAATATATTAAAAAATAGTCTTTTATTTTTATTTTTTTCAAATAAAATGGCAAGATTTTTATTTTTTTTTTCCAAGGAAAAAACGGTAACCTTTTATTAAAGAATTAATGAAAAGTTACACCAGCTTATGCAATAGAGCATGCAGAGAGATGCCATATGGCCCGCAGCGTTAGGACAACTAACGTGCACAAAGAAATAAGAAGAGAAAAGAGAAGGAAAGAAAAGGGGAAAAAACCTGATTTCGGCTGTGAGTAAAACTCATGCTTCAGGTTTTTCTCCCCTTTTTCTTTTCAACCTTGCGCCACTCTCCCACAGTGGCCTCGGTTGAAGCAATGACTAACTGTGTTGTTACCTTCGGATGTCCTGTTTCTTTATCTGAATCTGAAGTGTCTGAGTGATGTTGTCGTTTGATGCCTCCCATGCTTTGATCCACGCTTGTCATCTCTGCCTGATTTTGCTGGGTCTCTGCCTGATTTGAGAGTGGCTGTGAATCCTTGTTGACTGCTATATTTTCCTTCTGGTTCTCTATTTCAACTTCCTCTATGGTGGTATCTGGCAAGATTTTTATTGTTAATATAAAAATCACTTTTAGATTTATAGTTGAGTTTTTTATTTTTTGGATGATACCAATGGTCAAGGCTATAACGTCAATTATTTAATAATTTTAACCCAAAATAAAATTTTATAAAATAAAAGTTAGATAACTATGAAAAACACTTGAACACTTCAAAATAAAAATAAATAAATAAAACGTACACATATTTCAAGTGGTGAGTTTTAGGATTTTTCATAGTCATAAAATTTGACATTTAATGTCATGATTGATAAATGTTTGAATTTTAATCCTAAAAGAGGAGTGATGTTACATCACCATTTTTTGTTTTCAACTTGCTTTTTCATGTATTTTGCAGTTATGATATTTCATCTTTAATGCCATGATTGAAAAATGTTAGAATTTTAACCCTAAAAGAGGGTGATGGTGCATCACTACTTTTGCATTTCAACGTATTTTTTCATGTCTTTGGTAGTCATGATATTTCATCTTTAGTGGGATGATTGAAAAATGTTTGAATTTTAACCTTAAAATAGGTGATGCTACATCGCCACTTTTGTATTTCAACATGATTATTCATATCTTTAGTAATCATCATATTTTGTTTTTAACGCCATGGTTAAAAAAATATTTGAGTTTGAACCCTGAAATGAAAAAAGAGTAATGTTGCATAACTACTTTTTAAAAATCACCCTCAAAATTGTGATCTAATTCAACTTCCAAAAAAAAAGAACTCATAAAATTCTAGTTAAGTTGATAACATTATAATTTCTATATATACAAATATTATTATTTTTAATTTATTAGAACCCCATATATATATTATTTATGATATGCATAACATTGATGGTATATGTGTGGGGGCCCAAAGTTAACTATATAAATTATTTTTTCTATAAACTTATTAATTAAATTTAAAAATGTAATGGTGATGATTATTTCATCAATTATATATATGTATATATATATATATATTAAACATGGTTAATCATGGTTACCATTGTGTCTATGGTTAACAATCGACAATATAATCAATCCATGGTCTTGATGATCAACAAAAACAACCATGGTCAATCATAAACAACATGTCAACCATGAGTTATCATAATCTATAATAGACAATTATTACTAAACATGGACAACCACTATATGTTCACTATCATAATTCTCCTCAATTTTAATTTGATCATATTTAGCCATCATCAATAATACTTTACAAAATCGTAGTCTAAAGAGGCCACAATTTTGGCCAGAAAACAATAAGAATTCTGGAAAGATTTTGTGAAAATCCAACAGAAATTTTTGAAAATCTAAGCTACAATTGTTATGCTTCAAGGTTTTAGATGCCATTGGGGTTCTTAATGGTGTTGAACCCATTTCTCACATGAAAAAAATGATTTAAACACTCCCACAATTAGATTTTTGAAAAAAAAAAGTCATAGGATTTTAGTGAAAAACTTGTCGTTACAAAATTGTGGCCTCAGTGGAGAAATTCTCCCCATCAGCACGTGCTATCAACTACCACACCTACATTCATAAATGTTGTCAATATAAGCCAACCAATACCATTTTCCATACTAAACAAATCCTACAGTGAAAAACATGTTATCAACTAACACAACCACATTCATAAATGTTGTCAATATAAGCCAACCAATACCATTTTCCATACTAAACAAATCCTACAGTGAAAAACATGTTATCAACTAACACAACCACATTCATAAATGTAGTTAATATAAATCAACCACTACTATATTCCATTTTTTAAAATTAATAACACAGTAAACGTAACTCATATACACCAACCAACATCATTTTTCATTTTTTTAAAGTTAATAACAATTCTAGTTCCCATTCTAATCATTTTAACGGAAGATGTTGACAACTACAAATTGACAACAAATATACAGCCTCCCAATGGACATTAAATGAGTTGGGGTTGTATATGCCCATTGTTGGGTTTTGGGTCTTGGGCATTAAATGAGAGAGATTGTATATGCTCACTGTTGGATTTTGACAGACCCAGACCTAAAATCCAACGATGAACATATACAATCCCGCTCTTAACAAACTACTAATTTTCAGAGAAACAAATCACAAATCCCATCCCTTGTTACACGGTTAATATTCTTTCCATTCGTACTTTAAAAGACCTTTTAAAAGACCTTGTTGACTGAAAATAAATAACATGCTATAGAGAATTAATTGAATGAGGTTGTACATACCCACCGTTCTATTTTGACTTTGGTAACATCTAACGATAGAAGGCTGCCCAATTAAGACGCTATGCTCAATATGAGCATATTTGTTGCGGAACCTATCCCTTTCGTGCGTTTAAGGCATTAGCGAATCCCATTCCTTGTTACAGGGTTAATATTCTTTCCACTAGTGCGTTAAAGGACCCTGTCCCTTTCGTGCGTTTAAGGCATTGGCTCTGTCCACAGGTGACAGCTCAGTCTGAATTGACTCCTCCATTCATGTGTCTCCTGCCAAACACCACGCCCACCTAATTGGCATTTATAGCCACCCAATTCACCTTTACATTTACATATCATCAATCTATTCCATGAAACACATCTCACAACTTGAGTTGCAGGCAGGCAGATCAGGCTCTTCATCTTCTTCTGTTTTCCAATTGCAATGGCGGGCAATGATGACTGGAGACGCGTGGAGTCCAGCCTGGTAAGCTCGCTCCCTCATCGTGTCCGGTTGCTCTGTTGGCTTGTGAAAACAGGGTGTGATATCTGCAGGAGAAGCGACGGCACCGTTAATCGGTGCCTCGGAACGTGGTTTAACTGCAAGGCTCCTGCCAACGAGACGCCCACTCACGGAGTCTATACCAAAGACATCGTCATCGACGAGGCCACGGGCGCTTGGTTCCGTCTCTTTGTTCCCGTCAGCAACAACCAGGAGGGCGCGTTGCCCGTGGTCGTCTACTTCCATGGCGGGGGCTTCACCATGCTCTCGCCGAGCGACGCTCCCTATGACAAATTCTGCCGTACTCTGGCCGGGCGAAAAAGACTGGTCGTGGTCTCGGTGGGATACCGGTTGGCTCCGGAGCACAAGTACCCCGCCGCTTACGACGACTGTTTCGCGGCGCTTTCGTGGCTCCGCGCGCACGGGCACGATTGCCTGCCTCCGAACGCCGATCTGTCGCGGTGCTTCTTGATGGGCGAGAGCGCGGGCGGGAACATAGTCCACCACGTCGGATGCCGCGTGGCGGGAGGAGGGGACATGAGTCCAGTCAACATCGTGGGACACGTTCTCATTCAGCCCTACTTTGGCGGGGAAGATAGGACCCCAGCGGAGGCGAGGTTGAGCAACGATCTGCCGCTCATTACGTTGGAGGCGTGCGATTGGAATTGGAAGGCGTTTCTGCCGAAAGGGGCTACGAGAGACCACCCGGCAGCCAACGTAACGGGCACAGACATCTCGGGGTTACCGTTGCCTCCATCGTTGGTGGTGGTGGGAGGTCTTGACCTCCTCAAGGATCGAGATCTTCTATACGTTGAGCATCTGAAAAGCATGGGCAAGCCGGTGGAGCTTCTGTTCTACGAAGATGGTATTCATGGCTTTCAGTTCTTTCCTTATAACTTGGCTTCCAAGTTCATAGACGATCTGAGGCACTTCCTAAATATTCGTTAGATTAAAAATTGGAATAAACAATTAAAATGTATTTGTAATAATTTATGGAGTTGGCTTTATTGGGATTTTTTGGACTTCCTGGTGCCAGAATCTGCTGGAATCTGGTGGAAAAATTTGAGGTGAAATCTTGATTTGTGTTATTTAAACTATTTTTTGACTGTATATATGGACTTAGGACCCTTGAAAACCTCTAGGGCACTTCAATTGCACAAGATTACCCATCAAGTTTGTGATTTCAATAAATTCTTGCCAGATTTTAAAAAGTAATTTGACCAAGAAAACCCATGGTAAAAGCTTCCAAAAAGTTGCACTAAAGACAACTCCATAATTTATTTGATATGTGTTTTTATATTATTATGATGTATTTTGTAAGCGAAATTACAATAAAGACAAAAAGATTATTAGTAGTGTTGTTGTATATAAGTTAAATTATTATTGTTATTGTATATGAGTTAAGTTTGTTGGTTTGTGGTTATGAGGCGTAGATTAATTGATTTGTGCGGTTTTTTAGTTTTTATTAGGTTATTAGCTAAAATTCTATGGGGAGGGTTTTAGGATAGGATCGATCTTTGGGCCAATTAAATTTCTCTAAAGGGTGTTTAAGCTAGATGGAGCTATTAAATTATCTAAAGGGCATTTAAGCTAGGTCGAGCTTTGCACAATCCTAGAGTCCTAGTGATAACATCCTTGTAGTGGTGGGTTGGGGCTAGCCCCAACTTAAGCTCAACCTAATTCGAATAAATAAATAAATAAAAGAGTTTGTTGGTCTGCCCATAAAAAACCATATTAGTAAGTAAAGAAAGGAAATGTTTATGTTTGTCTTGGTTATAAATTGTGTATGAAACTTTCATGTACAATGAAATTGTTTAAATAATTAAATTTAAGAAAAGTGAAAAAATTGTTATTCTTGTCATGCGAAAATCAAAAGTAATAAAATTGTTGCTGTTGTAATGAGAAAACTAATATGTAAATATTAGAGATCATTTTGAGGGGATGTAGGGATGTTGACTAGTACACAGGGAGTTTGTTCTACACTATGTTTAGTCCCAATAAATTTCAGTCCATGGGTTTTCTTAGTCAAGTTTGTAAGTTTGGTATCAATAACTTTGACTTTAAGTTGCATCATAACTAATTGTATTATTGTTTCTTAATAGGTCTCATTTATTTATATTAACACTTGCCAACTAGAGTTTTCATCTATCAGTACAAATCCATTGTTTTGAAGTACTTAGTATCCCTAGCCATAACGCTACACATACCAGGTACCCAATTCCCCATCACCTCATCTATGTATGTATCATTGATGAATTTATTTTTCAATCTCGCCTCCTTTATTGTCTTAATTTCTTCTTGGATGTTCTATGGAGTTTGCACCCAAAATTCCCCCCTATTGACTCTTCAACCCCTTGTTGAGCTCGGGGGATGAGTGGCCTACCTTATTGTCGCCTCTTCCTATGTCACTGGCCTCTTTAGGGCATAATGTCCTACCATGAAATCATAGTACACAAAGGAGTGAACCTTGAAATGAAAATTGGTGAAATGATAGAACTTGATGTACCTACCACTGTTGACAAATCGTTGTCACTCCCTTAATGCTCTACAATTGAGAACAGTGACAATTTTAAGGATGGAAATTTATCTTAAACTTTAAAAATCTTGGTGAATCTTACTACCTGATATACAAACTATAAAATGTTAGGTATTTTTTTGTAAAATTATTCAAATTTCTGATGATTTATATAGTCGCTATAAATTTTGGTGATTTTTAAGATAAAATAATCTTATACTATAAAATTTGGGTGAATCATTTTTAGAAAAAAATAGAAATTGGCGAATCCTTTTTTGGAAAAAGCATGGAAAATTAGTCCACTTGCGAATATTAGCACTTAAAATTTTTTCCATAATTGAGAAAGACAAATTATTACGTCAAAATATAGAACCACTGGTATCAAAGGCTCACCAAAATGGAGACACCTTCGACCCTAACACCAATAATACTAACAATAGCAAAGAAAACAACTATAATTAAAGAAACCTTGTAAAAACTCTAAAATAGTGGTGGAGGTAGACATTGCTTAGAGGAGCTAGCTAAGATGGCCCAACCCCTCATTTCCACTATCCTATGAGCAATCATCCTAGCCTTTGAGGACCATAACCCCCAAAACTGCCTCCTCCTTGATATCATTATAGATGTTCCTTCCTTCTCAACATCATGAATATAAATTCTCTCTCTTCATCTCACCCTTTGCCATTATGACATGCATGCGACAAATCAACTATAGATCAACCAATTTTTTCCACGAGCCTTGAGCTAGGTGTTGGGCATTGGTTCAAGGTGACATGACATTGCCCTTGCCCAAGGGCATTTTTGTCCCTAACATCCATTTAAGGTTTTAGATGTTTTTTTTACTTATTTGATTATATTGTAATTAAAGTAGTATTGATTTTGTGTATGACATTAAGGCTATAAATTATTTTAAAATATATGATTTTAGTGTAATATTTTATTTTATTTTTATTTTTTTCAGCTATATGAATAATTAGAGCTTTTCTTCTTTAGACAACCAAAAACAAGTTAACAATCCAAAACCCACAAACTGAATTGTGTAGCTTTCTTTTCTTCTAATAAAAATAATAAATAAATTGTTTTTGTTTGGTTGTATGATTAATTAGAGTTTTTCTTCTTTGGACATTCACAAACAAATTAACAATCCAAAACCCATAAACCACATTCTTTTAATAAAGATAATGAATTAGTAAGCATTGTTTTTTTTTATCAATAATAACTATCCTTACTCAGGATGTAGATTTGCAACTGTTCATGAAGTTTTAATCAAAATCACAAGACACAAACCTACTCTATTGCTTTGCAGACATTAATTCACAATTTAGAACAAAAATCTCAGACATGCAAGAAGAAATAACACACATGCAACAAGTATTTTTATTTGGGGAAAGAAATCTACTAAAAACCCCAATGCATGCTTGCATTAATAAAATGAATAGAGATGTATTACAATTTCTTTGCTCAACTGAGCACACCCTGCAAGTGCATAACCTATCTCTCTGCTCATTGAAGGCCTCTGACCCAGACTTAGTCAAATTTTGCCTCTGCTTGAGCTCTTATTTCCTTGCATTGTTCCTTGAGGAATTAGGCCCCTATTATTTAGGAAATTTCTCAAATTGAATTGCGCAATTCCTTAGGCTGATCATCTGACTGCATGCAACACCTGTACACTCAAGACTAGTTTACAATTGATGTTACACTGCCTTGAAATCCCACCAAGCCTGGGGAACTCAAATTCTATGCATGCACTAACTATTTTGGGTTGATTGATCAGTTAACTGGATGATAACTGAGTTTGACTAAAGTCCCACTGCACAAGTTGACCCTCAACTAGTTCTTTCAACAATTGGAACTAATTTAATTGAGAACAACCTTAGATAATTGACCTTGATTGCTACAAATTAGCAATCACACATGCTTAACTGAACTCTAACTCCTCCAACTCGAATTGACTGAGTAAAATAGGTAACACAAGCCATGTCACACAAGTTAACATCATCTAAGTTGTTTGTTGATGTGGAAATTCAAATTTTCTCAATTTAATTAAGGCAAAATCAAATTGAGAATTTTTTGTTGCATTTTTCAATACTCCCTCTCAACAATAAAGGGATTATCAACCACCCCTATCTTGCACCTGTGGAACTTGAACTTCCCTCTTGACAAGACCTTTGTCAAAATTTCAACATCTTGTTCCTCTCTCGGAATGTACTGCAACAACATTATCCACATCTGTACACAATCCCACAAATGGTGATACCAGATATCTATATGCTTGGATCGATCATGAAAAAAAATATTTTCATAGAGCTTGATGCAACTATGATTATCACAGTGTATCACAGTTGGATCCATCATTTGACCAAATAATCCAACACGTATCTTTCTCATCTAGATCGGCTCACATGCTATGTGACTAGCAACCATGTATTCTACTTTTGCTGAGCTGAGTGCCACAAATCTTTGCTTCCTACTATACTAAGAAACCATTGCATACCCAACACTAAAAATTTCACCTGATGTACTCTTTCAGTCTGATGGACTCCCCGTCCAATCTGCATTTTTCAAGCCACAGAGCTTCACTCCCTCTATCTGTATGTACCATAGTCCAAACTGGGTAGTGCCTCTAAGGTACCATAGAACATGCTTTACTGTCTTCCAAAACAATTTGGTTAACCTAACCATAGTCTGGCTCAGCTTGTTGACTGCATAACACACATATGGTCATGTATTCACAAGATACACTAGTGAACCCACCAATTATGAGTAAACAATAGCATCCACTTCTTCCCCTGAAGTGGCATCCTCTTTCCTCCAGTTGGTCGCTAGAGGTGTCTCCATGGGTTTGTAACTATCCATGTGGAACCTCTAAAGTATCTCATTGGCATACTTTCCCTGAGAGACAAAAAACTCTCCATCACCTTACCATACTTTCAATCCGAGGAAGTAGTACATGAGACCCATGTCATTCATTTCAAACTCTCTTTCAAGTTCCTCCTTGCAAGATCTGAATAGCTTCTCATCACCAGTTAAAATCAAATCATCAACATATAATTAATCAACAATTTACCTTCTACCAAGATATGATAGAGGTTTGCATCCGCTTCACTTTTAGTGAAGCCCAAACAGGCGAGATATCTATCGATCATGGTGTACCAAGAATAGGGTGCTTGATTGAGACCAAACAACGATCACTTGAGTCTTCACACATGAGACTCTCGATCAAAATCTCGAATCCTTCTGGTTTCTTGATATACACTTCCTCCTCAATAACGCCATTGAGGAATGCTATTTTCACATCCATCTGGTGGATCTTCCACCCCATCTGTGAAATCAAATCAAGAATTGATCCAATGGATGAATACCTTGCTACAGGAGAAAATGTATCCTCATAGTCAATCCCCTCAACTTGAGAGTACCCCTTGACCACAAATTTGGCATTGTACTTTTTTATGCTTGCGTCTACTGCATGCGTTACCTTGAAGATCCATCTCAAACCCACAACTGATTTGTCTGTTGGCCTTTGGACCACTTCCCAAACATTGTTCTTTACAATAGATTCATATTCCTCCACCATTGCATCAAACCATACATATTGCTTTACTTCTTCCTCGAGAGAGTATGGATCAGTCTCTACAAGCTTAATCACTAGATCCATGTAGCTAGTGTACCGATCTGGTAACCTTCTCTACTTGTGTTGATTTAAAGGAGCACCCATATTCTCCCTCGCATCCTGCACAAGTATCTTAACTTCCCTGGTCCTTTTCCTGCCTTCTCTAGATGGTTCTTCTTGAGTGATTGTCCCCACTCTTTTCTCCTCAATTTATGGCTACTCCACAACTTCTCGAGGCTCCTCCTTTGGAGCTAAAAGCTCCTCTTATGGTGGGATCTGAAGCTCCCTCTCAAAAGAGCACCGCATTGCTTTATCTCCATCAAATTTTACATCCCTTTGCACAACTATCATTCTAAGGGATGGCAAGTACACACGGTAGTTGTGGGGAGTTTCTGTGTAACCCACAAATACCCCCAATTTTGTTTTCGTCTCTAGCTTCTTCCTTGATTCTTTGGAGACATGGAAGTAAATAGAGGCTTCGAAAATCCTGAAGTGCGACACATCCAACTTTTCCCCGAGAAAGCCTCCTCCGGTGTAATCATGCCTAAAATCCGATGAGGACTTCGGTTCTGCAAATAGACTTCTGAATTGCATGCCTCGACCTAAAAATGAAGAGGTAGTCCTTGATCATGAAACATCATACTCGTTTCTCCCACAATGCTACGCCCCTTTGTCTCAGCCACACCATTCTGTTGTGGTTTGTGGGGTGCTATCAACTCTCATCAAATCCCTTCTTTTGCATAATTTTTTTTAAATTCATTCGACAAGTACTCACTTCCATTATCGCTCCTAAGAGCCTTCACCTTCTTGCCCGTTTCTTTCTCAACCAGTGCCTTGAATTCTACGAACTTGGAGAATGTATCATCTTTCTTCCGCATGAAGAAGATCCAACACTTCCGTGAGAAGTCATCAATAAAAATAACAAAATATTTGTGCCTGGTAGTGGAGCTTATCAAGAAAGGTCCACAGACATCAGAGTGGATCCTTTCCAAGACTACATGTGCTTTGTTGTCTCGATCATTGAATGTGGATTTTATGTACTTACCCAAAGTACATCCTTTGCATACATCCTGCTGCTTAAGTGCTCTTTTGGGGACTCATGTGGTTATCTGTTGCATGATCTTCAAAGTGCCATGATGCAAATGGAAAAGCCTTATATGCCAAATTTCACCAGCATCGAGGCTTTGCACCTTCTCTGCCTTTATGGTCAATGCAACACAATCCTCCACATTTAGCTTGTACATGTTCTTCACACGAACCCTAATCTGCTTCACTTGTCTCGTGGTTATGTGTCTCAGGAATGCATTTCCTTTGCTGAAGATCACATCATAACCATAATCTTCCAAAATTGCAATAGAGATGAGATTTTTCTTTAGGCCCGGAACGAACATGACATCCTTGAGCCTGTGGGGGAGCACGACTCCCTTTGAAAGGTGACTGTACCAACCTTGGTCACGCTATACCTTTCGTTGCCCCCATCTCGATGTGAATCTATAAATATTTCTCCTACAAGTCACTGAAAAATTCTCAACACCTTATCATGTGGAACGATGCACCTGAGTCCAAGTACCACACGCTCACCATCACTGTCCTAGCCATGCATACAATGAGGGTAAAGTCAAGCTCTAACTGTGAAGCCAAAGCTTCACCTACTCCTCCTCCCAAGGTATTCTTTCTTGTCTTCTTGTGTGGACACTTCGTGGCATAGTGCCTAAATTCATGACAATGGAAGCATTTATTTTTTGACGAATCTTTCTTCTTTCGCCCTTGACTGGATTATGGTTTGGATTGAGATTTCTTCCATTTTCCCTTCTTTTCCTTTCCAACTAATGGAAATTTTCTTCATCCTCGCCCTTGGATGAAGTCCCATCCCCGGTATTCCACCTTATTTCCTTCTGTTCCAAATCAGACCATAAGCGCTCCCAATTGAGTAGTTTCTCCCTCCCATTCATCGAATCTTGATAGCTATGCTAGCTCTTGGGAAGGCCCAGAAAGGCTACGCTTACCAAGTCATCTTCAAGGACAGTAACACTGATCCTTTCCAGTTCATCGCGACATTGTGTGAACCTACTCATATATTGTGGTATCATGTCATTCTTCTACATATTGATACTTCAAAATTTATCCTTGAATGCCAACTTCCTGTAGTCATTACTATTCTCGAACAATTTTGTCAGTTCTTTCGAGATCACAAACAAAGGTTATTTTCCATGGAGATTCTAGACAATATGATCTCGTACTCCCTCTAAGATTATTCTTCTCGGCTTGGCTACATCTTTCTACCACTGTCCAAGGTCCTAGACATTAGTTGCTAGTGGTCTTGGAATATCTGTCTTGACATATTTAAGAAATACATTTTCATCCAATACTGCCTCCATCTAGTCCTTCCATGCAACAAAATTTTAGGTGCCTTCCAAGGCATACTCTAAACTTAGTCCATTGAAGGCCATCTTCTTAGCTCTGAATAAATCCTGCTACAATGATCTTCAAATTCGAACCTTTGAGAAACAACTTCAAATTTCCTGCTCTAATGTGAATCCAGCTTTGATACCATGTAGAAATTAGGTAGTAGATTTGCAACTGCTCATGAAGTCTTAATCAAAATCACAAGACACAAACCTACTCTACTGTTATGTGGACATAAATTCACAATTTAGAACAAAAATCTTAGACATGCAAGAATAAATAACACACATGCAACAAGTATTTTTATTTGGGGAAAACATTCTGCTAAAAACCCAAATGCATGTTTGCATTAATCAAATGAATAAAGATGTATTATCAATTTCTTTGCTCAACTGAGCACGCCCTGCAAGTGCATAACCTATCTCTCTACTCATTGAAGGCCTCTAACCCATACTCAGTCAAATTTTACCTCTGCTTGAGCTCTTATTTCCTTGTGTTATTCCTTGAGGTATTAGGTCCCTATTATTTAGGAAATTCCTCAAATTGAATTGCGAAATTCCTTAGGCTGATCATCTGATTGCATGCTACACTTGTACAATCAAGACTATTCTACAACTGATGTTATGTTATGCAACCAACTCAGAAAATAGAAGAAGAGATAGATCAACGACTTCAAAAATAGCCTCTTCGAGGGGGAAACCTCTTTTACATTACGCAAATGAACAATTATTTGATGATACAAATGACAAAACCTCCTTTTTATATATAGGAGTCTAAGGGGTTACAATATAATCAGAGTCGACATAACAATAATAATGTAAGGGCACAAAATTAACAATAGCGGGCTTCTATGGGGCACAACAATAACAATATGGGGACTACATGGGCACAACAATAACAATAAGGGGGACACACTAATAACAATGAGGGAATACACTAGTATTATAGGGACCTAACATGCCCCTTTCCTTTAAAAATGTGTTGTCCTCAACGCTTGAGTAGTTCTGGATGCTTCTATATAAAATTCCCATCCTCCCATGTGGAATCTTCCATGGATAAGTTCTTCCATTTGATGAGATACTCTGAAATTGATCTATTTCCTAGTTGTCGAGTTCTTGTTTCCGTGACTTTTTTAGCTTCCAATATGATTTTTCCTTCCTCGTCAAGTTCTAACAATATTGGTTGAACTGGGAGCTTGCCACCTATAACCTTCTTTAAGCATGAAACATGGAAAACTAGGTGCACTTGGGAAGATGTAGAAAGCTCCAATTTGTATGCCATAGTACCAATATTTTGCAACACCTTTTAAGGACCATAATACTTTGGTGATAATTTATTATTCTTTTTAGCTTGATTTAGGGACATTTGTTTGTATGATTGTAGTCGTAAAAATACCCAGTTGCCTACATCAAAACTTATTTTGCTGCAATGTTCATATGCCTGTTGTTTCATTTTATTATGTGCCAAAGTGAGGTTATCCTTTAAGAGTTGGATAACTTGTCGTTGATTCTCAATGTGATCTTCCACTGCTGGAACCTTAGAATTTTCTCTTAAAGATGATGTGATGGATGGTGGATGATATCCATAAAGTGCCATAAATGGGGTCATTTTTGCTACAGTATGGAAGGAAGTGTTATACCACCATTCAGTCAAAGGTAACCACTTGACCCATTGTGTTTTTTTATCAGATAAAAAGCAACGAATATATCCTTCAAAACATTTGTTCACTATCTCATTTTTCCCATCCGATTGAGGATGATAAGATGAGCTATGAGCTAATTGAGTACCGAGACAAGAAAATAATTCCATCCAAAAATTTCTAGTGAAAATAGGATCTTTGTCGCTTACAATAATCTTTTGATTTCCATGTAGCTTTTGAATTGTTTCCATAAATGCAGTAGCATTTGTACTGACTTTAAATGGATGAAATAATGCACAAAAATGTGCATACTTGGTAAGTCTATCAACTACCACCATGATGATACTCTTTCCTTCAGACTTGGGTAAACCTGTGATAAAATCCATTGAAACCTCCTCCCAGTGTTGACTTGGAATGGATAAAGGTTGTAACAGTGTCGGGGTCTTAAACGTCTCAACTTTATCTTGTTGGCAAACCAAACATTCTGCCACAAACTTTTGAATATCATATTTAAGGCCATTCCAAAAAAAATCCTTCTTAACCTTCTAGTAAGTTTTTAAAAATCCAGAGTGTCGTCCTAAGGGAGAGGTTTGCCATTCCAGTAGAATATTTTGTTTGAGTTGGGAATTCTTACAAAGGTATAAGCAATCTTTGTACCATAATTAATCATTATTCTAGCTAAATGTATCAGATGTATTAGGATCTTGCTGCAACTTTTGAATGAATGCCCATAATTATTCATCATTTTTCCATTCATCCCTTGCTTCGGTTATCCAATCTTGTTGGATAATAGAAATGGAACAAATCAATGCTTCCACATCCTCATTCTTTCTTGAAAGTGCATCTGCAACAACATTTTGCTTCATTTTTTTGTAGATGATTTCAAAGTCATAACCCAACATCTTTGTGACCCATTTTTGCTGCTCTTTTGAAGATAATATTTGTTCTAAAAAGTATCTAAGACTATCATGATCTGTTTTTACCTTGAAGTGCCTTCCCATTAATTAAGGTCGCCATTTCTTAAGTGCATGTAGTATTGCCAACATTTTCTTCTCATAAATAGCTTTGTGTAAATACTTTCCTTTGATTGGATGACTTTCAAAAGCAGTGGGTATTCCTTTTTGCATTAGAACAAAATCATTTCCGTTTCTTGAAGCATCACATTCCATAATAAAGGTTTTTGTGAAGTCTAGCGTAGCTAAGACCGGTGCTTGGCACATTACCTCTTTAAGATGCTCAAAGGCTTTAGTTGCTTATGGAGTCCAAGAAAATTCATATTTCTTCAATGTTGTTGTTAGAGGTGCTTCTATTCTCCCATAATTCTTAACAAATTTTCATTAGTACTCCATCAACGCAAGAAATCCTCGCAAATGCTTTATGGATGTGGGCATTTTCCATTCCTTAATGGCTTTAATTTTGTTAGGCTCTACCTTAACACCCTCATGAGATACAATATGACCTATATATTCCACCTTCTGTACTCCAAAGAAACATTTGGATGTTTTTGCATATAATTGTTTCTTCTCCAATAGCTTGAGCATATTATCAACATGTTGAATATGATCCTTCAAAGACTTGTTCTATATTAGTATATCATCAAAAAATACTAACACACATTTTCTAAGGAAGGGTTTGCAAATGGAATTCATCAAACCTTAAAATCTAGAAGGTGCATTGATAAGACCAAAAGGCATGACCAAAAATTCATAATGACCCTCATGAGTTCTAAATGCTATTTTAGGAAGTCTTCCATCTTCATTCTTATTTGATGATATCCTGAACGAAGATCCAACTTGGTGAAGTAAATTTCTCCATGTAATTCATCCAGTAATCCATCAATGAAAGGAATGGGAAATTTATCTTTAATAATGAGCTTATTAAGCTCCCTATAATCCGGACACATGTGCCATGATCCATCCTTCTTGTGCACCAATACTACTAGAGCAGAGAAAGAAACTTGACTAGGTTGAATTATACTAGTCTCTACATTTCTGCAACTATACATTCAATCTCACTCTTCTGGGTATAGGGATATCTGTAAGGCCTGATGTTTGGAGGAATATTTCTTGGAATCAAATGAATAGTATGCTCATGATCATGAATAGGCGGGAGGCATTTGGGGGTCTCAAATACCTTGGAATGATTGTCCAAGACTTTTTGGAGGTCTGGAGAAATAAATGATTTCGATGTTTGAACCTCTATTGAACATAATTGTGAAATTACACCCCATTGTTCTTTCTTTAGAAGCTTTGTCATGCCATTAGAGATGATTATCTTTCCTAGTTTCCCTACGATACCCCTTAATTCAACTTCCTTTCCTTTCAAAAAAAAATTCAAGAAAAGTTTTTGAAAATTAAAAGCTATCGTACCCAAAGATTGTAGCCATTGGACTCGTAGCACAACATCAACACCACCCATTGGAATGGAAAGAATTGGACTATTCAATACACATTATCCCATGGATAGCATGATATTATGGCACTTTCTAGAGCAATTTACGGTTCCTCCACTTGCAACCATCACTTGACACTGGTGCTGGATATAGGAATCACTTTAATTCCTTGGCTAGCTTACAATAAATAAAATTATGGGTACTACCGAATCCATTAGGAGAATTTTGAAGTCTAAAATGGGCCTCCTAAGAAAAATGTACAACCAAAACAAATTTTATAAGAACCAATAGGATTCAAGATGATGATGTCAACCATAGGGGATGATTCACAATTTTTGGAGTAAAAAAGTAAAAATAATAAAAATAATAAAATAATAAAACTAAATTTTCAACTCGTATTTTCAGTGTATCTCCCGAAGGTTTTACTCAAATTTTGAGTGGGAGTATTCATTGGATGTAAAATTTAATTCTTCATCCAAAGAGTACCCATGTTTCATACTTTCGATAGACCCTACTACATGAAAAATGAGAAATACATTAAAAAAAATAAAAAAATTAAAAAAAATGATTCCAATCACGTTTTTCATGTATTTCTATTTTTTCATGTAGTAGGTTTCATTGAAAGCATGCAACATGGGTACTATTTGGATGAGGAATCAAATTTTTCATCCAACGAGTGTTTCTGCTCGAAATTTGAGTAAACCCATAGGGAGATAAGTTGAAAATACGAGTTGAAAAAATAGTTTTTTCTTTTTTCCCTCTAAAATTTGATGATGTAATCTAACCTTATTTTATTATTTCCACTATTATTTTATAATTTCCTTAGGAGGTCCATTTTAGACCCCAAAATTTCCCTAATGAATCAAGATTATTACCCTTTTCTTCTTGATATATTCTTCTATCTTAAGAGTTTGAAGAGTGGCAATTCTTGCCAATGCATTACAAGATATGGTCAGATTCATTTCATCTTTCTCTGGGGTTGGTTCTTGGCGTATATCCTTTTTTTTTTTTTTTTACGTTTGTTGTTCCTTTTCTTTCTCCTCTTCACAACTATAATCAAGCATTTTTGCTCTTTTTTCTTCCAATTGTTGTGGTGTCAACCTTGTAGCTTGTGGAAGGTTAGGAGAAACCACACTTCCATATTTATAGTTGTGAGTGCTAGGCTTCCTTGTTGCCATAATTTGTCTTTCAGTTTTCTTGCCAACTTGAATGCTTTCTCCAATGAATCAGGTTACCAAAGCGAACCTCATGTTAGATGTTATCCTTTAGAGTCCCTATGAAGACATCAATCATATGATCATTTGGAATATCATTTACCCTTATATTCAATTATTGGAAGTCCTCAATGTGCTCCACTATTGAACCCTTTTGTTTGAGATTTATCAATTGGCTAAAGAAGGTGTTGATATTTGTATCCTCATAATGTGCTATCATTTCCTCCGTAAAAATTGACCAAGTGACAATTTGTTTATGAGAGAAAAGTCATCGACACCATACAAATTGATTAGGTTCTAAATATAAAGTTTCAATGTGTACCTTTTATGTGTTTTTCACATTATGGAGAACAAGTTATTGCTCCATATGTAGTATCCATGTTACAGGATCCTTGCCACAAAACTTCCTCATATTGATCTTTGGATTATGGTGGGTCTTCAATCCAATGTTAGAGTCTATGAAATCATGATTAACATTTCTTTGTTTCTCATCATGAGTTTCCTCTACTACCTTTTCGCCATTAGGAAGCATTTTTTGTAGCAACTTTTCCAAACCTTCCTTCAAACTTTCCATGTCTTTCTTCAAATCTTCAATGTTGTCTTTCAGTTTTTCTTCTATACCATTGATGGCATCCTTTAAACCTTCCATGTCTACTTTTAAACCATTCTTGAAACCTTCCATGTCTGGTTTTAAACCATTCTTGAAACCTTCCATGTCTGATTTTAAACCATTCTTCATACCATCCATCTTAGCTTCCATTTCATTTTTTGTTACTCTTTGTAAGAGCGAAATTTGTTGCACTTGGTCTCGTAATTTTGATATATCATGTTGCATTTATTCTTCTTCTTCATGCGTCATAGTAGAACTTTCAAGTTGCTTACTAGGTGTTTCCATTTGATTTTTTTGGGTCATCAATTAATGATATTTATGCTTCATTATTCCCTTTGAATCACTTCAAACTAATTTTTCAAACAAAAGTTATATAAATTGTTTAAAAAATACACACATTTTTCTTGCTTTGCAGGAGCTCAATATTGAATTTGTTGTATCTCGTTAATTTCGGATCTCCAGGGTTTGAAATTTCGTCTTGTGGTAGCCCTATGAGTCCTATTTCCAAACCCACAAGTCTGATCGAGATTGGATTCTTCAAGAAAGAGTTATGCCCAATCGCCCACAATGACCTGATTATAGACCGGTTCAATAGAGTGAACTTGTATGAAGTTCCACATGTCATTGTTTCGACCTTCGACCTTGAAAAAATACCCAACAAATTGTAGTCTGTCCTATTTCTGTCACTTTTTACAAATTTTAATTTGATGCTCAGGGAGAAAGTAATGACGATTTTCCCAAGGTCACCTGTTTGAGATGGAATTCAAGAGCCTGCAAAAACCCTAACTTCCTGAGTTCATATCTTTGAAAATATAGTGAGAAAAGATTTGAAATTTGGACACGAGGTTCATAAAGATTTAGACTCAAATGAGTTTTAATTTTAGCTTCTGAAACTTCGTGGAAAAAAAATTATAGCAAAAATTCCACGATGCCCTGTTTGAAACAGTGAAACCCTAAAATCCAAAGCTTTGATACCAAATGTTATGCAACCAACTCACAAAATAGAAGAAGAGATAAATCAACGACTTCAAAAATAGTCTCTTCGAGGGGGAAACCTCCTTTACATAACACAAATGAACAATTTTTCGATGATACAAATGACAAAACATCCTTTCTATATATAGGAGTCTAAGGGGTCACAATATAATTAGAGCCAATATAACAATAATAATGTAAGGGCACGACAATAACAATAGTGGGTTTCTATGAGACACAATAATAAAAATATGGGGACTACATGAGAAAAACAATAATAATAAGGGGGCTACACTAATAAAAATGAGGGAATGCACTAGTATTATAGGGACCTAACATGTTACATTGCCTTGGAATCTCCACCAAGCTCGGGAAGTCTGTCCTATTTCTATCACTTCTTACAAAATTTGAATCTGATGCTTAGAGAGAGTTAAGACGATTTTCCCAAGGTCACCTTTTCGAGATCGAATTCAGGAGCCTACAATAACCATAAATTCCTGAGTAAATATCTTTGAAAATATAGTGAAAAAAGATCTAAAATTTGGACACGAGGTTCATCAAGATTTTGGCTCAAATGAGTTTTAATTTCAGCTTCTGAAGCTTCGTAGAAAAAAAGTTATATTGAAAATACAACGATGGCCTGTTTGAAGAAGCGAAACCCTAGCATCCAAAGCTCTGATACCAAATATTATGCAACCAGCTCACAAAATAGAAGAAGAGATAGATCAACGACTTCAAAAATAGCCTCTTCAAGGGGGAAGCCTCCTTTACATTACACAAATGAACAATTCTTCAATGATACAAATGACAAAACCTCCTTCTATATATAGGAGTCTAAGGGATCACAATATAATCAGAGCTGACATAACAATAATAATGTAAGGGCACAAAAATAACAATAGTGGGCTTCTATGGAGCACAACAATAAAATATGGGGACTGCATAGGCACAACAACAATAATAAGGGGGCTACACTAATAACAATGAGGGAATACACTAATATTATAGGGACCTAAGATGTTACACTGCCTTGGAATCTCCATCAAACCTAGGGAACTTTGCATGCACTAGCTATTTTGGGTTGATTGATTAGTTAACTAGATGATCATTGAACTTGACTGAAGTCGCATAACAAAACTTGACCCTTCGCTAGTTCCTCCAAAATTTGGAACTAATTGAACTAAAAACAACCTTAGATAACTAACGTTGATTACTACAAATTAGCAATCACACATGCTTAACTGAACTCTAACTCCTCCAAATCAAACTTACTGAGTAAATTGGGTGACACAATCCATGTCATATAAGTTAATATCATCCAAGTTGTCTGTTGATATGGAAATTCGAATTTTCTCAATTTAATTAAGGCAAAATCAAATTGAGAATTTCTTGCTGCCTTTTTCAACACAGGGTCCACAACTAAAATTATATTAACCAAAAATGTATATTCTTCTTTACCCTACACTAAAACAAAATCAAATACAAATAATTTATATTTATAAAATCAAAATATAAATTGAATAAATACAATTTATTTAAATTAATTGCGTCTAGAGTAATTTAAATTAAAAAAAAAATTCTTATATTTTCACTTTTCATAACTAGTGAGGTGTGTAATTTATTTAATTTATAATATGGAGTTGATATATAAGATTTCAAAAACACCAATAACAAAGAAAAGTGTAAAGTGGATTATAAATAAAATATTTCAACACTTTAAATTTTTTCATGTATTAAATATGCACATTTTTTTTTAAATATTAGTGATTTTCATATCGTTTTGAAAAGTGTTGATGAAGTATCAACCCCATTTTTTTTTGCTTATTTTTAATATTTTTAAATTTTTTGACATATTAAGTATGAATATTTTTTTTAAAATATTGTGATTTTCATGAGGATTTTGAAAAGCGTCAACATTTTTTAGGCATATTTTTTACACTTTAAATTTTCTTATGTTTTAAGTATGCACAACTTTAAAAAAAATAAATAATTTCTCAATCTGTCTACTCCTATTATTTATACAAAAAAATTACAGCAAGGCCACAGCCTTGAAAGTCTTGCCATGAAGTTGGCATTTTACAGAAATGATCATGATCTCAGTACATAGTAGACCTCCAACAATATTTTGACTTCACATAAGACTCGAAACAGTGCTGAACATAAATGAAAACGAAACTTGCACAGCTAGACAACGCTAGACATAAACGAAACATTGACAGACAGAGACCTGAAACATGCATTAACTTCGAGATTCAAAACAGAGTCGAGCTCCTACTTCAGAAACTGCAAAGAGCGGAAACCCGAGCGGGATCAGTCATCCTCAGAGGTGTATGGCTCCTCAACGACCCTACACCCGAATTGTAGTGAGTCCTCCGAGTCAGAATGATGAACCGCCGAGCCTGTAGGTTCTCCTCGAGCTGGCGCACTTGGACCTACATGGACAGCCGGATTCACCAGAGAGGGACCTCCCATGACCTGTCGCTGATTGTCAGTCGGATTCACCATCCTCTGTTCTGCAAGAGCTCCAGGATGGGCCACTCCCGAACCCCGGACATCTTCACATTTTTTAATAGTGACCGAGAATATAAAGGTGGAGTTGGCAAGAGAACATGGGATGCAGTAGCAAATAGTGGGGTGGGCAGCATGCTCACAATCAACCATCCTGACTCGCCCACGACCCCTGCCTCTGCCACTTCTGGTGACAGGGGGACTGCTCCGCCCAGGTTCCAGCGCGTCCGAGGAAGAGTAAGAAATGGGGGTGGACCGCTGAGAGGTGGCACGACCATGGGAGCCACCACGTCTGCTCCCCATCCTGGGCCGTTCGCGCGGCATGGCAATGTACAGAGAATTATCGAGAGAGTGAATACACGGAGAGGAGTGCCCAGAATTAGGCGGAAACGGAACCCCAATTGAACCGTATGAACCTGGAACCTGAGCCCAGCATTTATGGAACGCTCTTGAGCCTAGAGAGGGAATGACAGGCCTAAGCTCGCTTGTGGAATAGCTCAGAGAGACACACAACGCTGCAATCCATAAAGCCGCAGAGGTATGCGACGAAGCCGTGGGAACGATGAGCTTATGGAGCGCCATAGCACAGTAAACCATGAAGCAGATGGAGGGAGTAAATAGCTGCATTAATAGGCTTGTGCGAGACCAGCTCGCCCATCCTGCGCGGTAACCCGTGGCGTGCTTGGGCTGACACCTGCCCATGTGATACGCCATCTTCGTACCCTCTGTTCTGTCAAGCACCCACATCCGGGAAACTTTTTTTAAAACTTGATTATTTAACTATTTTTCAAATTGTCTTATTCATCTTCTTGTTTTTTGTTCTACGATGTTTGTTTTTAAGTGTTTTCTAAACTTGGCTTTTTTGTTTTTCTTTGCAATGATATTTTATAATGAGCTTTTTAAGTTTTTTGCAAAGTTTAAAAATATAATAATAAAATTAATATTTTGAGGTTAGGATTTTTTTAATATATTTATATATCATTAATTAATACTTCAATACACATAAAATAATTGCCACTAAAAATTAACAATTTTACACACTTGACAAAAAAATATACATTTTTCATATAAATATGTACATATTAGAGATCATTTTGAGGGGATGCAGGGATATTGAATAATACACAAGTAGTTTGTTCTACACTATGTTTAGTATCAATAAACTTCAATCCATGGGTTTTCTTAGTCAAGTTTGTAAGTTTGGTGTCAATAACTTTGACTTTAAGTTGCATCACAACTAATTGCAGTATTGTTTCTTAATAGGTCTCATTTATTTATATTAACACTTGCCAACTAGAGTTTTCATCTATCAGTACAAATCCATTGTTTTGAAGTGCTTAGTATCCCTAGCCATAAAGCTACACATACCAGGTACTCAATTCCCCATCACCTCATCTATGTATGTATCATTGATGAATTTATTTTTCAATCTCGCCTCCTTCATTGTCTTAATTTATTCTTGGATGTTCTATGGAGTTTGCACCCAAAATTTCCCCCTATTGACTCTTCAACCCCTTGTTGAGCTGGGGGGATGAGTGGCCTACCTTATTGTCGCCTCTTCCTATGTCACTGGCCTCTTTAGGGCATAATGTCCTACCATGAAATCATAGTACACAAAGGAGTGAACCTTGAAATGAAAATTGGTGAAATGATAGAACTTGATGTACCTAACACTATTGACAAATCGTTGTCACTCCCTTAATGCTCTACCATTGAGAACAAGGACAATTTTAAGGATGAAAATTTATCTTAAACTTTAGAAATCTTGGTGAATCTTACTAGTCCCTGATATACAAACTATAAAATGTTAGGTATTTTTTTTGTAAAATTATTCAAATTTCCGATGATTTATATAATTGCTATAATTTTTGGTGATTTTTAAGGTAAAATAATTTTATACTATAAAATTTGGACGAATTATTTTTATAAAAAAATGAAAATTGGCGAATCTTTTTTTGGAAAAGCATCAAAAATTAGTCCACCTGTGAATATTAGCACTTAAAATTTTCCCTAATTGAGAAAGACAAATTATTACTTCAAAAGATGGAACAAATGGTATTAAAGGCTCACCAAAATGGAGACGCCTTCGACCCTAACACCAATAATACTAACAATAGCAAAGAAAACAACTATAATTAAAGAAACCTTGTAAAAACTCTAAAATAGTGGTTGAGGTAGACATTGCTTAGAGGAGCTAGCTAAGATGGCCCCACCCCTCATTTCCACTATCATATGAGAAATCATCCTAGCCGTTGAGGACCATAACCCCCAAAACTGCCTCCTCCTTGATATCATTATAGATGTAGTTTCCTTCCTTCTCAACATCATGAATATAAATTCTCTCTCATCATCTCGCCCTTTGCCATTATGACATGCATGCGACAAATCAACTACAGATCAACCGATTGTTTCCACGAGCCTTGAGCTAGATGGTGGCCATTGGTTGAAGGTGACATGACATTGCCCTTGCTCAAGGGCATTTTTGTCCCTAACATCCATTTAAGGTTTTAGATGTTTTTTTACTTATTTGATTAGATTGTAATTAAAGTAGTATTTGATTTTATGTATGACATTAAGGTTAGAAATTATTTTAAAATATATGATTTTAGTGTAATATTTTATTTTGTTTTTATTTTTTTAAGCTATATGACTAATTAGAACTTTCTTCTTTGGACAACCAAAAACAAGTTAACAATCCAAAACCCACAAATTGAATTGTGTAGCTTTCTTTTCTTTTAATAAAAATAATAAATAAATTGTTTTTGTTTGGTTGTATGATTAATTAGAGTTTCTCTTGTTTGGACATTCACAAACAAATTAACAATCCAAAACCCACAAACCACATTCTTTTAATAAATATAATGAATTAGTATGCATTGTTTTTTTTTTATCAATAATCACTATCCTTACTCAGGATGTAGAAATTAGGTTGTAGATTCGCAACTGCTCACGAAGTTTTATTCAAAATCACAAGACACAAACCTACTCTATTGCTCTGTGGACATTAATTCACAATTTAGAACAAAAATCTCAGACACGCAAGAAGAAATAACACACATGCAACAAGTATTTTTATTTTGGGAAAGAAATCTGCCAAAAACCCCAATACATGCTTGCATTAATAAAATGAATAGCGATGTATTAAAATTTCTTTGCTCAACTGAGCACACCCTCCGAGTGCATAACCTATCTCTCTATTCATTGAAGGCCTCTCACCCAGGCTTAGTCAAATTTTGCCTTTGCTTGAGCTCTTATTTCCCTGCATTGTTCCTCGAGGAATTAGGCCCCTATTATTAAGGAAATTCCTCAAATTGAAATTGCACAATTCCTTAGGTTGATCATCTGACTACATGAAACACCTGCACACTCAAGGATAATCTACAATTGATGTTACATTGCCTTGGAATCCCACCAAGACTGGGGAACTCGAATTCTATGCATGCACTAACTATTTTGGGTTGATTGATCAGTTAACTGGATGATAACTGAGTTTGATTAAAGTCCCACTGCACAAGTTGACCCTCCACTAGTTCTTTCAACAATTGGAACTAAGTTAACCGAGAATAACCTTAGATAATTGACCTTGATTGCTAAAAATTAGCAATCACACATGCTTAACTGAACTCAAACTCCTGCAACTCGAATTGACTGAGTAAAATAGGTAACATAAGCCATGTCACACAAGTTAACATCATCTAAGTTGTTTGCTGATGTGGAAATTCAATTTTTCTCAATTTAATTAAGGTAAAATCAAAATGAGAATTTCTTGTTGCATTTTTCAATGCTCCCTCTCAACAATAAAGGGATTATCAACCACCCCTATCTTGCACCTGTGGAATTTGAACTTCCCTCTTGACAAGACCTTTGTCAAAATGTCAACATCTGGTTCCTCTCTCGGAATGCACTGCAACAACATTATCCACATCTGTAAACAATCCCACAAATGGTGATACCAGATATCTATATACTTGGATCGATCGTGAAAAAAAATATTTTCATAGAGCTTGATGCAACTATGATTATCATAGTATATCACAGTTGGATCCATCATCTGATCAAATAATCCAACACATATCTTTCTCAGCTAGATCGTCTCACATGCTACTTCACTAGCAACCATGTATTCTACTTCTGCCGAGTTGAGTGTGTTAGCCTCCTGCTGCGGCAGGTTAATCATATTTCATGATCGACATTTTTACATGCCAAATATGTCATACTTTTCTTGCTGCAATGCTCCATATTTGCTACAGATGGCCAGAGAAGTATCCATGAGAGTGTGCTAGTCTAAATGCCACTTCTGTGTTCCATTTTTTATGAGTTGATCCATTTTCATGAGTTTTCAGCTAAGGGATGTCCAAACAGCTTAATCTTGGTCTCCCTAGGTTTCAATTTCCTGTTTTAGAATATAGAGAATAAACATCTGTCCGAACTGTTTAATCTTGGCAGATCTGTATATAGGTAGAGAAACAAGGGTGCTCAACAGCTTAATCTGAGCCCCTGGATGCAATAAGTGTAGTTGTAGATAGGAGGACAACAAGAAGAAAAGAATGAAAAGCTGGGTATGCTAGTTCAAGTGCACCCAAACCAAAAGGAAGAGAAAATGCTAGGTGAGTAGGTCGGGTAGGTAGCTTTGTGGTTGCAAAATCATGGCTTGTGATCCATTTCATATTGTCAAGTGTTATATCTATCATATCACAAGTTTGAGGCAGTTTTCCATTTGAAGGACTTCAAGCGAGGCATGTCTAACTTCCCCTTCCTCCTCTGTCCCCAAGTCACTCACTAACTTCCCCTAAAGAGGTCAAGATCTGCTTGATACCTCTTAGATTCATCATTCTCCATATCATTTGCCTTGGTGGAGATCTGCTTCACTCAAGGAATGTTCACACTTCTTCTATCACTCATTTTCCCCCATTGATAGCCTAAGACATCATTCTTAGCGCTTTTTCTCATCATTATCATATTAACTATTAACTTTACTACATATCTCCCTATCTATTTCCCCTTCCCCTACTAAAACTATGTATATAACTCCCCTATATATTTATCCCTCCCCCTGGTTGAAATATAACCATATATATCCTCGGGAATTGCTAAGTTTATCTGAAACTCAGCAAGAACCCTCATTAACCCCTCTAACCATCTTCCAAATGTATAAGGACTCATTCCTTTGCATAGTTTCCCTTCACATGTTTGAAAAATCACCCCTTTTACCTTGGTTTGCCTTTAGAAGGCATGAAACCCCTTTTTCCCACTAAACCCATCTCAAAACCACATCACTTTCCTCCTAAGTGCCTTTGGACTCCTTCCAAGGCATAAGAATACCCAAACCATGTAAAAACCTTCAAAAAATTGAAAAATCCTCCTTTTCGGGACATCAGACCCCTTCCGATGCCCTAGAGATCCATTCAAAGCACTTTCATCACCCCTCCGAATTCATTTACCTTTGCATTTTAATAAAATGCATGCTCCGATGAGAAAAGGCCCTATTTGTTCCCCCTCTGATGCGATTTCGCTATCGGGAGGGGAAAGTGGCATGTAACGAACATATTTGGCATTTCTCCGAAGGCAGATGCCCTCCCTTCGACGCGATATCACTGTCGAAGGTCGGGCGATATAATGTGTTAACTCTATGTTGCATTGCTAAAAGCCCGGGCCGGACCCGATTTCAAAAATAATAAAGGGCTTGCAAAGGATTTCGGGTCCGCCATATTTCGGTGATTCTATGTATGCCGCCCCCCGGTCCCTCCGACTGCCGATCTGCCGACGGATCCAGGACCGTTGGATCGAGCCCCAGATCTGACGGCCCAGATCTTGTCGCGCGGCCCCCCACTTCGCATCACCCCATATACTGCTCCGATTTGGCGGAGCCGATGAGTTATCAAATGCAGTGTTAAGCATTTTCGGGTCCGCGGACCCATTCCACTGTTAAAACCGCCGATTTGGGTCCCGCCGATGGGTCGGACCCGAAATAAAATAAAGAGGGCCTGTATAACTTATCGGGTCCGATGGGTTTCGGCGTTTCTATGTGGCAACCCCATGACCCCGCTGATAGCAAATTGCCGAGTTAATCTCAGCCGCCCATTTAGGCCCAGAGATCAACGGCCCATATTTAATCGCATCACTCCTATATGGCTCCGACCAACGGAGCCGAAAAGTAATGAAGCGCGGCATAAAGGCATATCGAGTCCGAAAGGGTCCACACTGTGTGCTCCTATATCCCGGAGCCGAAAAGCTATGAAGTGCAGCATATAGTATATCGGGTCCGCTTACCCATTTTTACCAAATCCGCCGATATGAAAGCTCCGATGGGCCGGACCCGATCTCCATAAAGAAGGAGCCTATAAGCATTTTGGGTCCGCCAGGTTCATCGCTATTTGGAGGTTTTATGTGTTGGGACCAATGGTCCGCCCCGATGCGATTTAGCGCCAGCCGTTGGATCTGCCTCCGCGCGATCCAACTGCCAGGATTTAATCTCCGCTACAGTGCCACTCTTGCCTATGTTTTTCACAAATTTTACATAGAAATTGTTTTTTTTTGTGTAAAAGAAAAGGTGGCATTTGTTCATATTTTCACATATATGCCCGCGCCTGGCTCCCGATAAGGGAATTCATGCATCCCTAAGCTTTCTAAGATCGCTCCAAGGCCCAGTTTTTCTTCAGATAGCCAGTCTCGGCCTCGGCACAGTTGGCAACACTTTTTCCTCCTGTTTGCACCATTTTTCAAAAAGTTTAAGGCTAGTTTTGATCGGCCAGAGCGCTGATAGCATTCCAAAGGCCACGGGAACCTTTGCAGCAGTTAATTTTGCATTAAAAGGCAGAAAAGGGGCGATTTGACAGCGTAAAGTGTATCAGAGGAAAGAGAAGGCTCAAGTGCATGTCAAAGGGTATCAGGAAAGCGGCAGAGAGTATCAGTATTGCGGTTCAAAGCAGATGAATTCAAAATGGCCCCAGCAGATCTAGCAAGCCGTCATTGAGCCGTATAGCTCACCAACTCACAGATTTTGGCCATTTAAGGCAACAGGACCACTTGAAGGTAGATTAAAGGATTTCAATGCAGATTTATGACAAGTGCAATGGTCCCAGTCACATTTTGGAGCAGCGCTGCTTCCTTAATTGTGCAGTTATCACACAGAGGACAGCGCATGGCTCAAGGCACTTTTTCAGTCCATTTTTGAGGCTGCAGGACCCTGTGCAGCCCTAAAGAGCCATTTTGATGAGGCTGCTCCCTCATGCGCAGCTGTTTTAAATTATTTTATGCATTCATTTCCAGCAGAACTTAGCATTAGAAGCAGTTATTGCACAGATCTTTTTTGATCTATTTTGATAGATATTTTGTAGACATTTCCTCTATATATACCACCCTCTACACTGTTTTAAGGGTTGGTTGGTTGTATGACTCCTCTAGAGACTCGCTCTGTATCTGATATGATTTCTTTAATCAAAGACTGCTTAAAGCTTGGAGGATGGACTGTTTGAAGTGTTTTTAATGGTTGAAGAGTGAATGATGGAATTCATGTGCTGCTATATGGATCAATAAGTGTTTCTCACCTCTGTTATTTCAATTTCATACATGGTCAAGTCACAGAACAAAAGATTGGTCTAGAACTTGCTTAGCTGCACTCTATGCTCAGTTTCTGTGGCTTCTTAATGTTTTCCTCTTGATTTAGGCATAAATATGAATTCCTTTATGGCTCATGTTTGATCTATTTCACATATGAATGACTGTTGTTTAAGAACTCTTAGCTGCTCCTAGATAGAGCTCATTCATCTTCCCTCTGTTAAGCTAAGTGAGAGATTATTTGTTGCCTCTCATTCCTTAGCCCTCATTCTATCCTTTTAAACTTAAGTGTTGTTTCACGAGCAGCTACCTTGCTCCTCATTCCTCTTGTGACCAAGAAAACGCACCAGCAGTCCTACTCCATGACTCCATGCCCAATGGTTTGAAACTTACCACACTATGCATTGCCTCTCTACTTGAAAACATCCTCCTTCCCACCAAACATAAACAAAACCCCTTGAACTCAATAACTAGCCTAATATCATCTTCAACAAAGCTAAATCATAAAGAGAGAGCCCTCTCTGACTGCAGGTAGGCTAGGACCTGCAGTCCAAAGATTGGTTTGTGGTTACCTCAGTCGTATCCCTTTAAGGAGCTTTAGGGACAACCTGAGTGATAACATAATGGCGACTCCACTGGGGAACATCCTCAGATAATTTCACAAATCAAGTTGGAAAGCTCCACTGGGAAAGAACCAGACCTTCAAAAGTTTCTTTCTAACCCATACATTCTTAGAAAATCCCCAAAAAAACAAGCCAGAAGCTGGCTCCCATGAAGAATTCACACTATACAAGGTCAAATCCAGACCCAAATCCCACAGCTGCCTTTGAAAATCCGAATTTGATCCAAAGAAACCTCAGGAAATTAGAGCTAAAGGAGGATTTTGCTGATTCTACTCCTGTGATAGTTCAGCCAAACTGTGGCCCAACCCCTGCCAAAGTTTTATTTCGTTCAACCCCTAGTTCCCCTTGTTCATCATCCACGTCTCAAAGCACTCCTTCCACACCTCCATTCACTGCACATACTACCACTACTACTCCTATTATCCCAGTTGTTCCTATTGTCCCTCTTATCCCTGTGAATATGGCTAACAGATATGCACCTTTGCAATTACCTGCTAATCCTGGAGCTATGCCTCAGGATTACCAAACTAAAATCACATATTTTGATGGCACAAGTGCCTGCACAGCCCTTCAGCATACAAAGAAAATGCAGGATTACTTTGAAAGCTATGAGATTGATGATGATAGTGTGAGAATGAAGATTTTTGTCCAAAGTTTGACAGGCGATGTCAGGACTTGGTTTAGAGCACTCCCAGCTAATTCCATAGCAGACCCAGAAGCCTTATACCAGTCATTTATCAATAGATGGGAGAAAAAGAAAGACCCCTTGCACATACTAGCTGAATATGATACAATCAAAAGAAGTCCACAAGAAACAGTCTTGGACTATTGTGCAAGGTTCAATAGCGTTTATAATGCTATCCCAAAAAACTTAAGGCCCCCACCTGATCTTGCCTTATATAAATTCCCTGATGGATTCGACCCAGATATGGCCTACCAGTTAAAAGAAAGAGCCCCTAATAGCCTTGCAGACATGCAAAACGTGGCTGTCACTGTGGAGGCAAATTTAATTGCCAAAAGAAACAGAGCTAGAACTGAGAGAAGAACCACCTTCAAGGAAGAGCCCTCAGCCTTAGATCAAAAGCTAGATGCTATTATCAATGGCATGCACAGGCTGGGAGGCAGAGTAGAGAGTGTTGAGAGGAAATCATCATGGGACGGGCAGCAAGCTAACATTGTCAGGAACACGAATTTCAGGAAAAATCAAAATCCAAACGCTGGTAGGTCTAGACCAGACCATGATATAAGACCTCCTTTTCAGGAAAACTATGCAGAGGCATCCACTTCTAATGAACCCATAGAAGACACTCACATGAACTTAATAGATCTGAAGGGTGGGCAACAAATTTTTCTAACCCAAGAAGACCAAGATGACCATGAGATAAATCAATTTCAGACTAACTCTGCTGAGTCTTTTGACTTTAAACAAGGTTATGATTAAGCTATTTATGAAGTCCACAAACAGTATAAGCTGAGGACAAGAACCATAGATGTGCCCGAAAAATTTAAACCAAAGGATGGCAAACAGCCCAACCAGATTAGAGGCAAGGCTATTATAACAGAAACAGCTGATATAACTATCCCAAACCTGCACCAAGTGACTGTAGAGGACATAACAGACATACAGCCTTCTGTTGATCAGCCTCTGCCACCTTCTTCCTCGAAAGAGAACTTGAACAGTGTTCCAAAAATCCCTCTTAAAACTGAAAAACCGCAAGCAATCAATTCCCATAACATTGATATACAAGAGCAACTCACTGATAATTCAAATGAAAAAGAAAAAACTGTCGTCATCAACACCAAGACTCCATTAGAGAAGCCATTTAATTTAGAGGCAGAGATTGGAAAACTTAAAATATCCATCCCCCTCTCAGAACTTGCCAAACATGATGTGTATAGGAAACAAATTCAAAGATCACTTCAAATGCTAGAGGTCAAGGATGATGTAAATGTGTTAGATGATACCCCTGAGCTGTTGTTCGGTCCTGAAGTTAATGGAAAATCAACATATGGATCTGTTCCACCCTTTTATGTCAGTTTTCACATTCATGACAAAGTCTTGCACAATGCTATGTTTGACTCAGGTGCCTCACATAATCTTATGCCCAAAGCTGTAATGGAGAAACTAAACCTTGATGTCACAAGACCCTACAAAGATCTATTCTCCTTTGACTCAAGTCAGGTCAAGTTTTTAGGCTTAATCAAAGACTTATGTGTCTCCTTAGTCCAATTTCCCAACAAGACAATCCTAATGGACGTGGTGGTTGCTGACATCCCACCAAAGTATGGCATGCTCTTGTCAAGATCTTGGGGGGAAAAACTCCAAGGATCTCTCCAATTAGACCTCTCCTATGCCACTATTTCAGTCTTTGGGCAACCAAAGAGACTGTATAGAGAAACACTGATGAAGTATGTGGTAAGTAGTGAGGAAAAGCCCCAAAATTTCCCTATATATTCAATCCATTCTGATATGGATTCTTTTATTTTGTTTAATTATGAAACAAGTCCTCCAACTGATGATAAGCCTATGGCTTTAGTACAACAAGCACACATCAATGAATAATCGGTTGCACATACCCATGAGACTGTCACAACAGCCAATGCAACCAGCACACAAGAAAAACCTCCCGAAACACAAGACTCGGGTCTGCCCAATCCTAAAATGACTGAAACTCTTAATATTAACCACAAGCAAGAAATCACATGGTATTTAGAGTTTGATGGCTCTGTTAACAAGTTAGGAGCAGGGGCAGGAATATGGATTCACAATACACATAACAACCATGCAGAGGGTCATGCTTATAGACTGAATTTCAAATGCACCAACAACATGGCTGAGTATGAAGCACTCCTCTTAGGCCTTAAGCTGCTCAAAGCTTTAGGAGCTGCCAAAGTTTCCATTCTAGGTGACTCAGACCTAGTAATCCAACAAATGAAAGACAACTTTGTTACCAATGATAGAAGGCTAAGAGCTTATAGGACTGCTACCACTGCAATACTTGATACATTCACTGAATCCAAGCTTGCCAAGATTTCAAGAAATCATAACATTCATGCTCACAGCCTAGCCACTTTCGCTAGTACATGCAAGCTTCCCTTTGAGCCAGGTCACCATTTCACTGCTGAAATAAAACATAGGCCTGCTGTCCCAAATAACATTAAAGACTGGCAAGTGTTCGAGGATGATGCTCAAATAAACAATTTTCTTACCTTACAACATGAATTTGCAGGCCTAAACATTGATGAGGATACCATGGAGGACCCACAACAACAAGCATTAAACGAAAATCAGCAAGCTGTAACAGCCAGACAGATCCTAAGCCCAACAGTCTTTGACAATGCAAACATTGAAGAGCTGAAACAAATGCATTTGGAGGAAATAGATAAAACAGAGGCCGAGATTATTGATCTAAAGGACAATTTTCTCCCGGTTGGCCTCACTCCACTAGAAGACATGTTTGATGCAAATGATGTGCCCAAAAAGCCAAAAATGCAGCCTATAAACACTACCATAGAAGAATACAACATTGGAACAGCAGAGAAGCCCAAAATGATCAAACTGTCTAAATCTTTGCCTCCCGATCAAAAACCAAAGTATGTGGATTTGTTCAAAGAATTCCAAGATGTCTTTGCTTGGTGTTATGAGGACTTGAAGTCCTATGATACCTCAGTAATCCAACACACCATTCCCTTAAAACCAAATCAAAAGCCTTTCAAACAAAAACTTAGAAGAATCAACCCCGTGCTCCTTCCCTTGGTTGAGAAGGAGGTAAAGAGGATGTATGAGGCAGGAATCATAGCACCCATCAGATTTTCCGAATGGGTGTCAAACTTAGTTCCCACAAGAAAGAAAACAAATGAGATTAGACTTTGTGTAGATCTCAGAAATCTAAATCAAGTCTCCCTAAAGGACCACTATCGTTTGCCCAAAATGGATCACATTCTACAGAGAGTAGTGGGGTCATCACGAATTTCCCTGCTCGATGGCTTTTCAGGTTTCAACCAAATACTTGTTCACCCAGATGACCAAGACAAGACAACATTTACCACACTGTGGGGAACATTCAAGTATGTTAAAATGCCTTTCGGCCTAAAGAACGCTGGTGCCACCTTTCAAAGGGCAATGGACATTGCATTCGCCAAGGAAATCCATGATTTCCTAGTTTTCTACCTTGATGACTTAACCCCTTTCTCCAAATCTGATAAAGAGCACCTCAAACACCTAAGGCAAATATTCATCACATGTAGGAAATATGGCATTTCCTTGAATCCCAAGAAGTCTCTCTTTGGCCTTGAAGAAGGTAAATTACTTGGACATATCATCTCAAAGGATGGTACTAGAATTGATCCGGAAAGGATCCAAGCCATATTGCAAATCCCATATCCTATAAATATAAAAGAATTGCAAGCATTCCTTGGGAAAATCAATTTCCTAAGGAGGTTTATTCCAAACTTGGCTGAGCTTATAAGAATGCTAAACAAAATGCTTAAGAAAGATGCCAAGGTAAAGTGGTCTCTAGAGGCCAAGAAAGCATTTGAGGGCATTAAATCAGCCTTAACTCAAGCCCCAGTCCTCACAAGTCCAAAATTTGATAGGGACTTTATCATATTTTCATTTGCATCTGATAATACTATAGTTGCTGTCCTTTTGCAAAAGGATGATCAAGGAACTGAAAATCCAATTGCATTTTTTAGCCGAGCCTTAAGAGATGCACCCCTAAAATACCCAATCATGGAGAAGCAAGCCTATTCCCTTGTTAAAGAAATCAAGGAATTCCAAATTTATATTTTATATTCACATGTGATTGCTTATGTGCCAAATGCTATTGTAAAAGACATATTAACCCAAGAGGGATTAGAAGGCAAAAGAGGCAAGTGGATTGCTAACATTCTTGAGTATGACATAGAAATAAAACCAACCAAGCTAATAAAGGGACAAGGTTTAGCTAAACTGATGTCCGAAACAAACTTTCAAGCCTTAGACATCAACCAACTGGACAATGAACAAGAGCTGGCGACTCCACAGATCAGTGAAACCTTTTTGCAATCCCCATGGTATGCTGATATTTGCTTCGTATTGTTAAACCTGTGTGCTCCCCCAGGATTATCCAGGACCAAGAAGAGATTTTTAAGAATGAAGGATTTGAAATTTTGTGTCTTAGATGGTGCATTATTTTGGAAAAATCACGAAGGTATATTGCTTAACTGCTTGATTGTGAATGAAACTAACAATGTCATGAAAGAATTCCATGCAGGGGACTATGGAGGACATCTATACTGGAAGTCCACTACTGATAAAATTCTAAGGGCTGGTTTCTATTGGCCCACTTTGTTTGCAGATGTAAAGAAGTTCGCCACTTCATGCCATGATTGCCAAATCTTTGAGGACAAGAGAAAGCTGCTCCCTTTGCCTCTTAAACCCATCTCAACCGAGAAGCCTTTTCAACAATGGGGTCTTGACTTCATTGGAGAAATCCATCCCTCTTCCTCAGGCCAGCATAAGTGGATCTTAATAGCTACCGACTATTTCACTAAATGGATTGAGGCCATCCCATGTAGGCAAGCCAATGACACCACCATTATCCAATTCCTTGAGTGCAATATCCTTTCTAGATTTGGCTGCCCTGAGAAGATCATCACTGACAATGCCGCTGCTTTCAAATCCAAAAAGATGATCAATTTTTGCCATAAATTCCATATCACTTTAGGCCATTCCACAGCCTATTACCCTTAAGGTAATGGCTTAGCCGAGTCATCCAACAAAAGCCTGATCAGTATTATCAAGAAGACCTTAGAAGAAAACAAGAAGAACTGGCATAAAAAGCTCACCAATGCCCTATGGGCAGACAGACTTTCAACAAAGAGATCCATTGGAATGAGCCCTTATGAGCTAGTATATGGCATGGAAGCCAGATTTCCGTCTTCTTTAGGCATTCCTGTTATCAAGCTGCTGCAGGAGGTTCAAGTTGAACCAAATGATATTCAACGAAGGATCAATCACACCATTCATCTTTAGCAAACCAGAGAGCAGGTGTATGACAGAGCTCAAATGTTACAAGAAAGGCTAAAGAAGGCATTTGACCAGAGGGCTAAAGCTGAGGATTTCTTTATTGGCGACAAGGTTCTAAAGTGGGACTCACGAAGAGAAGACAAGGGAAAGCATGCAAAGTTTTACTTTCTGTGGAAAGGCCCATTTGTCATCAGCGCTATTCAAGGCAACAATACATATTTTCTCAAAACTCTAGATGCCTGCGCAGCTGAAGAGGGCCCTGTGAATGGCTGCATGCTGAAGCATTACCTTGATCCAATGATCTAAGGGATACAGGGTTCTGATGTATATATTTGTATATTAATGCGTGTACATATAAGTGTTTTCTTTTATGTTTTTATAAGCAATCCGATTGCTTGGAACCAAGCAGCGAAGTTATGGAGGCAGAGCAGCGCAAGTCCCCCATTTCAAAGCTCTCTTTGCATTGATTTTGGGAAAAGAGCGCAGTCTCGAAGAAAAGACCCAAAGGAACGTGACATTCGAAGCCTCTGTTCTTTTGAAGTGAAGTTTGAAGAGAAGCACATCAATTTTTCCCCCCGGCTATGAACTTACTTCAAAGGTTGCATAAGGCAGGTTTTGATATACTTTAAATGCTCTCAATGGTAAAAGGGGCAGCGCTGTTATTTATAACAGTGGGTTCAAATAAAAATGTTGCATTCATGCTTCCAGCTCTTCAGTCAGTAGTATCAAAACAGAGGAACGTTTGCTTTTAGTGTTACATCTACAGCTCGTTCAAAGACAAAATTAATTGGAGTTGCTCCAGTTGGTTCCCTTTTTGTGTTTACTTCAAAAATGCAGTTCTCAAACAAAAGTGGATGCAATATCAAGCACACAGAAGAAAGCAGGCGATGCTTTATTTTTCACAGTGTTTAAGTTAAGGAGGAGTGCTGCATTCAGAAGTTAAGGTTCTAGTCATTCAGCAGTTAGCACAGAAGAAATTTTCAATTAAAAGCAACTACAGAGGATCAAGGCATTCTGACCTGTTGTTCTTGGCTTGTCACAAGGAAAAGCCATCCCCAAGTGCAGCCACTGTTAGCCTCCTGCTGCGGTAGGTTAATCATCTTTCATGATCGACATTTTTACATGCCAAATATGTCATACTTTGCTTGCTGCAATTCTCCATATTTGCTATAGATGGCCAGAGAAGTATCCATGAGAGTGTGCTAGTCTAAATGCCACTGTTGTGTTCCATTTTTGATGAGTTGATCCATTTTCATGAGTTTTCAGCTAAGGGAGGTCCAAACAGATTAATCTTGGTCTCCCTAGGTTTCAATTTCCTGTTTTAGAATATAGAGAATAAACATCTGTCCAAACTGTTTAATCTTGGCAGATCTGTAAATAGGTAGAGAAACAAGGGTGCTCAACAGCTTAATCTGAGCCCCTGGATGCAATAAGTGTAGTTGTAGATAGGAGGACAGCAAGAAGAAAAGAATGAAAAGCTGGGTATGCTAGTTCAAGTGCACCCAAACCAAAAGGAAGAGAAAATGCTAGGTGAGTAGGTCGGGTAGGTAGCTTTGTGGTTGCAGAATCATGGCTTGTGATCCATTTCATATTGTCAAGTGTTATATCTATCATATCACAAGTTTGAGGCAGTTTTCCATTTGAAGGACTTTAAGCGAGGCATGTCTAACTTCCCCTTCCTCCTCTGTCCCCAAGTCACTCACTAACTTCCCCTAAAGAGGTCAAGATCTGCTTGATACCTCTTAGATTCATAATTCTCCATATCATTTGCCTTGGTGGAGATCTGCTTCACTCAAGGAATGTTCACACTTCTTCTATCAGTCATTTTCCCCATTGATAGCCTAAGACATCATTCTTAGTGCTTTTTCTCATCATTATCATATTAACTATTAACTTTACTACGTAGCTCCCTATCTATTTCCCCTTCCCCTACTAAAACTATGTATATAACTCCCCTATATATTTATCCCTCCCCCTGGTTGAAAAATAACCATATATATCCTTGGGAATTGCTAAGTTTATTTGAAACTCAACAAGAACTCTCATTAACCCCTCTAACCATCTTCCAAATGTATAAGGACTCATTCCTTTGCATAGTTTCCCTTCACATGTTTGAAAAATCACCCCTTTTACCTTGGTTTGTCTTTAGAAGGCATGAAACCCCTTTTTCCCACTAAACCCCTCTCAAAACCACATCACTTTCCTCCTAAGTGCCTTTGGACTCCTTCCAAGGCATAAGAATACCCAAACCATGTAAAAACCTTCAAAAAATTGAAAAATCCTCCTTTTCGGGCCATCAGACCCCTTCCGATGCCCTAGAGATCCATTCAAAGCACTTTCATCACCCCTCCGAATTCATTTACCTTTGCATTTTAATAAAATGCATGCTCCGATGAGAAAAGGCCCTATTTGTTCCCCCTCCGATGCGATTTCGCTATTGGGAGGGGAAAGTGGCATTTAACGAACATATTTGGCATTTCTCCGAAGGCAGGTGCCCTCCCTCCGACGCGATATCGCTGTCAGAGGTTGAGCGATATAATGTGTTAACTCTATGTTGCATTGCCAAAAGCCCGGGCCGGACCCGATTTCAAAAATAATAAAGGGCTTGCAAAGGATTTCGGGTCCGCCATATTTCGGCGATTCTATGTATGCCGCCCCCCGGTCCCTCCGACTGCCGATCCGTCGACGGATCCAGGACCGTCAGATCGGGCCCCAGATCTGACGACCCAGATCTTGTCGCGCGGGCCCCCACTTCGCATCGCCCCATATACTGCTCCGATTTGGCGGAGCCGATGAGTTATCAAATGCAGTGTTAAGGGTTTTTGGGTCCGCGGACCCATTCCACTGTTAAAACCGCCGATTTGGGTCCCGCCGATGGGTCGGACCCGAAATAAAATAAAGAAGGCCTGTATAACTTATCGGGTCCGATGGGTTTTGGTGTTTCTATGTGGCAACCCCATGACCCCGCCGATAGCGAATTGCCGAGTTAATCTCAGCCGCCCATTTAGGCCCAGAGATCAACGACCCATATTTAATCGCATCACTCCTATATGGCTCCGACCAGTGGAGCCGAAAAGTAATAAAGCGCGACATAAAGGCATATCGGGTCTGAAAGGGTCCACACTGTGTGCTCCTATATCCCGGAGCCGAAAAGCTATGAAGTGCAGCATATAGTATATCGGGTCCGCTTACCCATTTTTACCAAATCTGCCGATATGAAAGCTCCGATGGGCCGGAACTGATCTCCATAAAGAAGGAGCCTATAAGCATTTCGGGTCTGCCAGGTTCATCGCTATTCGGAGGTTTTATGTGTTGGGACCAATGGTCCACCCCGATGCGATTTAGCGCCAGCCGTTGGATCTACCTTCGCACGATCCAACGGCCAGGATTTAATCTCCGCTACAGTGCCGCTCCCACCTATGTTTTTCACGAATTTTACATAGAAATTGTTTTTTGTGTGTAAAAGAAAAGGCGGCATTTGTTCATATTTTCACATATATGACCGCGCCCGGCTCCCGATAAGGGAATTCATGCATCCCTAAGCTTTCTAAGATCGCTCCAAGGCCCAGTTTTGCTTCAGATAGCCAGTCTCGGCCTCGGCACAGTTGGCAACACTTTTTCCTCCTGTTTGCACCATTTTTCAAAAAGTTTAAGGCTAGTTTTGATCGGCCAGAGCGCCGATAGCATTCCAAAGGCCACGGGAACCTTTGCAGCAGTTAATTTTGCATTAAAAGGCAGAAAAGGGGCAATTTGACAGCATAAAGTGTATCAGAGGAAAGAGAAGGCTCAAGTGCATGTCAAAGGGTATCAGGAAAGCGGCAGAGAGTATCAGTATTGCGGTTCAAAGCAAATGAATTCAAAATGGCCCCAGCAGATCTAGAAAGCCGTCATTGAGCCATATAGCTCACCAACTCACAGATTTTGGCCATTTAAGGCAACATGACCACTTGAAGGTAGATTAAAGGATTTCAATGCAGACTTATGACAAGTGCAATGGTCCCAGTCACATTTTGGAGCAGTGCTGCTTCCTTAATTGTGCAGTTATCACATAGAGGACAGCGCGTGGCTCAAGGCACTCTTTCAGTCCATTTTTGAGGCTGCAGGACCCTGTGCAACCCTAAAGAGCCATTTTGATGAGGCTGCTCCCTCATGCGCAGCTGTTTTAAATTATTTTATGCATTTATTTCCAGCAGAACTTAGCATTAGAAGCAACTATTGCACAGATCTTTTTTGATCTATTTTGATAGATATTTTGTAGACATTTCCTCTATATATACCACCCTCTACACTGTTTTAAGGGTTGGTTGGTTGTATGACTCCTCTCTGTATCTGTATCTGAGACTCGCTCTGTATCTGATATGATTTCTTTAATCAAAGACTGCTCAAAGCTTGGAGGATGGACTGTTTGAAGTGTTTTTAATGGTTGAAGAGTGAATGATGGAATTCATGTGCTGCTATATGGATCAATAAGTGTTTCTCACCTCTGTTATTTCAATTTCATACATGGTCAAGTCACAGAACAAAAGATTGGTCTAGAATTTGCTTAGCTGCACTCTATGCTCAGTTTATGTGGCTTCTTAATGTTTTCCTCTTGATTTAGGCATAAATATGAATTCCTTTATGGCTCATGTTTGATCTATTTCACATATGAATGACTGTTGTTTAAGAACTCTTTGCTGCTCCTAGATAGAGCTCATTCATCTTCCCTCTGTTAAGCTGAGTGAGAGATTCTTTGTTGCCTCTCATTCCTTAGCCCGCATTCTATCCTTTTAAACTTAAGTGTTGTTTCATGAGCAACTACCTTGCTCCTCATTCCTCTTGTGACCAAGAAAACGCACCAGCAGTCCTACTCCATGACTCCATGCCCAATGGTTTGAAACTTACCACACTATGCATTGCCTCTCTACTTGAAAACATCCTCCTTCCCACCAAACATAAACAAAACCCCTTGAACTCAATAACTAGCCTAATATCATCTTCAACAAAGCTAAATCATAAAGAGAGAGCCCTCTCTGACTGCAGGTAGGCTAGGACCTGCAGTCCAAAGATTGGTTTGTGGTTACCTCGGCCGTATCCCTTTAAGGAGCTTTAGGGACAACTTGAGTGATAACAGAGTGCCACAGATCTTTGCTTCCTACTGTACTAAGAAACCATTGCATACCCAACACTGAAAATTTCACCTGATGTACTCTTTCAATCTGATGGACTCCCTGTCAAATCTACATCTGTGAAGCCACAAAGCTTCACTCCCTCTGTCTGTATGTACCATAGTCCAAACTGGGTAGTGCCTCTTAGGTACTGTAGAACATGCTTTACTTTCTTCCAAAACAATTTGGTTGACCTAACCATATCTTGGGTCAACTTGTTGACTACATAACACATATTTGGTCATGTGTTCACAAGATACATTAGAGAACCCACCAACTGTCAATAAACAGTAGCATCACTTCCTCACCTGAAGTGGAATCCTCTTTCCTCCAGTGGATCGCTAGACATGTCTCCTAGGGTTTTTAATTATCAATGTGGAACCTCTAAAGTATCTCATTGGCATACTTTCCCTGAGAGACAAACAACTCCCCATCACCTTGCCATGCTTCCAATTTGAGGAAGTAGTGCATTAAACCCATGTCATTCATTTCAGACTCTCTTGCAAGGTCCTCCGTGCAAGGTCTGAATAGCTTCTCATCACCAGTTAAAATCAAATCATCAACATATAATACAATAATCAACAATTTACCTTCTACCAAGATATGATAGAGGTTTGCATCTGCTTCACTTTTGGTGAAGCCCAAACTGGCGAGATAGCTATCGATCATGGTGTACCAAGAACAGGGTGCTTGCTTGAGATCAAACAATGCTTGCTTGAGTCTTCACACATGAGACTCTCGATCAAAAGTCTCGAATCCTTCTGGTTGCTTGATATACACTTCCTCCTCAATAATGCCATTGAGGAATGCTATTTTCACATCCATCTGGTGGATCTTCCACCTCATCTATGAAATCAGAGCAAGAATTGATCTAATGGATGAGTATCTTGCTACAGGAGAAAAGGTATCCTCATAATCAATCCCCTCAACTTGAGAGTACCCCTTGAACACAAATTTGGCGTTGTACTTTTCTATGCTTGCGTCTACTGCATGCTTTACCTTGAAGATCCATCTCGAACCCACAACTGATTTGTCTGTTTTTCTTGGGACCACTTCTGACACATTGTTCTTTACAAACTGGTGAGATAGCTATTGATCATGGTGTACCAAGAATAGGGTGCTTTCTTGAGATCAAACAACACTCACTTGAGTCTTCACACATGAGACTCTCGATCAAAAGTCTCGAATCCTTTTGGTTGCTTGATATACACTTCCTCCTCAATAATGCCATTGAGGAATGCTATTTTCACATCCATTTGGTGGATCTTCCACCTCATCTATGAAATCAGAGCAAGAATTGATCTAATGGATGAGTACCTTGCTACAGGAGAAAAGGTATCCTCATAATCAATCCCCTCAACTTGAGAGTACCCCTTGACCACAAATTTGGAATTGTACTTTTCTATGCTTGCGTCTACTGCATGCTTTACCTTGAAGATCCATCTCAAACCCATAACTGATTTGTTTGTTTGTCTTGGGACCACTTCCCAAACATTGTTCTTTACAATAGATTCATATTCCTCCACCATTGCATCAAACCATATATATTGCTTTACTTCTTCCTTGAGAGAGGATGCCTTAGTCTGTACAAGCTTAGTCATTAGAGCCATGTAGCTAGTGTACCGATCTGGTGACCTTCTCTACCTATGTTGATTTAAAGGAGCACCCATATCCTCCCTCGCATCCTGCACAAGTATCTCAACTTCCCTGCTCCTTTTCCTACCTTCTCTGGATGATTCTTCTTGAGTGATTCTCCTCACTCTTTGCTCCTCAATTTATGGCTACTCCACAACTTCCCGAGGCTTCTCCTTTGGAGCTAAAAGCTCCTATTCTGGTGGGATCTGAAGCTCCCTCTCAAAATAGCATCGCATTGCTTTATCTCCATCAAATTTTACATCCCTTCGCACAACTATAATTTTGAGGGATGGCAAGTACACATGGTAGTTGTGGAGATTTTCTGTGTAACCCACAAATACCCCCAATTCTGTTGTCGTCTCTAGCTTCTTCCTTGATTCTTTGGAGACATGGCAGTAAATAGAGGCTCCAAAAATCCTGAAGTGTGACACATCTGCCTTTTTACCCGAGAAAGCCTCCTCCAGTGTAATCATGCCTAAATCTGATGAGGAATCTGGTTCTGCAAATAGATTGTTTCATTGCATGTCTCGACCCACAAATGAAGAGGTAGGCCTCGATTATGCAACAACATCCTTGCTGCTCCCACAATGCTACGCCCCTTTGTCTTAGCCACAACATTCTGTTGTGGTTTGTGGGGTGCTATCAACTCTCAGCAAATCCCTTATTTTGCATAATTTCTTTTTAATTCATTCGACAGGTACTCACCTCCAAGGTCCTAGACATCAGCTGCTGGTGGTCTTAGAATATATGTCTTAACATATTGAAGAAATCCATTTTCATCCAATATTGCCTCCATGTGGTCCTTCCATGCAACAAAATTTGAGGTGCCTTCCAAGGCATGCTCTAGGCTTAGTCCATTGAAGGCCATCTTCTTAGCTCTGAATAAATCTTGCTACAATGATCTTCAAATTCGAACCTTTGAGAAACAACTTCAAATTTCCTGCTCTAATGTGAATCTATCTTTGATACCATGTAGAAATTAGGTTGTAGATTTGCAACTGCTCATAAAGTTTTAATCAAAATAACAAGACACAAACCTACTCTACTGCTATGTGGACATTAATTCACAATTTAGAACAAAAATCTTAGACATGCAAGAATAAATAACACACATGCAACAAGAATTTTTACCTGGGGAAAACATTCTGCTAAAAACCCCAATGCATGTTTGCATTAATCAAATGAATAAAGATGTATTACAATTTCTTTGCTCAACTGAGCACACCATGCAAGTGCATAACCTATCTCTCTGCTCACTGAAGGCCTCTGACCCAGACTTAGTCAAATTTTACCTCTGCTTGAGCTCTTATTTCCTTGTGTTATTCCTTGAGGAATTAGGTCCCTATTATTTAGGAAATTCCTCAAATTGAATTGCAAAATTCCTTAGGCTGATCATCTGACTGCATGCAACACCTATACAATCAAGACTAGTCTACAGCTGATGTTATGTTATGCAACCAACTCACAAAACAGAAGAAGAGATAGATCAAAAACTTCAAAAATAAACTCTTCGAGGGGGAAACCTCTTTTACATTACACAAATGAACAATTATTTGATGATACAAATGACAAAATCTCCTTTCTATATATAGGAGTCTAAGGGGTCACAATATAATTAGATCCGACATAACAATAACAATGTAAGGGCACAAAAATAACAATAGTGGGTTTCTATGGGGCACAACAATAAAAATATGGGGACTACATGGGCACAACAATAACAATAAGGGGGCTACACTAATAACAATAAGGAAATACAGTAGTATTATAGGGACCTAACATGCCCCTTTCCTTTAAAAACGTGTTGTCCTCAACACTTGAGTAGTTCTGGATGCTTCTATATAAAATTCTCATCCTCCCATGTGGAATATTCCATGGGTAAGTTCTTCCATTTGATGAGATACTATGAAATTGATCGATTTCGTAGCTGTCGAGTTCTTGTTTCCATGAATTTTTTAGGTTCCAATGTGATTTTTCCTTCCTCGTCAAGTTATGACAATATTGTTTGAACTGAGAGCTTGCCACCTATAACCTTCTTTATGCATGAAACATGGAAAACTAGGTGCACTCAGGAAGATGTAGGAAGCTCCAATTTGTATGCCATAGTACCAATCTTTTGCAACACCTTTTAAGGACCATAATACTTTGGTGATAATTTATTATCCTTTTTAGCTTGATTTAGGGACATTTGTTTGTATGGTTGTAGTCGTAAAAATACTCAATCGCTTACGTCAAAACTTCTTTTGCTGCGATGTTGATATGCCTGTTGTTTCATTTTATTCTGCGCCAAAGTGAGGTTATCCTATAAGAATTAGATAACTTGTTGTTGATGCTCAATGTGATCTTCCACTGCTTGAACCTTAGATTTTTCTCTTAAAGATGATGTGATGGATGGTTGATGATATCCATAAAGTGCCATAAATCGGGTCATTTTTGTTGCAGTATGGAAGGAAGTGTTATACCACCATTCAGTCAAAGGTAACCACTTGACCCATTCTGTTTTTTTATCAGATAAAAAGCAACGAATATATTCTCCGAAACATTTGTTCACTATCTCAGTTTGCCCATCCGATTGAGAATGATAAGATGAGCTATGAGCTAATTGAGTACCCAGACAAAAAAATAATTCCATCCAAAAATTTCCAATGAAAATAGGATCCTTATCGTTTACAATAATATTTGGATTTCCATGTAGCTTTTGAATTGTTTCCATAAATGCAGTAGCAACTGTACTGAATTTAAATGGATGAGATAATGCACAAAAGTGTGCATACTTGGTAAGTCTATCAAATACCACCATGATGACACTCTTTCTTTCAGACTTGGGTAAACCTGTGATAAAATCCATTGAAACCTCCTCCCAATGTTGACTTGGAATGGATAAAGGTTGTAACAGCCTCGAGGTCTTAAATGTCTCAATTTTATTTTGTTGGAAAACCAAACATTCTGCCACAAACTTTTGAATATCATATTTAAGGCCATTCAAAAAAAAATCCTTCTTAACCCTGCAGTAAGTTTTTAAAAATCTTGAGTGCCCTCCTTGTTATAGACATTTTTGTGCCTTACAAATCCAAGAATGAAATGTCCATAAACCAAGGGCTCCTAAGTCCCTAAAAGTGTTGTTCTAACCCCTAAAGGAACAAGGTCAACAGATTACAGCTTCTCCCAGAAGTTCTCCACCAGAAACTGCTCAGAATAAGTCAAAACAGGATCATTTCAGCTGCTCCACTGGCTAGGTGCGTTGCATTGCACCTAAATACACTGTGAGGGTGCGTTTCATTTCAAAAGTCCCTTCTGTGGGGTGCGATGGGTGAGAAATGACAAATGGCAGTGTCATTCCGCGAGGTGGAGAGACAATGGAAGCTTCCAGAATCTTCTCCTGTGACACTTGCCTCACTGAATTCGACCAAGGATGAGTAAGAGGCCTTCAGTCTCCAAGTGGAAGCAAGAACTAACAGAGAGAAGACACTAATCAAATCACAAGCTGACTCATCCTCCTTACAGATATCTATATATGGATCCCTCATCCCAGAGATCCAGAGGCTGGAATTTTGCATATTGTAAGGAATTGCTATTGGTTTTTGAGACAAACATCAGGGTATTGGGTGATCTATGCTTTGTTTGAGGTGAAGAGGGGCTTCTTTGCTGGGAGGTTGATGCTGGGTCAGGAATCACTGGTTGTAACTCCTCCTGGATCTTTTCTTGTTTATCAATAAAAACAATTTTAGTTTTTCCTCCATGCTTTTGTATCATTGATGCTTGTTACATTTGTATGGTTAACTTAAATCTGATCCTAAGTTGTTTATGAATATAGATCCATGTCTTTGTATAGTGTTCTTCTTCTGTGATCTTACAGGTACTTTGTGAAGCTGGGCAAGTAAGGGAGCAGGTAGCTGGAGACTGTCAAAGAAGAGAGGGATTGGATCAAAGGATTAGCGCAAGACACAGGTTGGTTCTTTCTATTCCTCTCTATCTATAGTTCATAAAGGAAATACAAAAGTAGTTTTTCTCTGTTTGTTTCTAAGGTAGCTGTCACACCTTAGTGGGATAGAGAAGTTCTAAATAGACACTTTTCCCTGTAACAAAATGGCGACTCCGCTGGGGAATGTCTAATTAGTTTGTTTGTTTATCATTCTTTGTTGTTTGTTTCATAAACTTATAAGTAGCATTCGAACTGCATTTGCCATAACAAATGCAAAGTAGACATCTGCTGCTTCAATCCATTCACTGGATCTGTTTATGATTTGAACAGATGATTCACAAACTATCTGATTGCCCTTGTGATAGCTCTTAGACCCTCCTTAGATCTACCCCTGATTGTGCATTACTGATTGCTTTTACTCGGCCAAAAACCAAAGACTGAACTGCAAACTGTGACCCGGAACCCGGACAGATTCTCGTTTCTGCCCCAGCGCAGGTATTGTTAAGAGAACCTGAATTTCAGCGCACTTCCCGAAAGGGAAACCTGCGCTGCATTTCAGTTTCTCTGTGTTACAGGTGCGCTGATCAGACTAGCCCTGTGCAGCTGTGGTTCTTGTGCTTCATTCTTTCTAGTTCTATCTCTGAATTTTGCTGCCTGTGATCAGTATATGTCTGTATAAAACCCCTTTTCCTTGCTGTTATTCCGCCTCCTTTGTACAAAAGAACTGTAGATGTTTTTGTGTGTTTGTTGAGTCGTTTACAGTTTTCCATTGCCAAAGTAGAATAGTCGTATTGTCGTCCTTTGATTTGGATCTGTCGCAAGTGTCGATTTCAATCATAGGATAAAGTTTGATTGCTGTTGATGGTCGATTATACTGTTACTATTGCCTTTGGTCTGAATTTGTGATTTTCTAGTGTCAAGAACAAGTGTTCATTTCAAAATCGCAAGGTGTCGTAATCATCTCTGTTTTTGATTTCGAAAAAGAGCTTGTTTATATTTGTCGCTTGAAAAGAAATTCAAATTTGTACATCGACTTTCTTTTTAGCATCAATACTAAGAAAGTAAAAAACAAATACATGAATGTGCATTTGCATATAGACAGTCTGTTTGGCTTGATTTAGGAAAGTGCATTTACAGTGTGCTCTTTGCTCTTTGTGAAAAGATTGCGTCTTTCTTTTCCTCTAGTAGCTAGGATTTTCATTACACAAAAGAGATAAAAGTCTGTTTATCATCTTTAGATTGCATTTTAGGAATTACATCTACATCTCGTGGTGAACCCAAAAGGCAAACTTCATAAGCAATATCAACTTAAAATAAATTCAATGAATCTAACAACGCTTTGGAACTTAACGCACAACATTTAGAGGTCTTGGCTAGAGACGTATTCCGGCGTCGTAAAGCCTGGTAACTGTTGTCCTCACTGATGGTTGGGTGATTCCTCCACTTTGAGACGATAAGTGCCAGTACGGACTTGTGCTCCCACGTACCGTCGAGTATATTTTGGGAGACCCATATAGGCATAAATCCTTTATCCATAGGAAGCCGTGTCTGCCGCCCTATCGATCGCAATGCACTGAACACAGCATTCGGGAAGATTGACTGCCGTACCGTAAAAAGTATTCTGCAGTTTTGCGATTGGTTTGGTACTCCCTCTACCTAGATCTCCAGAGCAGTCCCTTTCGTTCCTTTTCAGACTCCTTAACGGAAAAGGTCCATCTGAGCACTTGTCACTTCAGGCTCATTAAAAATCGAAGGAGACTAGAGTCATCTTTTGTTTTTTCTCGACTCTTAAAAACTGAAAAAACAAGTTGTGTCAAAGCGTCTAAAATTTATTTTAAACGGAATATTATACCCTTTCCTACGTTGATCTTGGGTTGAGAAGATGGAGTATACCAACCAAGGAATTCCCCTTGGAGGAAATCCTAGTCCCTTCTCCTCTTGGGGAGATGTTGGTGCACCCCATATGGCCACATTGTCGCTTCCAAGACTGACAATTGGTTTGCCTGTATGGCTCTTCTCGACCTCTGTCATTCAAAACACCACTATTCCTGAACAATCGAATCAGCAATTAGACGAATCCAGAGTTACCCACCAACCTTCTACTTCCTCTAATTCTTCCTCTCATCCTTCCTCTTCGCTTGATGGGGCTGGTAAAGCCAAAAGTCAAGTTCCTAAGGAGAAGAAGGAAAAGAAGAAGAAAGAGAAGAAGAAGAAGGAGCCAAAAGCGAATGGGGGCAAACGAGTGTCGTCTAACGAAAATCCACACACTGCATCAACTAGGCCTAAATCGCCATGTGTCATTTGCAAAGGAGACCACTTTCACAGAGATTGTCCTTGCATCCCTCGGATCTTAAGGGACTGGTCTCCTCGTTTGCACAACCCGGTGTCGTCAACTTCTGATGATCATGTTGAAAACACACCGTCGACTAGTGAAAGTGAAGCCCCCAGGACAAAAAGGAAAATATAGATTTCCTTGTAAACTGTGTGAAGGCGATCATGCCGTTCACCGTTGTCCCTTCTTAGACAAAGCTAAAAGAGTTTTGGATGATCGTCCGGTTTCACCGTTACGACTTCCTCCTGGATATAAAAATCTCTTGCCGAGTCCGTCACTAGTCGAAAATCTGGCTGACCCGCTCAGGTGGTCGGCCGAAGCATCTGTCATTGAAGATGAACCATCTGAATCCATACCAAACAAAAGTCAAAAGGTCGAGGCGGCAGTTGACCCGGTCTTGCCTTCAGAGGTTCTATCTTCAGATGATACAATCACTGAAGAGAACAAGGATGACACCGTCCAAATTCTTTTCATAAGCACAGACTCCAACGAACATGGGGGCAATTTACCCGTTCCTTTATCGCAGGAAGGAAGTTCGTCAAAGTCGTACCCGGCCGTCTATTCGGTCCCACCTCCAAGCAACCTAGTTGTCTCCTTCGACTGGAATCAACTAGGCAGATCCCGTTTACCAGCTAGTGTACCATTCCGAATTATTGTTCAGATATATAGAATGGTTATGGCTAGTACCATCATAGATGAAGGGGCTTCTGTGAGTATCCTTTCCTCAACTGCTTGGAAAGCGCTTGGTTCGCCATCACTTTTGCCTGAAATGAGAAATCTGACAGGCTCTGATAAAGGAACCAATCGACCATTAGGGATCCTTCCCAATGTGCCCATAACATTGAGAGGGAAAACCGTTCACATGAACGTTATGGTAGTTCAAGGACCCCTGGATTACAATCTACTCCTTGGACGAGACTATATTTATTGCATGAGAGCCATTGTTTCATCACTCTTTAGAGTGATGTGTTTTCCACACGAAGGAAGAGTGGTCAAGCTCGTGGACCAGCTTTCATTTCCCGGATCACGCATAGAAAATAGTCATATACCATCCCTGAATGGTCTTTTCATGCAAGAAATGTCTCAATCTCCAGTCCGTCCACCCGATGAGCGCGAGTGATTCGGAGGGACATGACTGAAACCCAGGGGGCATGCATCCTGGTCTGCTTCGGCAGGAAAACTTTGGGTATAGGGTAGGTTTCCGCGGGAGAATATGACTAGTCTGTACCCCCGTCCGTGATTGGAAGAGGGGGTTATTCTAGAACAAGATTCTCTTGTCAAAGTTATGTGAGTTGGCGAGCACCGCCACTCACCTTTGTTTATCTCGGTAGACATCGCCGAAGAAGTGTTTTGTTTGCGCTGTGAATAGAACAATCTTTGGGTAACCTGTAAGAGGTAGGCCTCTCTCGGTAAAACAAATGTTTTATCGGAAAGAAGTAGGGGTAACCTTGAAACTCTATTTTATACCTGGGGGCATGCAAACCTTTTGGAGTGCAAGCAAAGAGTGATCATTTATCTGTTTTTTGGATTGGTCGTTTCCTAACTTGCATAAAGAAAGGATGTGGGGCAAAACTCTAAAAATTGCCGTTTTATATGAGACATTCTTATCACACGACTGGATTGATCGAGCAGTGTTACCGCAAGGTTCAAGCTCGTTAAAAAATAAACCCGCATTGAGCAGTTTTAGCACATAGTTCAAGCTCGTTAAAAAATAAACATAAGACATGAGAAAATGTTTCCACCCGCGTTTAAGCTCGTTAAAAAATGAACTATTCCCCGGTAAATAACCACCGTGAATGTAGTACTTCAGCCATTAAAGCCTTGGTCGTGTTTGCACCGTCACCTCCACTTTTTCATTGGCCGATCATTCACCTCCATTTGATTGTTTACCCATTTTGAGGAACAGCTGCGAAGAGTGATTTCATTAGCCATCCTTGTGACACTGCCGTGATTGGAAAATTCCAAACCTTACCTAGAATCAGTTGCTACCCGTTTTATCACTCATTCCTCAAAAGACGAGTCTCCTTTAAGCTCTTTTCAACTGACTTGTAAAATATGAAAAGATTTTCGAGTCCTTGGCCTTCCAGCTCGTTAAAGGGACAGGAAGTGCTATCCCTCATCTAGATTTTAATCTTTTTTGGACCTGAGGGATTATTGCACAAAAAGATCGAGCGCTTGTTTTGTTCTGCTCGTTAAAACTATCGAAAATTCATCCCTTCTGTATTGTTTTATATTTTTTCGGACTTAAGGGATTAGATGACGAAAAAGGAATTTTGGAGTTACCTTTACGTTCCTTTTCATACTCTCTAAAATTGAAAAGGACCGAGTTATCTTTGTCGTTAAACTCGTTAAAAAGATTAATAGCGACAAACTTGTCTTTAGACGAGAACGAGTTTCACTATCGCTAGGCTCGTGAAAACATAGCGATGGGTTTGTCCGAAGGGCAAATTATAGAACAAACATATGTTATCCTCCTCAAGCTTGACAAAAATGAAGAGGTACTGGTCAGCAATGACTGGGGAAAATTGGGAAGAAAACTCAAAGAATCTTTATTGGTAGCAAGTCGCTCTTGAACATGACACTTCCACTCCGTGTCCGAGTCGGGTTGGGTTGTTTCATTCACCGGTCACATCACCATGGTCACGCCATACCATCCACATTTGGGGTTAATGCTACCAATCCATCACATCAGTGTCACCGATATGTTCAAGAGAAGTCATCCAGAAAAGTCACCTGTGTCTCACCCACTACCATACATTATACTCCATTCTTTCATGACCGCCACCCTGAACCGTATATCATCAGATCGTTTTCACCTCCATCAAAATCATTTGCTCCATTCCGTGTCATTGATGTGGGATTCATTAAGGACCTCCTGTGACGGATCACTTCCTGTCGACATCAGCTCATTATCCAAGAAGTTGATCTAGGAACACCTCATTCAGTACTTTGAAGCTTGCATGCCTTAATGACAAGTTTCTCACTTCCGGCGACAGGTTTACATCAATGGCCTTCGACCGAAAGAATTTGTGTGGTGTTCGACGCCAAGTCCTTTATTCACACCACGTGGATTGTACTGCAGTACCTTGAGGATCATTATCATTATCAGTGATTCCTCTCGCGCTTGTTAACAGTTTACATCATTGACTGGTAATCAAACGATGTCTTTCCATGTTCGACTTCAAAACATTTCTCACATGGATCGACTTGTACTTCGAGTAGATCGGACGAGATTGAAGACCCCGGATCTAGTTTCACCCATCCAGACTGCGATATATATTCAGGGAAATAAAGACATCAAATGTACAACATTGCAGCACAGATAATCATCCTACCAAAAGGATGATGGCTCTATCAGAATCATCAGTCTACACTCAGACGATTATCTGTCCTATGTACATGAAAATGAATTTATAAAGCTGAGCATGGGAATGCCCGCCTCAGCTAGATCATGAAAACATTATGAATATACTGTATTGTATTGTATCTTATTACAGGTCTCCTCCCAGCATTGAAAGAACTTTGGATCCTCATAATAAAGCATTTCACCCAACACCAAAAGGTTAACGGCCTCATACTTTAGGGGGAAATTGTTATAGACATTTTTGTGCCTTACAACTCCAAGCATGAAATGTCCATAAACCAAGGGCTCCTAAGTCCCTAAAAGTGTTGTTATAACCCTAAAGGAACAAGGTCAACAGATTACAGCTTCTCCCAGAAGTTCTCCACCAGAAACTGCTCAGAATAAGTCAAAACATGATCATTTCAGCTGCTCCACTGGCTAGGTGCGTTGCATTGCACCTAAATACACTGTGAGGGTGCGTTGCATTTCAAAAGTCCCTTCTGTGGGGTGCGATGGGCGAGAAATGACAAATGGCAGTGTAATTCCGCGAGGTGGAGAGACAATGGAAGCTTCCAGAATCTTCTCTTGTGACACTTGCCTCACTGAATTCGACCAAGGATGAGTAAGAGGCCTTCAGTCTCCAAGTGGAAGCAAGAACTGACAGAGAGAAGACACTAATCAAATCACAAGCTGACTCATCCTCCTTACAGATATCTATATATGGATCCCTCATCCCAGAGATCCAGAGGCTGGAATTTTGCATATTGTAAGGAATTGCTGTTGGTTTTTGAGACAAACATCAGGGTACTGGGTGATCCATGCTTTGTTTGAGGTGAAGAGGGGATTCTTTGCTGGGAGGTTGATGCTGGGTCAGGAATCACTGGGTGTAACTCCTCCTGGATCTTTTCTTGTTTATCAATAAAAACTATTTGAGTTTTTCCTCCATGCTTTTGTATCATTGATGCTTGTTACATTTGTATGGTTAACTTAAATCTGATCCTAAGTTGTTTATGAATATAGATCCATGTCTTTATATAGTGTTCTTCTTCTGTGAACTTACAGGTACTTTGTGAAGCTGGGCAAGTAAGGGAGCAGGTAGCTGGAGACTGTCAAAGAAGAGAGGGATTGGATCAAAGGATTAGTGCAAGACACAGGTTGGTTCTTTCTATTCCTCTCTATCTATAGTTCATAAAGGAAATACAAAAGTAGTTTTTCTCTGTTTGTTTCTAAGGCAGCTGTCACACCTTAGTGGGATAGAGTAGTTCTAAATAGACACTTTTCCCTGTAACACTCCTAAGGGAGAGGTGTGCAATTCCAATAGAATATTTTGTTTGAGTTGGGAATTCTTACAAAGGTATAAGCAATCTTTGTACCATAATTAATTATTATTCTAGCTAAATGTATCAGATGTACTAGGATCTTGCTGCAACTTTTGAATGAGTGCTCATACTTCTTCATCATTCTTCCAGTCATCCCTTGCTTCGGTTATCCAATCTTGTTGGATAATAGAAATGGAACAAAGCAATGCTTCCACATCTTCATCCTTTCTTGAAAGTGTATTTGCAACAACATTTTGCTTCATTTTTTTGTAGATGATTTCAAAGTCATAACCCAACATCTTTGTGACCCATTTTTGTTGCTCTTTTGAAGATAATATTTGTTCTAAAAAGTATCTAAGACTATCATGATTTGATTTTACCTTGAAGTGCCTTCCCATTAAGTGAGGTCGCCATTTCTTAAGTGCATGTAGTATTGCAAACATTTTCTTCTCATAAATAGCTTTGTGTAAATACTTTCCATTGATTGGATGACTTTCAAAAGCAATGGGTATTCCTTCTTGCATTAAAACAACATCAATTCCATTTCTTGAAGCATCACATTCCATAATAAGGGTTTTTGTGAAGTCTAGCGTCGCTAAGACCGGTGCTTGGCCCATTACCTCTTTAAGATGCTCAAAGGCTTTAGTTGCTTATGGAGTCCAAGAAAATGCATATTTCTTCAATAATGTTGTTATAGGTACTGCTATTCTACCATAATTCTTAACAAACTTTTGTTAATACCCCGTCAACCTGAGAAATCCTCACAAATGCTTTATGGATGTGGGCATTTTCCGTTCCTTAATGGCTTTAATTTTGTTAGGGTCTACCTTAACACCCTAATGAGATACAATATGACCCAGATATTCCACCTTCTGTACTCCAAAGAAACATTTCGAGGTTTTTGCATATAATTGTTTCTCCTCCAATAGCTTGAGCATCCTGTCAACATGTTGAATATGATCCTTCCTAGACTTCTTGTATATTAATATATCATCAAAAAATACTAACACACATTTTCTAAAGAAGGGTTTGAAAATGGAATTCATCAAACCTTGAAATGTAGAAGGTGCATTGATAAGGCCAAAAGACATGACCAAAAATTCATAATGACCCTCATGAGTTCTAAATTATATTTTCAGAATGTCTTCTGTCTTCATTCTTATTTGATGATATCCTGAACAAAGATCCAACTTGGTGAAGTAAATTACTCCATGTAATTCATCCAATAATTCATCAATGATAGGAATGGGAAATTTATCTTTAATAATGAGCTTATTGAGCTCCCTATAATCTGGACACATGTGCCATGATCCATCCTTCTTGTGCACCAATAATACTAGAGCAGAGAAAGAACTTTGACTAGGTTGAATTATACAAGCCTCTACATTTCTGCAACTATACATTCAATCTCACTCTTCTAAATATCTGTAAGGACTGAAGTTTGGAGGAATACTTCCTGGAATCAAATGAATAGCATGCTCATGATCATGAATAGGCGGGAGGCATTTGGGAGTCTCAAATACTTTGGAATGATTGTCCAAGACTTTTTGGAGGTCTGGAGAAATAAATGATTTCGATGTTTGAACTTCCATTGAACATAATTACGAAATTACACCCCATTGTTCTTTCTTTAGAAGCTTTGTCATGCCATTAGAGATGATTATCTTTTCTAATTTCCCTACAATACCCCTTAATTCAACTTCCTTTCCTTTCAAAAAAAAATTCAAGAAAAGTTTTTGAAAATTAAAAGCTATCGTACCCAAAGATTGTAGCCATTAGACTCTTAGCACAACATCAACACCACCCATTGGAATGGAAAGCACTAGACTATTCAATACATATTATCCCATGGATAGCTTGATATTATGGCACTTTCTAGAGCAATTTACTGTTCCTCCACTTGCAACCATCACTTGACACTCTGGTGCTGGATATAGGAATCACTTTAATTCCTTGGCTAGCTTACAATGAATAAAATTATGGGTACTACCAAATCCATTAGGGGAATTTTGAGGTCTCAAATGGGCCTTCTAAGAAAAATGTACAGCCAAAAAAAACTTTATAAGAACCAATAGGATTCAAGATAATGATGTCAACCATGGGGGATGATTCACAATTTTTGGAGTAAAAAAGTAAAAATAATAAAAAATAATAAAACTAAATTTTGAACTCGTATTTTCAGCATATCTCCCTAAGGTTTTACTCAAATTTTGAGTGGGAGTACTCATTGGATGTAAAATTTAATTCCTCATCCAAGGAGTACCCATGTTGCATACTTTCGATGGACCCTACTACACGAAAAATGAGAAATACATCCAAAAAAAATACATGATTGCAATCACGTTTTTCATGTATTTCTCATTTTTCATGTAGTAGGGTCCATCAAAATCATGCAACATGGGTACTCTTTGGATGAGGAATCAAATTTTGCATCTAACGAGTGTTTCCGCTCGAAATTTGAGTAAACCCATAGGGAGATAAGTTGAAAATACGAGTTGAAAAAATAGTTTTTTTCTTTTTTCCCTCTAAAATTTAATGATGTAATCTAATCTTATTTTATTATTTCCACTATTATTTTATAATTTCCTTAGGAGGCCCATTTTAGACCTCAAAATTCCCCTAATGAATCAACATTATTACCCTTTTCTTCTTGATATGTCTTTCTATCTTGAGAGTTTGATAAGTGGCAATTCCTGCCAATGCATTACAACATATGGTCAGATTCATTTCATCTTTCTCTGGGGTTGGTTCCTAGCGTATATCCTTTTGTTTTGATGTTTCTTGTTCCTTTTTTTCTCCTCTTCACAATCAATGTAAAATCATTTCTTCTCAGCACACTTATGACCTTTAGTGTATTTGCTGTGACAACTATAATAAAGCCTTTTTGCTCTTTTTTATTCCAATTGTTGTGGTGTCAACCTTGTAGCTTGTGGAAGGCTAGGAGCAACCACACTTCCATATTTATAGTTGTGAGTTCTAAGCTTCCTTGTTGCCATAATTTTTCTTTCAAATTTTCTTGCCAACTTGAATTCCTTCTCCAATGAATCAGGTTACCAAACGTGAACCTCATGTTGGATGTTATCCTTTAGAGTCCCTATGAAGACATCAATCATATGCGCATTTGGAATATCATTTACCCTTATATTCAATTTTTGGAAGTCCTCAATGTGCTCCAGTGTTGAACCCTTTTGTTTGAGATTTATTAATTGGCTAAAAAAAATGTAAACTTTGAAACAGGAACTGATACTGTTACCCGTTTTGTAGAGATAACAAAAAAGTGACCCGATTTTGAAAATGGGTGATGCAGAACACACATGTTTTTTTTAGAGCATAGCTTTTTGCACTTTCATTTTTTTATGTACATTGCGTTTTAGAATGGTAGTGATTTTCATGCTAATTTTAAAAAATGGTTATTCTACATCACCCTTTTTTTAAAAGACCTATTTTTTAACTTTAAATTTTCTAATGTATGAAATGTAAATAATTATTTCGTAACCCTTTTTTTAAAAGACCTATTTTTTGACTTTAAATTTTCTAATGTATGAAATGTAAATAATTATTTCGTAAATTTAATAATTTTGGAAGTGGTCTTTTTCTTCATATTTTCTAGTTTTTATTTTTATTTTTTTTGTAGTGGGGTTTTTATTGATTTGCATATTTAAAGAAGAAGGTCGATATTTTGCATTTTCGATATTCTACATATTTATACATCATTAATTAAATTTTCAATCCACATGAAATAATTGTCTCTAAAAAACAAATATAAAAATATATATAAAAAAGACAAAAATAAAAAATAAAAAATGTAAAAAAAAATTATCTCATAAACCATAAAAGAATTTGGAAAAAAAACAAAATTAAAAAAAAAAAAAAAATAAATAAATATATATATATATATATATATATATATATATATATATATATATATATATATATATATATATATATATATAATTATAATTAAGTAAGTAAATATTGATAAATTAAAAAAAATATATATTAGCAAAAACTAGGAAAAAAAATTTAAATTAAAAACAAACTAGTTTAAAGAAAATAAAAAACTAGTAAAATTAATATTAAAAAAACAAAAAAATAAAAAATGTAAAAAAAAAATTATCTCACAAACCATAAAAGAATTTGGAAAAAAGAAACAAAATTAATCACACCCACGCCCTCGCCCGGTGGTGGCGCGACCGTGGGCCCACTAACTTTTTTATTTTTATTTTTTTTAATAAAAACATAATTTTTATTAAAAAAATTTAATAAATTTTTAAAATATTTGTTTAATAAATAAAATAAAAAAATAAAAATTTGTTTAATATTATTTTTTAAAATTTCTTAATAAGCATATTTATAATTTTTTTTTGGGGTACATTAATTAAAAAAAAATTTAATAATTTTTTAAATTTATATCAAAAAATTAAATTTGTTTTAAGAAAATTAAAATGTTTTTTATGATGTGTATTTTGAAATAAGTAAATTTATAAAAAAAAATTAAAATTTAATTTTTATTAAAATATTTTAATAAATTTTTTTATTAATTTAATTTTTATTTAATTTTTTTAATAAATTAAAATTTAATAATTTTTTTTCCGAGGAAAAAAGCAAAACTTTTTATTAATGACTATAAAAAGTTTTTGTACATATTGTTCATGAGCCATGCAATGGCTCATAAAGGTCCCAATCTGCTCAACCCATAGGGAGCTATTCTGCTGTTATAAAAATCTGTAGGAGTCTTCCTCCCGGGAGGATGCAAAGTCAGTATACAAACATGACATAAAGAAACCTGGGGTCACCTTCTACGAAGGGTAAACAACCCCATACTACATCAAAAAGAATGTAAATGTCTGTTATCCAGTGATAAAATAGCAAAAAGGAATATATATAGGCTGTTATCTGTATGCTATAAACCGGAAAAAGAAAACTGTAAAGTAAAATATATACAAGAGCAAAATCAGATAACAATATCTGAGAGAAAAGCTGTCAAAAATGTAGTTATAAACTGAGATCAAAGAGGCTGTGCATATGGAGGCTGATCTGTTCTGTAAGACTGTCCCTGTCTGGTCTCTTCTATTGCCCAGCTGCCCGGATCCTGTTGTAGACCAGCTTTAGAAAGCTGATCTGCCTCTTCGTTCCTGTCCCTGTATATATGGCAAATTGTAAACCTGTTAAAATAAGTCTTCAGATAAGAAATTTCTTCAACAATTGTTTTCAAAATCTGGTTTTGACAAGTTGCAGTTCCATTGACCCAGTTAATGACATTTAGTGAATCTCCAAAAATCTGAATGGTGTTGATGTTTCTGTGATGAAGCCAGCATAAAAGGTATCGTAAGGCCGAAAGTTCAGCAAAGTTGTTTGTGCCTGTACCCAACCCAACAGAAGCTTTTAAAGAATGTTCCGAATTGATGTGTATGCACAGTCCTGCACCAGCTCTATTATTTTGGGAAGCCCCATCAAAGTATCCACACGGTATGCCCTCCTGAATATTGATATGTAATTGTTTTGATTTGGGTTTTTTGTCCTCGGGTGGAGGCAAGGCTGAATAAATGGCTGAGATATTAGTGGCTATAACAGAAGAAAGTGTATCCTTATCTTGAAACAGGCTCTTGTTTCTGGCAAGCCAAACTCCCCAACAGAAAATAAGGGGCAGGTTCCTCATATTCCCTTCAGGATAGGATTTCCACCATTTCCTCCAAGCCACATCCAAAGGATCATGCCCCCACTGTGCTTTTACCTTGAGAAGAGCAGTGACCTCCTCCCAGATCTTCCTTGAGAACACACAGGTGGTGAAGAGATGGCTGGTAGTTTCCTCATCAGATTTACATAAGGGGCATCGCCCTGGCCCAACTAAAAACCTTGTCTGTAATGTTTCCCATGTTGGAACCTTCCTTTTTAAGATGCACCAGAGAAAGAGCCTAGACTTGGCAGGGCATTTTAATTTCCATATATCTTTGGCCCACCAATCCGGAACTCCCCAGCCTTTCTTTCCCATTAGAAAAGAATAACCATCTTTTGGGGAATACTCCCCGGAATTGCTTTGTGCCCATAACAAGCAATCAGGTTCCTCCTTAATCCTGACATTAGATCTTTGCAATTCTTTAATGAAACCCGCCCATTCATTCTTCCATCTAATGTTTAACCCTAATTCTTCATCATCCTTCCATGCCTGTCCCCAGATAGTGGACTGGCCCACTCTTTCCACCTGATTTAGTGATGAAATACCTTTAGAATCAAGGTGTCGAAGAAGCCCTGGGGATAAAGCAAAAGCTTCATTGCATCCTATCCAAGGGTCTCTGCCAATCCTGATCTGTCTCCCATCTCCCACCTTCCAAGCTAATCCTTGCTCAATCACTGAAAAGGCTTCCACCGTGGCCTTCCAGACTACTGAAGAATTTTTTACCTTCTTGTTTTGACTCCGGATCCACTCTTCCAAAGGCATTGGATCTATGTACTTCCTTTTCACCACCCTTGTCCACAGGTTTTCCATGGTTATTAGTCTCCATCCTGATTTTGCTGCTAAAGAGATGCTAAACTCAGGGAGTCGTTTTATCCCCCATCCTCCCCATTCTTTAGGTCTGGCTACTTTGTCCCAAGCTACCCATGGTAAACCCGAGGAATCCTTTGTTCCTGCCCATAGGAATCTGCAACAGATTCTTCTAATTTTCTCCATTACTCCTTTGGGAATCCAAGTTAGGGCTGCCCAATACACTGGGATGGCTAATAGGACTGATTTAAGAAGGGTCAATCTACCAGCTCTGGACAGCCATCTAAAGCTCCAGTGAGATATTCTGGATTCTATCTTTGCTATGAGCCAGTTCCAATCATCTTTTTTGTAGGCAGCTGGCTTTAACCAAAAGCCCAGATATTTGAAGGGAACTTCCAGGGGTTGACTAGGGAAAGGAAATAGTTCAGCCATTTGATTCCTTCCCCTTCTTTCAAAATCTGCCATACAAGCTTGTGATTTCCCAGAATTAATCTGCATTCCAGTTGCTTTTAGAAATAGATCAAAGATACATTTTAATTCCTTTAATTCACTACCAGTACCATTGGTGAAAATCAAGATATCATCAACGAAAAGAAGGTGAGTGATGTAGAGATTAATTGCTACCTCGATACCTTTTACCTTTTCCTCTCTTCTGGCTTTGTGAATCAGTCTACTGAGCCCTTCTGCCACAAGGAGGAACAGGAGAGGGGATAAAGGGCACCCTTGTCTGAGACCCCTCTGGCTGTTAAAGAAGGAGGAGGCTGCTCCGTTGACCAGTACAGCAAAGCTAACATTTGTGATGCACCCCATGATCCAACTGACGAAAGGATAGCTGAAGCCCACATGTGTTAGTAGCATCCTTAGATATAGCCAGCTGATCCTATCATATGCTTTGGAAAGGTCGATTTTAAGAACAGCTCCCTTCTTTTTCTTCATTTTGATACTGTGGATAACCTCCTGGGCTACACCAATGGCTTCATGTATCTGTCTGCCATCCAGGAACCCAAATTGTTCCATTGATATATTTCTTGACAGAATTGGTGCAATTCTGAGAGCTATAACCTTTGAAATAATCTTGTAAATGCAATTACATAAAGAGATAGGTCTAAAGTCTTCAAAACTGTCCGGCTCATCCTTTTTGGGGATAAGGGCAATAAAAGTAGAGTTAAAGGGTCTGTAGACAACTCCTTTCAGCCTGGACTCTTCAACTACTTCAGTTATCTCTGCTCCAATCTGTTCAAAAAAATGGAGGAACAGTTCTATAGTCCAACCATCAGGGCCTGGACTTTTGTCTTTGCCCATAAGCTTCATAGCTGTTTCAATCTCCTCCTTAGTAACCGGAATTGTAAGGTCTTCTGCTTCATCTTCCTCAACGAATCTAGGAAAACTTTGCACAGTTTTGAAGACTTCTGCAATAGTAGCCTCCCCCGGGTCTGCAAAAATATTTTGAAAATGTCTTTTTCCTAAGCCAGAAAGCTCTGGAAAGGAACTGACTTCTCTCCCTTCTTCATCTTTAAGGTGCCAGATAGTATTTGAAGATTTCCTTCCTTTTGCAAAATTATGGAAAAACCTAGTGTTCTCATCTCCAGATTTTAGCCAAATTGCCCTACTTTTAATCCTCCACTCCTCTTCCCTTTCCAACAGAAGTTTGTTTTGCTGCTTTTCTAATTGAAGGATTCTGTCCTTTGAAACTTGTGAGGAGTATCCATCTGACTCCATACTCTCCAACTGCTTCAGCTCCTCCCTTATACTGATCAACTCCTCATTTTGTTTTATTTTCCTGTCCTTTGCCCAGGAAATTGTAGCTTTCTTCAATCTTTTTAAATTCTCCATGAATAAAAAACATTTATCCTCTCCAGCATTGAGATCAGGGTGGTTCCAAGATTCTTTAAACAGATTGCCATAAGTAGGGTCTTGGAGCCATGCAGGATTGAACTTAAAAGGAGCCGGGGGTTTGTGAGGAGGAATAGATATGTCTAAGAAAATTGGGAAATGATCTGAATTCCCTATTTCCTCCACCCACTGTCTGATCAAAGGAGCTTTTGAAGATAATGACTCCGTTAACAGAAAGCGATCTATCCTTTTGGCAATCCGTCCTTCTCCTATCCTGCGATTTCTCCAAGTAGGTTTAATCTTAATTGGGGAGGGATCGATTAAATTTTTCTCCGTAATGAGGTTATAGAAAAAATCAGTAAGGGGATCTTCTCTCGCAGATGGGCCCCAAGCTTCAGCTCTACCCATAGAAAAATTTAAATCACCTCCCATGATCATCAAGTGTGAATTCATAATAGATTTTGTCATCAAATCTTCCCAGAAAGATTCCCTGCCCTGACATGGCCCATAGATATTTACAAGAGTGATGGCAAAAGAGAAGTCTGGGGATATTATCTCCATACCCAAAACATTTTTCATCCCCCAGTGATTTAAGACTTTAACCCGCCCTTCTCTGTACCCGATTGCAATGCCCCCCGAATGGCCAGAGGCATCCATAGCAATGAAAACCCACCCAGGCAGAAGGGTTTTAAGCATAGGTTCAATCTCAGAAGCCTTCCCCAGGGTTTCTTGTAGAAAAATAACATCTAATTTAGAATTAGTTATCCAATCTTTCAAGGCCAGTTTTTTAGGTTTGCTGGCCAAACCTCTGCAATTCCAGGATGTCAAGATCATTTAATAACACCCTCTGGGGGGTGTATTGCTCTAAGAACCCCCGTGATCGAATGTTGTTTTCCATCTGCAACATCCAATTTGGCTTTTAGCTTTGCCTTGGATATGTCTGATTTCCTTCCTCGTTTGTTTTTGGAACTGTTTTGTAAATGTATTGGTCCCAAACCACCTACAGACCCCTGACCCTCATGGTTCCCTCCCGATGACCTCAGGTTATAAGGGCATGGTGGTCGGGTTACAGTGAGTGAAAGAGGAGGCCATTTGTCTTCACAATTTATATCCAGGGACGGTAAAACTTCGGCTATGGTTTCCACACTTGGACATGTCATTGTATGATCCATATTATCATCATTAATATTATCTTGCTCTTGGTTTGATAAAGAAACAGTATTTCCATTAACAGAGTTTTGTTCTGGAGGATTAAGAGAAGGAATAGGAGTCCCGGAAGACATACCCTTTTCCGGTTCGTCGATTAGAACTTGTTTTGTATATTCTTTCTCAACGAACTCTTCCACCGCTTCCGCTTCTGTATTGGTCTCCTCCACAGCTACCTCCGGATTCATGTCATTTACCACAGCATCCTCCTGAGTTTGAACTCCTTCGTCCTCTGGCTCCTTTACAATCTCCTCTGTCTCCATATTCTTTGGTACTTGTGTTTCCGGCATTTCGTGCTCCATCGTCAACTGAACCTCTGCTTGTGCATTATCTCTATTAGCTGTAGTCCTTCGGAAATGTCGTCTTCTTCTCATCTGTGGGCAATCTTTTGCCAAGTGCCCATACTCATGGCACCGATGGCATCTGAATGGCAGGTATTCGTAGTCTAATATCTGCTCGTATACATAGTCATCGAATTGAAGGTTGATTTTTTGTGCCAATCCTCCACTCGGGTTGAGCATGACAAGAATGCGTGCTATTGCCCTGTTCTTCGATGTCAAATATGTCATATCCGCTTCCAGATAAGCCCCCAACCTGTTTCCAATAGTTTTGAATACTTCCTCTGTCCATAGAAAAGATGGTAACCCCGGAGCACGCACCCAAACTGGAAACTCGTCCGTTCTCTCCTTTATTGCATCAAATAGAGGGTTCCATTTCTTTAGCAGAACTGGAATGTTCCCTATGTGCCAATTTCGCTGAAGCACCCAATCTGCCGAATCTCTATCTTCGAATCGAAGCTTAAACCATCCCTTTGCAAGTACTAATGCTTCAAACTGTAAAGGGCTATCTGTTACGAAGCATTTCTCACCCCAATCTTGTAGAAAATCAGAAGTGAATTTCTTACCTCTGGCCCTGCCGACCAAGGTACAGTCTGCAACAGCTAGGGCTTCTACCATGGACACCTCCATCCCAAGGATCAAATTACCTGCAATCGCCTGAGATCCAATGGGTCTCTGCGGCTTCCTTTTTGCCCCTTTGTATCTACACTCTTCCTCCGGCGTTCTTATGCCTTCTCGTCCATCGTTCCTCGCATGTGTTAACTGTGCAGTGCCCAAATGGGGTTCTGACTCCGGCTGAGACGGGATCTGACCCAAGAGCCCCGATTCGCCATTCCCAGAGGGGAAGAAATCCGACTCCAGCCCATCATAACCTACCTGCCCCCCTACTGTAGAAACTCCGGGATCCCTTGCTGAAAAACCTATATGGTTTTGGGTTTCTCTTGGAAGGGAAGCCCTCGAAAGTGAAGTAATAACTCCTTGAGCCCGAGTATGTACATTGCCTGCCGTAAGCCCTAAGTGGGAGATATTTCCTAAACCCTTCGAGGCTGTAAACCGTGAAATCGGAGATTTCCCTTTTGGGTCAGTGGACAGACCACCCACATTCGCTCCTCCCGGCACTATTGCTTTCGCGACTTGTATGGGGGTTCCCTCTGAGCCAGAACTGTGTACCCCGTGACCCGAATCCTTACCATGGGGCAAAACCTGTTGGGTTTCCACCTGTGATAACGCCTCCAGACTTGGAAGTTCAAAGGGTCCAAAGTAATGTTCAACGTTGTGTTCAGTGACATCCTTCCCCCACATGGTGAGGAGGTCTTCTACATCCGGGTCCAGTGCTAACAACTCGGCGGGGTTAACCATGGTTGGGGCCGTTCCAATGCAACCGACAGTCAAAGGAGGTAACCTTCACGGGAGACTTATTGTTGTAAACGGAAAAAACTGGCGGATGAGGGTAACAGTATGGAGATTAAACTTACAAAACAAGAGCATTTACCAAACTCGTGAAACCTCCACCTGCCAGTTGACGAAGCTGAAAGGTATTTCCCCGCGACGGCAACTGTGCAGAGCTTCTGACCCGTTCACCTAACCGAGACCTGTGCGCGGTTCCGCCCTCTGCCCAGGTATCGAAACCCTGACCAGCTCCATCATTCATAGCAAAGCAACTCCATGGTAGAGTCCATGCTGTTTTCATTTTTCAAAATTTAATAATTTTTATTACCACTGTTTAATGAATTTTTTCTTTCAAATAAAAAAAAAAAGAAAAAAGAAATTACATTTAAAAAAAAAAAAAAATTAATTTTTTTTTTGCTTGTTTTTAAATAAATAATGAAAATTTAATAATAAAAAAAAATTATTTATTTATTTATTTTTAAATCAAAAAGACTTTTTTTTTGTAAGTTGAAAATGTTCTTTAATTTTTTTATTTCTTTTTAATTGGAAAATACCTATATTTTTAAAATTTGGATATTTTTTTAGTTTGAGCTTATTTTTGTCTTTTTAGTTTTTTTTAGATGTTTTTAATATTGATTTTACTAGGTTTTTTTTTTTTTTTTTTTTTTTTTGCTAGTTTTTGTTAATGATTTTTTTAATCACTATATTTTTACTTACTTATATATATATATATATATATATATATATATATATATATATATATTTAATTTTAATTTTTTTTTTTTTTTTTCCAAATTCTTTTATGGTTAAACAATTTTTTTTTTAAAAACATTTTTTTTTTATTTTTTGTCTCATATATATGTATTTTTACATTTATTTTTTAAGTAATCATCATTTTCATCTTAATTTCACTAGTTTTTAATTTTCTTTTTGCTTAATTTTCCTTTTTTTTTTTTAAATCTAGTTTGTTTTTAATTTTCAATTTTTTTAGTTTTTTGTTAATGTTTTTTAATTTTCCTATTGTTACCTACTTAATTTTATAGTTTTTTTTAATGTGTTTTTTTTTTTTTTTTTTCTTTTCCCAAATTTTTTTATGGTTTACATATTTTTTTTTGTTTTTGTTTTTTTTTTTTAGATATGTTTTTTTACTATTTATTTGTTTATAATTTGTATTTTTTTTCTAGTTTTTTAATTCTTATTTTTTATAGGTTAATTTTGTTTTTTTTTTTCTTTTTTTCTTTTTTACATTTTACATTTCTATGATTGATTTTATTTTTAATGTTTGATTTTATGTTTTGTTTGTTTTTTTTTATGTTTTTTTTTTTAGTATATATTTTTATTTATGTTTTGTTATTTTTATTTTTTTTGTTTTGTGTTTTTTCATTGATTTAATTTTTATTTTTATTATTACTATTTTTTGAAATTTTAATGTTTTTTTGGGACATGATAAAATATTTTATGCTATTATTTTGAAATGTTGAAATTTCACCCTTGAAAAAAATTTGTTATCCCAACATCAACACTTTTCGTTTTGAGGGTGTTTTTTGCACAAAATTTACCATTGAGAAAAAAAAATGTTATTCGAACATCAACACTTCGTTTTAAGGGTGTTTTTTGGACAATTTTTGCACCCAAAATTGGTTTTCACTGCCATTTTTAAAACATGTTGAAAATTTACCCTGGAAAAAAAAAGGTGTTATTCCAGCATCAACACTTTTCGTTTTTAGCACCGTTTTTGATGTTTTTTTGGGGTTTTTTGGCCAGAGTTCCCGTTTTGAATTTATAGTTCCCGTTTCAAAGTTTACATTCTTTAAAGAAGGTGTTGATCTTTGTATCCTCATAATGTGCTATCATTTCCTCCGTAAAAATTGACCAAGTGACAATTTGTTTATGAGAGAAAAGTCACCGATACCATACAAACTGATTAGGTTCTAAATATAAAGTTTCGATGTGTACCTTTTATGTGTTTTTCACATTATGGAGATCAAATTATTGCTGCATATGTAGTATCCATGTTACGAAATCCTTGCCATCAAACTTCCTCATATCGATCTTTGGAATATGGTGGCTCTTCAATCCAATGTTAGAGTCTATGAAACCATGATTAACATTTCTTTTTTTCTCATCATGAGTTTCCTCTACTACCTTTTCACCATTAGGAAGCATTTCTTGTAGCAACTTTTCCAAACCTCCCTTCAAACCTTCCATGTCTTTCTTCAAATCTTCAATGTTGTCTTTCAGTTTTGCTTCTATACCATTGATGTCATCCTTCAAACCTTCCATGTCTACTTTTAAACCATTCTTGAAACCTTCCATGTCTGATTTTAAACCATTTTTCATGCCATCCATCTTAGCTTCCATTTCATTTTTTGTTACTCTTTGCCAGAGCGAAATTTGTTGCACTTGGTCTCATAATTTTGATATATCATGTTGCATTTATTCTTCATTTTCATGCGTCATAGTATAACTTTCGAGTTGCTTACTAAGTGTTTCCATTTGCTTTCTTCGGGTCATCAATTAATGATATTTATGCTTCATTATTCCCTTTAAATCACTTCAAACTAATTTTTCAAACAAAACTTATGTAAATTGTTTAAAAAATACACACATTTTTCTTGCTTTGTAGGAGCTCAATATTGAATCTATTGTATCTTAGTAATTTCATATCTCCAAGGTTTGAAATTTCGTCTTGTGGTATCCCTATGAGTCCTATTTCCAACCCCATAAGCCTGATCGAGATTGGATTCTTTAAGAAAGAGTTATGACCAATCCCCCATGATGACTTGATTATAGACTAGTTCAATAGAGTGAACTTGTAGGAAGTTCCACGTGTCATTGTTTCGACCTTCAGCCCTGAAAAAAGTACCCAACAAATTACAGTCTGTCCTATTTCTATCACTTTTTACGAATTTGAATCTGATTCTTAGGGAGAAATTTATAACGATTTTCCCAAGGCCACTTGTTTAAGATGGAATTCAAGAGCCTGCAAAAACCATAACTTCCTAAGTTCATATCTTCGAAAATATAGTGAGAAAAGATCTTAAATTCGGATACGAAGTTCATCAAGATTTCGACTCAAATGAGTTTTAATTTTAGCTTCTGAAGCTTCGTGTAAAATTTTTTATAGCAAAAATGCCACGATGGCCTATTTGAAGCAGCGAAACCCTAGAATCCAAAGCTCTGATACCAAATGTTATGCAACCAACTCATAAAATAGAAGAAGAGATAAATTGACGACTTCAAAAATAGCCTCTTCGAGGGGGAAATGTCCTTTACATTACACAAATGAACAATTTTTCGATGATACAAATGACAAAACCTCCTTTCTATATATAGGAGTCCAAGAGGTCATAATATAATTAAAGCCGACATAACAATAATAATGAAAGAGCACAAAAATAACAATAGTGGGCTTCTATGGGGCACAACAATAAAATATGGGGACTGAATAGGCACAAAAATAATAATAAGGGGGCTACACTAATAACAATGAGGGAATGCACTAGTATTATAGGGACCTAGCATGTTACAATGCCTTGGAATCTCCACCAAGCCTGGGAAGTTCGTCCTATTTCTGTCACTTCTTACGAAATTTGAATCTAATGCTCAGAAAGAAAGTTATGACGATTTTCCCAAGGTCACCTATTTGAGATCAAATTCAGGAGCCTACAAAAACCCTAACTTCTTGAGTAAATATATTTGAAAATATAGTGAAAAAATATCTGAAATTTGGACACGAGGTTCATTAGGATTTTAGCTAAAATGAGTTTTAATTTCGGCTTCTAAAGCTTCGTAGAAAAAAAGTTATAGCGAAAATGCAACGATGACCTATTTGAAGAAGCGAAACCCTAGAATCCAAAGCTCTGATATCAAATATTATGCAACCAGCTCAAAAAATAGAAGAAGAGATAGATCAAAGACTTCAAAAATAGCCTCTTCGAGGGGGAAACCTCCTTTACATTACACAAATGAACAATTCTTCAATGATACAAATGACAAAACCTCCTTTCTATATAGCAGTCTAAGGGGTCACAATATAATTAGAGCCGACATAACAATAATAATGTAAGAGCACAAAAATAACAATAGTGGGCTTCTATGGGGCACAACAATAAAATATGGGGACAGCATAGGCACAACAATAATAATAAGGGGGCTACATTAATAACAATGAGGGAATACACTAGTATTATAGGGACCTAAGATGTTACACTGCCTTGGAATCTCCACCAAGCCTAGGGAGATTTTCATGCACTAGCTATTTTGGATTGATTCATTAGTTAACTAGATGATCATTGAGCTTGACCGAAGTCGCACAACATAGCTTGACCCTTCACTAGTTCCTCCAAAAATTGGAACTAGTTTAACTAAAAACAATCGTAGATAACTAACCTTGATTACTACAAATTAGTAATCACACATGCTTAACTGAACTCTAACTCCTCCAAATCAAATTTACTGAGTAAATTGGGTGACACAATCCATGTCACATAAGTTAATATCATCCAAGTTGTCTGTTGATATGGAAATTCAAATTTTCTCAATTTAATTAAGACAAAATCAAATTGAGAATTTCTAGCTACCATTTTTAACACAAGGTCCACAACTAAAATTATATTAACCAAAAATGTATATTCTTCTTTACCTTACACTAAAACAAAATCAAATACAAATAATTTATATTTATAAAATCAAGATATAAATTGAATAAATACAATTTATTTAAATTAATTGTGTCCAGAGTAATTTAAATTAAAAAAATTCTTATATTTTCAATTTTCATGATGATGATGATGGTTAACGTCCGCTGAGACCAAATAATGGTCTATCGGACCTAATGAAACAAATTATCTATTTTGATTTAAGATTTTATTCCTATGCTCAAAAAGCTTGGAGAGAAGCCTCCCGAGCTCACTATAATTTTGACATTGTAAAAGGCTAGGAAGGTCAGTGTTGTAACAAAGATTGTGAAACTGAGATCTAATGTGGTTATACGCGGGGCACTCTAAGAGAAAGTGGTTTTCATCCTCGATGTTCTATTCTTACATATATGGCAGATCCTTTCTGTCCATGGCGTTTTAGGAACTGCCCAACAACCTGTTTCACTATGGAGCTCATGAGAATCTCATAACTAGTGAGATGTGTAATTTATTTAATTTATAATATGCAGTTGATATATAAGATTTTAAAAACATCAATAACAAAGAAAATTGTAAAGTGGATTATAAATAAAATATTTCAACACTTTAAATTTTTCTATGTTTTAAGTATGCACATTTTTTTTTAAATATCAGTGATTTTCATGTCATTTTGAAAAGTGTTGATGCAGCATCAACCCTTTTTTTAGCTTATTTTTAATACTTTTAAATTTTTTGACATATTAAATATGAATAATTTTTTTTAAATATTGGTGATTTTCATGAGGATTTTGAAAAGCATCAACATTTTTTAGGCATATTTTTGACACTTTAAATTTCTTATGTCTTAAGTATGCACAATTTTTTTTAAAGGTCGATTATTTAACTATTTTTTAAGTTGTTTTATTCCTCTTCTTGTTTTTTGTTCTAAGATGTTTGTTTTTAAGTGTTTTCTAAACTTGGCTTTTTTTTTTTCTTTCCAATGATTTTTTATAATGAGATTTTTAATTTTTTTGTAAAGTTTAAAAAGATAATAATAAAATTAATATTTTGTCAGGATTTTTTATATATTTATATATCATTGATTAATACTTTAATACACATAAAATAATTGTCACTAAAAAATAATAATTTCACACTCGACAAAAAAATATACATTTTGCATATAGATACAATTAAAAAAATACGTGCTTCGGGACCTTTCGCTAAAATTGACATTTATGAAAAAATTATTTTTTTTTTTTAGAAAAATAACAAATTTTATGAATTTTATATTCAAAATGATGACTTCTTCTTCTTTTTTCAAAATAAATGATTTAGATAACATTTTAAGTAAAAATAACAAAAAAAAATAAAAGTAAAAAAAAAGCATTAAAAAAAAATAATTAAAAACATAGAAAAAAAATAAATAAAAAATACAATTACATTAAAAAAATATTTATATTAAAAAACATAAAAATAAATATTTTTTAAGGTAAAAAAAAAAAAAAAAAAACAAATTAAAATAAAAATTAAAAACATTAATTTAAAAAAGTTAAATAAGTAAACATTAAAAAAATTTAAAAATTTAAAATAAAAATAAAATACAAATACAGATGCCACCAAACCCCTTAAACCTGCCCGAGGGACCATACGCGAGGTGGTTTAATTAGTTTTTAATGTTTTTTATTTACTTTTATTTTTTAATTGGTTTTTTAGTTTTTATCATTTTATAAGATTTATTTATTTATTTATTTATTTTATTTTATTATTACGTTTTATTTATTTATTTTAATGTTTTATATTTTTTTGATTTTTTTAATTATCTAATTAGGCTTTATTTTTTTGTTTTTGTTTTTTTTTAATTTTTCTTAAATTATGTTTTTTTGGAATATTTTCTTTTTTTTCTTATATATTTATATATATAATTTTGTTGTTAAATTTATTTACTTTTTTTTTTAATAAGTTAATTTGTTTCTTTTTTACATTTTTTTTTTATGTTTGACTCTTTTTGTCATTTTATATTATATTTTATATATTTGATGTTTTTTTTCGTTTTTTATTTTAGTTTTTGTGTTTTAATATATATTAATATTTTTATTATTTTTTTAAACTTTTTTTTTTGCAGTTTTAATATTTTTTTAAATGTTTTAACTTTTATTTTGTTTTGTAATTTTCATTTTTTTTTAGTGTTCAAGACGATCTTTGACTAGCAACCCGATCCCATTATGTGTCAATTTGATAGTTGATTTTAAAGTTTTTGTTATAATGGATCGAGCCTGTCCCCATAATGTGTCAATTTCATAGTTGGCTCTTAAGTTTTCATTGTAATGGATCGAGTTTGCCTACACTGTGTGTCTATTTGGTGGTTGATTATTAAATAATTGTTGCATTGTGTCAAATTGTCATAAACTAAGATTTTAAGATAGCTATACTTTTAGTCTTTTTTTTTTAAATTACTCTTAGTATAATGACTCTTTCATTTAAGTGTTCATTTTATAAAAAATTAGTCATATAAAATTTCTATTATACCATGGTTGAAATATGTCGAAAATTTAAGGGTTTTTGTAGTGGGGATCTTTGGTTTTAATTCCATGGTTGAAAAATTGTCAAAATTTTAAGGTTTTTTTTGAGTCATGATATTTTATCTTTAATGCTATGGTTGAAAATTGTTATAACTATTTTATTTTTAACAACATAGCTTGAAATTGTTGGAATTTTAAGGCTTTTCATAGATGTGATATTTTATCTTTAATCGCATGCTTGAAAATCATTGGAATTTCAAGGTTTTTCAGAGTCAAGATATTTTATCTTTAACGTTATCGCTAAAAAGTGTTGAAAATTTACCCCCAAAAAAAAAACAATGTAAACTTTGAAACGAGAACTGATATGATTACCCGTTTCATAGAGGTAGCAAAAAGGTGACCTGATTTTGAAAAGTGGTGATGCAGAATACACTTCTTTTTTTTGGTGCATATTTTTGACACTTTAAATAATCGATATGATTATCTGTTTCATAGAGGTAACAAAAAAGTGACCCGATTTTAAAAAGTGGTGATGCAGAACACACTTCTTTTTTTTGGAGCATATTTTTGACACTTTAAATTTCTTATGTATCAAATATAAATATTTGTTTTAAATGTTAGTGATTTTCATACTGATTTTGAAACGCGTTGATGCAGCACCAACCTTTTTTTTAAAGGGCTTATTTTTGACATTTTAAAATTTATTATCTCTACTTTTCTTTTGAAATCATGATTACTTAACGAATTTTCAAGTTTTTTATTTTTATTTTTTAAATGTTGACAAAAAAAACATAAAAAAATGTAAAATAAATAAATAAATTATCTCGTAAGTCATAAAAGAATTTGGATTAAAAAAAAAAAACAAAACAAAAAAATGTAAGTAAAAATAGAAAAATTTAAAAAGACACTAACAAGAAAAACAAAAAATTAAAAATAAAATAAATTAAAAAAATAAATAGAAAATTAACCAAAATAAAATTAAATTAAAAACTGCTAAAATTAATATTAAAAACATTCTAGAAAAAACTAAAAAATAATCAAATTATAAAAAAAAAACAAAAACAAAAAACAATTAAAATTTAATATATGTATATATAGTTTCAAATTAAAAAATACAAAATACAAAAAATATTTAAAATTTATATATATATATATATATATATATATATATATATATATTTATTTATTTAGAAAAAAACCTTAAAATTTTTATATAAACATATATATTTTTTTTAAAAGAAAAAAATTAAAAATTAAAAAAATATATATTTTTTATTTTTAAAAACCCTGACACATTTAAATATATATATTTATATATTTTATTCAAAAAAAATTATGTGCATTTTTTTTAAATAAATATTTATTTTTTTTAAATATATATTTTTTATTTTAAACATTTAAAATTTTTAATACATGAATATTTTTTATTAAAAAAATTTATAAGAATTCTTTTTATGTTTTTTATAAAATAAAGTTTTGTTTTTTTGTTTGTTTATTTGTTTTTTGTTTGTTTTTTTTTTTAATATAAATTTTTTATTTAAAAAAAAAAAAAAAGTAAGCCTGCCCCATCGTCGCGTGGCCACCCGTGGTGGTGCGGCTTTGGGCAGTGGAGCTGCGCCCCCACGGGCAGCTGGGCGGTGGTGAGGCGATTCCGGGAATTACCCTTGCCACCACCCGGTCGCTCGTGGGGGCGCGACCCTGGGCAGCGGAGCTACTTGCAGCTCCTACTCCTAGGGTCATGCCCCCACTGGCAGTCGAGTAGTGGCGGAGTGACTCCTAGAATCCCCCGGCCACCACCCATGGGGGCGCAGACCTGGGCGGCAGAGTTACCGCCATGCGACGGCCCGTGGGGGCGCAACCCTGGGCAGCAGAGTCATGTCGTGGGGGCGCGACCCTGGGCAACGGACCTGCCGCTGTGCGACTACCTGGACGCCCATGGGGGCGCGACCCTGGGCAGTGGAGCTGCTCCCTGCAGTTCCGCCGCCCAGGGTCGTGTCCCCACTGGCAGCTAGGCAGTGGTGGGGCAACTCCGAGAATCACCTTGTCACCGCCCGTGGGGGCGCGACCCTGGGTGACGGAGCTGCTTACAACTCCGCCGCCCAGGGCTGTAGCGCCACGGGTGGTGACAAGGAGGCAAACTGTTTTGTTTTGTTTTGTTTTTAATAAAAAAATTATATTTAAAAGAAAATTAAATGTTTATTTTATAAAAAAAATGCTTATAACTTTTTTTAAATAAAAAATATACGGTTTTTTTTAATTGTTTTTTGGTTTTTTATTTTAATTTGAGTATATTTTTGTTTTTTTGGTTTATTTTTAAATGTTTTTAATCTTAGTTTTAGTGGTTTTTAATTTATTTTTTTGTTAATTTTCTATTCCTTTTTAAATCTAGTTTGTTTTTAATTTTAAATTTTTTTTATTGTTAAGGTTTTTTTAAAAAAATTCTATTTTTACTTATTTTTATGGTAATTGTTGTTGTTGTTGGTTTTTTTTTTTACAATTTTTTGAAAATATGTTTTTCTTATTATTTATTTGTTTTTTGTTTTTTAATTTTTATCTTTTACAAATTGATTTTATTTTTTAAACATTTTTATGATTGATTTTTTTCTTTTATTTATTTATTTATGTTTGATTTTTCTTTTTTGTCTTTTTTTATATATTTGATTTTTTTGTATTTTTTTTTAATGGTATGTTTTGTTTTTAATATATATTTTTTATTTACCTTTTGTTATTTTTTATTTTTTTGTTTGTGTTTTTCATTGTTTTAATTCTTTTTTTTTTATTGTATGTTTTTTTTATTCTTTTGAAATTTTAATGTTTTTCGGAGTTATGATAAAATCTTTTATGCCATTATTTCAAAATGTTGAAAATTTACCTTTGAAAAACAAAGTGTTATTCCAGCATCAAGACTTTTTGTTTTGAAGGTGTTTTTTGCACAATTTTTGCACAAAAAATTGGTTTTCATCGCCATTTTTAAAACATGTTGAAAATTTACTCTGGAAAAAAAGTGTTATTCCAACATCAACACTTTTCGATTTGAGGGTGTTTTTTGCACAATTTTTGTACAAAAAATTGGTTTTCACCGCCATTTTTACAACATGTTGAAAATTTACCCTAGGAAAAAAATTGTTATTCCAGCATCAACACTTTTCTTTTTTGGCACTGTTTTTCATGTTTTTTTAGGGTTTTTGGGCTAGAGTTCCCATTTCAAAGTTTACATTGTTAAAGACGTTATTCCAACATCAACACTTTTCATTTTTAGGGTGTTTTTTTGGTACAAAATAAATTAATTTTCACAGTCAATTTAAAAAATGGTTAAAAATTTACTCTGACTATATATATATATATATATATATATATATATATATATATATATATATATATAAATACATATATATATATATATATATATATATCAACACTTTTCATTTTCAAACTGTTTGTTCATATTTTTTGGGGGTTTTTTTATTAGAGTTCTTGTTTTTAGGTTACAGTTCCCGTTTGATTGGTTAATTTGTTATATATAGAGAGAGAAAGATTGAGAGAATTCTCATTCCATTAATAGTTGCTTTCTAATTCAATGTATAAGGGAGATTTGTTATTCTTTCAATACTTAATATGGATTTGATATGTTACACATTATACATATTAATAATAAAAATAATTAAATGTATGAATAGAGAAAAAATACGAGGAACATGTTTTAACATTTAAATATGGAGAACGTGAATTATAAATAAAATATTTCAATGCCAATTACATATATATTATACTGGCATAAATCCATCTTAAATTTGGATCTAACAAGCACCGAGAAGGATCAAATCTCTTTTCACTCTAAAAGAGGTTTGCACCTCAAGAGATTTGATCTCTCTCGATACTAGATCCAGAGTGAAAATGGATCTAAAATGGTTATATATAATTACAAGATGAAATTTACAATTTTTTTGAAAAAATCAAAATGTTTTAAGATATTAATTTCAGTTTAAATAATAGTTGACAATGTTAATCAAGTCGAAATGTTTCTTTTTAAGTTGTTTTTCATATTTTTAGTGTATAAGTTTTCTAAATTTTAAGGTGCCTTTTTGTAATAAATTAAAATGTTTTATTTTGATAAGAATTAAGATAAGAGATATTTTCAAATTTAGGAAATATGTAATTTTGTTAATTTAATATGATTAAGTTTAAAAAAATTAATGGTTAATTACATATATTTTTTTAAAAATTATATATTCAAATTAAAAAAATAGAATATATAAGCTTTTATAAATTCCAGTAAACAAACAACTACATAATATATTAATTCCCTTAGATGGTATGACTAGAGAAGAGTGGGGGGATGCCACCGCCCCGATTGACCAATAGGCAGGGATGCATGGCAGCACACCCCTTGTAGTTGGTAAAATAAGGAGATAGGCCACATCTGAGGCTTATCATAAATGCTTCATCTAAGGTTTTGTTTGATGGGAGAGATCACATGGGAGAGAAAGGTGGGAAAGGCGCCAAGCAAGTGGGTCTTAATGTTTATGGGAAGCGAGACCTTCAACATTGTACCAAACTTTGATTTAAGCATGCCATCACCATTAATCTATACAAAATTGCAACATGCGTGTGGAAGCCATATGGTGTAGAGGGACAACCAAATCCATGTGAGGGAGCGAAAATTAATGTATAACAGGTCAAAAATTATGTTTGTGGAGGTTTTCTGCCTAGCACAACTAGATATACAGGTGTCAATTCTAGAAGTCCAATGCAAGGAGTCGGGTCAAGAGCATATAGAGATAGTATTCACATAGGGTGATAGATTGTGGAGGAAAACATTACAGATAACTGTTGTGGTGAGGAAGATCGGTGGAAATTATAGCGTTTTGTTTGGTGAGTGTTGGCCCTCAATTTTGGTCCATTTTTGCTTAAGGAAACTTACTTAACTCTTATATTATCCATCCATTTTCCATCACATCCACCTCATTTTGATGTACTTTATGCACATTCAGGTATTTAATTTTAATTTTACAATTTCCATAAGTTTTTACGAAAATTGAATTTCAAGTGCAATTTTTGGACAAAATCAGAAATTCCCGTAATAGCTATATGGATGTCATATTTGCAGGACACCTGGGCTTGAGCTGGATACATGTATGGAAAGCTTGGGAACTAGGATTGAACTAACTCCAATTGGTTCGGTCAAAACAAGCTAAATCAGGCTCGGTCAAAGCTGGTCAAACATGACCAGTCATCCAGAAAATCCCTAGGAAATAGGGCAGTTTTATGATTTCATGGGATTGTCCATATTTTTAGTGATAGATTGGATGGATTTGACTTGGATAGATGGATATGAGTAGATATAGTTGTTAGAGATACTTTATATCAGTTTGTTTCATGATCTTCTATTTAAAGCCAAAACTTTAAAGGCTTATATATGTAGTTTTTGTATAACTTTATGCTGAGACATTTGAATATTTGAAACTAATTTGAAGAACTTGTTCTACTTCCATGTTGTTGTTCATTGGTGTGGATGAGTGACAGAAGTTTCAATAGTTGATAGCATCCTCAAGTGTGCAAGGCAAGGGTGGAGGGCCTCCACTCCAAGCTAAGTACACTTTATTGTTAATAGGCTTAATTTTCATGAACTAGTTGCTTTAGATTTGTTTACTGGTTTTGTTTTAAATTTGCTTAATTGAATTGATGTGTAATGATTTATATTGCCGATGAATCTTAGTTTGTTTATCACTTTGATAAGAAGGGAAAACAAAGTGTTCAAGTTGAATTCTCCTTATGTTTAATTAATGGATCAAAACTAGAATTCATCTTTATTGTGTTTAAGCAATTTTATGCAATTTCAGTTTTCTAACAATAGCATAATGATGAGTGAATTGTTATAAGGAATACTAGAGATCTCTTAATTTAGGAGTCTCCTTCATTGTTTATTCATGCATCTTGAGCTGTTGTTAATTAATGATTTTTTATTTCTATTCATTAAGCGATATTGTAGAAAAATGATACAAATGGATCTCTTAAGTTAAGAGCCACTTCATTTCACATATATTGCAGAAGTGAATTAGAAATTGTTTAGATAGATTTATATTTGTAATATGCACTTACTTAATTCCTTATATTTTATCTTCTAAGCTTGGCTACATCTGATATTCATACATTGTGGACATGCCTCCAAGTTTTACAAACTCGGATTGATAATAAATACTTGTGTTAATTTGTGTTAATAAATTAGCTCAAAAATGAGAATGAATCTCAACACGCTCAGTGCTCGAGGGGCCTGGGGTAATTGGGCTGCTCAAAGTGTGAAGCTTACTTGACTTAGAATTCAAGCAAGTGAGCATGCATTGAAGGTTCCAGATCTAGAGTGGCACATGCAAGTCAAAGTACCTCCTAACTCGCCTAATTCACCTCTCTCAAGGATCTATTTCATTGAATCCTGACACTTCTTAGCCATTCATGGAAACATTTAGTCCCTGTGTACTTTCTTTCTAGGACTATCCTCCTTTTTAGTTGAGTCTCTAAAAAATATGAAAACTATATATATATATCTTGTTAATGATGTTTCCTTGTGACTAAGTTGGGTTTTTTTTAGGGAAAAAAGTTACATGGTACTCTAGTAATTTCGTTCTGGGGGAAACCCAAAGCTGTTGGTAGTGGTTGAGGGGAGGACGCCTTGATAACTTCAGGGAACCACGATGGTCCATGGTGGTGCAATTGTATATATAAGGTTTTTAATTTCTTTTTCTTTGGGTGGAATTGGCTCAAGCGCGGGAGGAATTTAAATGAGTGCCTCTTAGTGGAACTGAGAAACTCCCCGGGGTTGGTGTTATCTCATACTCTCTCTAGTGGATTCTGGGATGGGAAGAAGTTTGTCCCTTACTTTTATTTATTTAACTAGAATGGAAAGAAAATATTTTCTCTCTTTTTAGGATGGAGAAGGATCTCAGATGGGGATGTTAAGTGATTGGTCTATCCTATATCCCAAGGTGAAAGGCAAAGTGTTATTTCATTCTACAAGTCTGTTGTTCTTTTCATAGAAGACCACCATATACTATTTCCTTTGGTAAAATATGCATCTTGGTTGGCACAAAATAGTTCATCATTTTCAGCTCTGGTTAGTGAAGAAGATATCGACATGTAAAGATTGAGGGGATGCATGAGAAGGGTCTCTGCATATTACGCAAAAAGAACCCATAGAGGGTATTATTTCCTTCAGGACAAGGTTGAAGGATATGCTGCAAGATACCATTACTAGACCCCCATGCATGTATAAGAAGAAATGAATTGGGTTGAAAGGGAAGTTGCGTATTAGTGATCCCCACTCTCTGATGCTGCAATAAGGGCATTAGGAAGCATGGATTCCAGACAACATATAAATGACAAACATTGTGAACCAATACATGCAGGTCATTGACCTTTATTAGATGTTGAAATTTCTACTGTTAAGAGTGTTAATGGACAAACAAGCGTCGAGGATAGATATGCTTCAGACTTTGGACCATATGCATGATCATCTGAAGCATAATGACTGCAGACTGGACACGATGGATAACACTTGGCTCACATTGAAAAACACTTGGGAATCCCTTTGACAACGCCCAGGCCTTTGACAGACCCAGTGAGCCCAATCCCTGTAGCAGGCTTGGATTTTGAGCCAATCCCATGATTATTAGGTGACTCTTGCTTTTGACTTTCTTTTTGTGAGTGATTGTGTTTACGGAACATAGCTTGGTATTGTAGTATAGGCTTGTTTTATTTTAGATATGTTAAGTTATGTTTATCTCTTATAACCCTTCATAGGGTTCATTTTTGGACATGGTCTAGTCTCCCTTGGGAGAGACTAGAATGAACTATGAAGACTTTTTTATATAATTTCATGTTTTTTAGTAATAAAATTCATCTTACACAACAAAAAAAACATAACAAAACTATATAATATATTAACTATTATTTACTTTATAAATTTTATTTTTAAAATTAAAATAATTACAAATATATACTTCATAAACATTAATTTTGATTTTTTTTTGTAATTTTGGTGGGACTACATCTTCATCGTGTCCAATATATCACCCCAATTGAGGCGGGGAATTGAACCAGTGACTTCACATCAAGGAGTACCTCAACAGAGCACCCGATCACCATCTATTCAAGATCCGTAAACTATTTTTAAAATTTTTACAATTATAATAATTTAAAATATTCTTTAATATAAAATAATTTAGAAAACAAATATATATATATATATATATATATATATAGATATAGATATATAGATATATAAAACTAACGTTTAGTTGTATTTTTTTTTTTAATTGTACTTTCTTGTCATTTATGCATTAATTTTTGTATCCTTTTTGTATTTAATATGTTTTGTCATGTTAAAATGGGGAGTACTTCGTTTATCCAGCAAAATATTTATAATATTTTATATTTTTATTAATTTTATTTAATAGTAAAAAAAAATAATTTAATATATATAGTCTTAACCAAATTATTTTTTTTATTTATAACTTTTTCTTCCTAAGCTAACTCTTATTTGGTATACTTTTCATATGGAATGTCAATTCTGAAGGGCATATAAATGCTCAAGAAATGCATACATGCGAGCCATCTTGGGCTCTTCTGCACGTAGAGACATTCATAGAACAAGGGGCAATACAATGACCTTTATGGCCATATAACCGCATTTGATATATCATAGAAGATTTCAAGTGATCATAGATCCATCATTACATAACAATATAAGCCTAGCAGGTAACAAGATTTTTATGGCTTAGTACGGTTTGATAACGAGGTAAAGTTTGGTATATTTAGGGTTTGACAAAGTTTGGGCTCTATTCTCTAAGATCTAGTCATTCATGGCTTTGATATGCTTTCCTTCTATTTTACCATTTTTTATCATTCTAGTTCACTTGGTTGTTATTCTAGGTTGGTTATTTCAAGCTATTAGGGAAGGAAAGAAACAATGGCAATTGAGATGTAATTGTTAGTTTCCTACTTTCAACTATTAATTGTCTATACCACCAAAGCTCAATAGTCTCTATCTCTGGCCCATTTCATGACTTGCATCTCAGTCTCGTCTTCTACTTTGTCGATTTACTACAAAATTCTAACAATGGAGTGAGTTGGAAAATGCCATTTGCTTGAATCTAACATGTAAGGCCTAGCATGCAACACCAACTCCATAACCAAAAGTTAATTCTCTCATAAAACTCCCCAATGCATCACTTGGACTCAATCAAACACTATGTAAGATACAAATAAGTACAACCATCACTTTTCCACGGATACCAAGGCCAATGTAGAGTTCATGTAAAATGAAATCAATTATAAGAGAAGGAAGTTCTCAAATGCTTGTTTAATGACAAAATTTAAAGAATGGGTGCTAGACAAATGACTCTCCAAGTCTAGAGATATAAAAGCCTCAAACTCATTGAGTTCTATTGGTTGAACAATGCCTTCATTTCCTAGATGGTGAAGGAGAGAGGACACTAATAACATGCCATATTGAAAAATCTAGACATCCTAAACAAGAAGTTTGAACTAGTTTACAAGGAAATCCCTGATGTAGATATCAATGTTTCAAACCCCATAAACCCCTAAGACATTCTTGTGGTTGTAGTTATCCAAGATCGAGATTCTAAAGGGAACTCCTAATTCCATCAAGTTAGATGAGAACTTAGAAGACCATGTGGACATACATCCTTAGTAGCACCCTATACTAGCTCCATATAGTTGGCTTTCCAAGTCTTTCACTGATAGGATTACAAATAAGTTGCACTAAATTCTATTTAGATATCTCTTTTTTTTGTTAGCTAGAGCCATGGAGTTTTGTGCTTGCAACCTTCACATAAAAAGTGCCTTAACAATACACTCTATAACAAAACTATTCTACACCCCATGGGTCTTTTATATTTTTATTATTTTTCTCTTTCATATTTTTAATCAACTAAATCAAACCACTTATAAACTTCTAATAAATCTATATTATTACTGGCATCATTTTGTATCAAACTCAGTACTTTTCTTAAATATTTGTGAATTTAGTTTCCCAAGTGACAATTACCAGCAATCGTATATGTACTCTATTCTATGCTGATGTTAATACTAAGTTGACTAGTTTACGATGAAAAAAATACAAAACTCCTATTTAATATATATATTAAACAAGGCTCTAGGAAGAAAATGCCGAAAAAAAGTGGTAATATCAAAAAAAAATAAAAATCGTACGTATGTGTATCGAAAATTTGGTTCATAAGGTATTCGTTTAAGGAGAAAATTACAAAAAAATAAAAATTTTACGAGTAGGTTACACCATGGCAATGTTGGTTGCTTCCTGATTCATACATTACCTTAAACTAAAGGCTCTACAAAACATCATAAAAGATGTTGAAATGAAATAGCATGCCTTAGAAATTTAGTTGACAACCATAAAAGGGTTCAATTGAGTTGAATATTGGTCATTCACCATAGGCTCCTCCTCTTGTGTAGTTGGTAGTTAAGGGCTCCTAACATCATTTGTATTAATTTTCAAATTTTTAGGACTTCCACTTGCATAGTCGATATTCATGATTTGAATGTCAACCCTTAGTTGACAAGGTATTTTTATATCATATTCAAATTAAGTTCCAACGAGTGGAGTTTTTTTCTTAAGATTTAGTTTTATAATTTCTTGGTTGTGTATAAACTCTATTACTTTGATCTATGTTGTTTGGAATTTGAAAATTTCTTGATAGAAACAATATGTGTAGTTAATTTTAGGTGTATCCATAACTACAATGTTGAGCATGTTGAGCATAGGAGGATTGATTTTTATTTATTTATTATTATTATTTTATTTATTTATTTATATTTATAAGAGAGAAAGAGGAGGATGTCAAACAATATATCCAAACTAAAATTAATTAATCATTATGTTTGTAGGAAAATAAATTCCTTTGTGGTTGCCTCATTAACATAAAAATGGTCGAATCTTAAAATTTATATATTATTATGAAATTTTTCCAAGGAAATATTTGGGCAAGTCCACCTGAAAAGATCACATCCCATCTGCTTATTAATAGAGCCTAACCCTGAGGGCATCAAGGAGAAATGACCCAGTGACCTCCCATTAATGAGGTGCTTTAGTGACAAGAACTCAACCAATTGAACCAACCCTCGAAGCTAAAAGTCTTAGCTAAAGCTTTAACCAAATTTCCTTCTAAAACTATATATATTATTATAAATTGTATCTCAAATTAATATAATTATTTTTTAAATATTTATATCATATATATTAACGATTTAAAAATATATAAATTTGAAATATAACCAATTTAATAATAAATATTTAAAAAATAATATCTATATATATATAAACATGTAAGAGTTTTTCCAAAAGTATCCACCATAAATGAAAAGGAAGAATTTAATGAGTTATTAGTCCTATGAAAGGGGCATGTCATGAAATTAAGGAAGTTTTTCTCAATTTCCTTTTCAATGGAGGGGATGGTAAAATATTTATATTTTTATTATAAATCACATGGTTAATTATATAATTTTATATTTTTATTATAAATTAGTTATTTTTTTATATTATAGGTTTTTTTTTTCATTATTACTTATCAGAATGGGTTTTAGTTTAGCTTTTTAAGTAGTAATTGTAATAGATATTGTAAAGGAAATTTCATAAGTGGATAATATATGGAAAAAGAGTATAGATGAATAGTTTGAGTGAATGAGAAATATTAATGTTCTAGTTGTTGGGTGACTGTTTCTAATTGGAATCTCTATCTTTCCTTTATCACATAAAAATTCAAATTCAAATAAAAAATAAAAAATTTAAATATCTGAATGATATCTTAACTTTTGTGCAAATATAAACCTCTGATATCTTAAATTAATCTACAAACTTGAATTCATAAAAGTTTTGTTATATTAATATCTAAACAAAACTCCAATATTAAAAACATGAGGACAAATCATCAAAGGTTTATTCCTCTAGATCAACGCAATGAAAGTCGAGAAAAAATTGATTTCATGGAACCATGACAAATACAACAACATTGAAAATAAGTTTAGATATTTGAATGACGGGAAATTAGAAATGCAAATTCAAACTTCTACTATTCTTAAATCAATCTACACACTTGAGTTCATAAAAGCTTCTTATATTAATCTACTTGAGAAGAAAAAGAAAGAATATATATATATATATATATATATATATATATATATATATATATATATATATATATATATATATATATATATATATCACAAACAAAAATAAATTTATTAGTCATAAATACAAGGAGAACCATGGCATGTAGAACACCATTACAATGTATACATTGGGGAAGACGCATATGTCTAGATTGTCAATTAGCACAAATTGCTCACATGTTGTCATGTTCACGCATAAGGATGATAGATTTGAGAAGACATTTTATTTTAAATAATAGTCATAAAATTGTGTAAATGTGGTACAGTGGAATGCTTGGATTTGGTGCAGGTAAAATCCTTCTTTGTATGCAGTGGAGTGCAATTTCTTCTACTTCTATTTCGGCACAAGATCTACATCGCGTAGTTTGTATGAGGAGTTTGTAGATCCTTCTCCAAGTGGGAGAGAACATCAAAAGCAAGTAAATGAAAATATAATAATAATGGAAGATATGCAATGATTTATTAATAGTGAAATAAGAAAAGAGTAATGAATAAATAGGTAACATATGGTATAAAAATAAATAAAAATTATTGATTATATGAAACATGTTGGAGATGTTAGTGTAGGCATTAAAGTAGTTGCTCTAGTGGAGGCATTGAATGAAGGATTTCTTTTTCAAATTTCCTCTGCGTGACATGATTGTTCTCTTCCATTCTATTGTAACAATCAAAAGTAAATGTGGAGATCTGGTAAGGAATGAACTCTTGATTTCATCATGTGTCTGGAGTGTTTAAAGATTTTAACATTTGTTTATTATATAGAATGTTTGATCGTTCGTTGAAATTTTTATTTATAAAATGAATGTATTTCATCTTCAAACAAGAAGGAATCTATTCGTGACATGAGAAGCATCTAATCTTTGATCGTTGGGTTTCCATTTCTAATGTCTTGGGGGATTTTTCTAAAAGTAATTTGTGGGGTGCTGCCATTAATTAAGATGTATTGAATATTCTTAAGTTCTTCTTGGAATGTTGCGAAAGAATTTCCTTCTAAGAACATGAGATTTTTATGGGCATGTGGAGGTTAACAAGGATTGTTGATGCTTGTATGTTGAAGGTTGCAATGCTAGTATAGTCAAGCAAGAACAAAAAACTTTAATTATATTAGTGATATAAATATATATTATTTTAATGTGTTTAGCGTTTTTTTACAAAACAAAGTTTAATTTTTTATTTTATTTTATTTTTTTATTTTTTATTTTTTATTTTTTTATTTATTTTTTATTTTTATTTTTTTTAATTATTTTTATTTTTATTTTTTATTTTATTTAAGCTTTTTAAATAATATTATAACCTCAATTTAAAAAATATTTGGATGAAACTATATTTTTTAAATAAAATTTTATAAATTTCTTTCAAAATAATACAAGGAAAGTGAAACTAGTAATGTTATATTATGTTTTTAAATAAAACTAATCAAATATGTATATTGATTTTTTTATTACATCTCATATGTTTTTTGGTTAGTGAATATTTCATTTTTATTTCAAAAATACACATGGAAACTCTATGTTGAGTATGAAATGAATTACACCTCCTTCATACCATGTACAATGAGCCTCTCCCCACAATTATTTTTTTCATTATATCAACAAATATATATTTCTATTTTCAAAATTAAACAATTTAATAACATTTAAATTGCAAATAAATTATTATTATAATTATGTTTTAATAAATACTAAAAAAATATTTTGAAAAAATAAAAAATAAGAATAATAAAAAAATAAAAAATGTATAATATTTTAATTTTATGAAAAGAAAATTAGGGGAATTTTGAAATCTATAACCCAAACCAAAATCATACAAGTCATGAAATCGTGGGCTAAACATCTAGAATGAAAACATGAAATCGTGGACTAAATCCAAAATGAAAACCTTTTAATTCATTTTTCACTATCATGTCATCCACCTAATTTGGTTATATATTACTAATTCCACAACATATTGAACATTATTAGCAATATCTTATTTTATTGTTCAACTCACAATATGAAATGCTAATGTTGTCACTTGTTGCAAATAGAGGTTGATACCTTCTAAATGACATTGTAATAGCAAAGTAACACAACATTCCCAAGCTATGGCTGAAGGTACAACATGGTCCTCTTAAGAATGCATGAGGGTATTTTTTTCCTTTTCTGGTATTTAAATTTGATATCATCATAAACCCCTACTTATTTCTTGTAGATGATTTTTTCCCTATATGTACTTGTTTGTGGCTAATATACAATTTGCTATTATTATTTTTATAAATGGTTTTTTTGAAGCCACATATGATTATGTGAACATTACCCACATGATACCATCTCTATTATAATGGGTTGTAAATGCACATAACAATAAATATCTTTGTGTGCATGTGGGGAGGAGACATTGCAATTCAATGGACTAGCTTCAATGATGAGTTTTGAATTTTATATAGGACATCTCATAATTAATCTATGAGTTGGATGTCTTTGTTGTTATCTTACTCAATATCCCTACCAAATTAAATATCCTAATTATTATCAACAAATATATACTAAATATTATTCATAAATGCAAAAAACAGATCAAACATATGTCTATAAATTTTTTCATTTGTGTGTGTGTGTGAGAGAGAGAGAGAGAGAGGGTCAAGTGGGTGTAGCTCGGGTGGTATGCATGAGTTACTCTTATCCTCCCCACCCAGGTTCGAGTCCCACTAGGAATGACATGCTCACTCCTTGGGAGTAATTCCTACATGAAAGATAATCGGATCACCTTAAAGCTTTAGTCAATGACTTTAATAAAAAACCTGATTGAGAATCTTAATTTTTAAGAGTTCATCTCATTGGTTTAACATCTCCAATATGAATTTTCCAAGTCTGGTTTGGTTTCAATGAGAAATTAATTATGTACCACGTAATTATAGTGTTACAGCAATAAAAAAAAAAAAAAAAAATTACAATTACCTTGTTTTTGGAGCGTTTCCAAATTTGCTAGAGTAATTACTTCTCACAAATGACAAAAATAATTAGCTTCAATTATCCCTTACATAATCTAATGAAACCAAATTAAAACTTTGTTGCAATTTCTTGTCACAAACTTCATTGTCAGATTCTAGGCAATTAACAAGCACAATGAAATGGTAATGTGTCTTGCAATTCCTCCTACCTTAATTGAAAAGACATGCAAGGTATCAAGATTCAGAGGAGTTTGATATAGTATAGGAAGAATGACAAGATATTTAACACTTTAGTTTATCACAACAATCACCTTGGATTCCCAATATCCCTCTCAAAGATTGATGTATGGCAGGTGTGGTCAAGGTGGTCTTAGATGGATTCAACATAAAGGATTCACTAAGAAGTGAGCATGCATTTTTATTGACAGGTAATGAGTACCCTTAACTATATAGATAATCTATTTGAATTATTCACTTCATCATAACTCAAGAACTCTTTGATGGGCATTTGCTGAATAATTTCCTTATATTACAAAAATATGTCAAATTTACATCAATTACAATAAATAGAATTAATCTCCCTACCTACACAATCCAGAAGAGCAAGAATATTTGACCAAGCCCTGTGGTTAACACTTCTAATAAGACTTTTACTTGTAATTAGCAGAGGTTTAAATTTCATATCCATCTAAAATCTATGGAACATAATTCCACAATAGATGCAACTACTACCTTCATGGTGGATTTACATCTTATTAGAAACCAGGACAATACTGGGAGGGGGAGTGAATCAGTATTGTGATAATTTTAAAACTTTCTTTCACAAAGTAAGGAATACTAGAAACATCAAAAATATCTTTAACAACAATTCAAGTAAGCATCAACACAAGAAGCATGCATTCAACACATAAAGTCTTCAATCTTCTCTTCAATTACTTTCACAAAGGCAAGCTTCAACTTGCTTTTTCAATGTTATTTCGCATCCACTAGAAGGAAGCTATTATTCCTTAATTTATCATCTACCACTAAAATGAGCTAATACCCCTGGTTTATTAGTTGATATTGAAAGGACATCTAATCCTTGATTGTTTACCAACCACTACTGGAAGGAGCTACAACCCCTAATTTGCAAGATGCCACTTGCTTGACCTCCTTGATTCATCTTTCATTCCATTTTCAAACTCAAATCATGAAGGCCACTCTCTTTCATAAAAATAATTCTCTCCTCAATCACACACCCTAATCACCACAAAATCACCTTCAACAATCTCTGATCATTGATCAATTCACCACACACACCAACAACAACATGTGTAAGAACCTAAAAACTGAAATACAAAAACAGTAAAGAATTTAAAGCAGGTACATACCTGAACTGCTACTTGAACTGTTGTAGTTGATGGTGTCTACGGCTACTCTGCTCCAATTACCGAGAGACCAATTCCACCCAGCCAAACTGAGCAGAGCCTAGCTACTCAATCCAGTAAGCTTCTCCACAGAAGCTAACTATCCCCCGTGTCCAGAACCTTAGAACACTTGAAGCTCTTCCAATGGCGGGTTCTTCCTCCTGGTTTGTCCTCCTAGCTTTTCTCCCGGTTTTCTTATGATTTTGTTCCCCCCTTCTCAGCCATTACCTACGGTTTATATCTTTGGGTTTGGCCGTGGCTGTAGGTGGCATCAACAACCACCTTCTTGATAATTCAATTATGCTTATAAAGAATTAGAGTTGATAAATTTAGATTTAGATATTTAGTTAAGTTTGACTCTTTATCTTGCATGAATTCATATTTTCCACTTATGTTCCACTTCTCTCAAGTCTTCTTAATGTGTTCAAGTTTTCTTCGATCTCTGCTTTGTTGTCATGACATGAAAAACTAAGTTAAACTAGCAATTCCTTAATTCTAGAATTTTTACAGGGTTTAGCTGAGCCTTTATCTATTGCCCTAAATATGGAAAACTACTAGATTTAGCCAAATTTTAAAATATATCCCCAAGTCTGTCCATGCCACTAAGTAACTTCCAACTCATTCATGTTGTGTTCACCAATTTTAGCGCATTGCTAGTTTTGGTGCAAAACCACCAAATTTGGCACAAAATGGCCAAAGTTGTCAATCCATTCATAACACTATGTCCATGCCCCGGGACATGTTATATTTTGTGTAGAACCAAGTCTTAGAGTGAGCACTTAGTTCCTGGCCTTATTTCCCCAACCATTACTGCTAGAGCACCTTCGTTTACCATCATCATATTTCCACCAGGGTTATGTGTCATGGTGATGTGTCCCTGGTTGTCCCACCATGCTTCACTTCATGATTTTTATTGGCCTATTGCAGCAATTCTATGTCAGCATATCTGCCACTGTCCTAGTGCCTTGTCACCCTGGTTTTTAAACTTACATCTCATTTGGAAATCGCTAGGGTGCCTGGAATTTTGAGGACCGAGGTGATGTGCCAATTCTAACCTATCTGCCACCTATGCAAGGATGCCACATGTCACTCGCTAAGTGGTGTCACATGTCACTTATTTTTGGCTCACTTTACCACCTAAAAATGCCAAATCTACATGTCATGTCCCTATTGGTACATGTCATGTTAACATAATGTTTCCATTGTATCTCCTTTGTCCAATATGATCATGCCATGTTTCCTCCTTCGATCAATCCACGTTCCAAATTCCATGTCATCATACGGTGGAAGGGGGGTCCTAGGCCTATGTTTTATTCATGAAATTTTTATTATTAAAAGTTTGTCCCGATGGGAAATTTTTGTGGCAACTGACAGACATATCTTCCTCTCCCTAACAATAAAAATTCCAACTCCCTTGAATCCCATCGAGGATGGACCTTCAGGTTTATGTGTCAAGTTGGGTCTCCTCTCCGCTAATCACTACTCACATTTAGCCATGTCCTCCTGATGCCACATCACCCTAGAGGTTCAAACTCACGTTTTCCTTTGAAACTTTTGGGGTTTATTCCGCTAGGGTTACGTGTCCCAGGTGAGTCCCACATTATCCTTCCTACATGTTGTCATTGGTCCACCTACACACCCATATGGCCATGCATGCCACATCTTCATGTTGACTCAACTATGGGGCCCTTGGCAAAAAACACCAAAATTTTGACTTTTACCCTTAGATTTTTCACCAGCCATATTTTTTGATCCAGGAAGCCTTTTTCAAACTTTAATATACCATTGGAAAGTTCTTTCTGATCTATATACATATAATCCACTTGCATTAACATATGATATAATTTTATATAATTAAAATGGCTCCAAAATATCTACTCTTTGACCAACCTGCTTGCAACCACCTAACTTGTGCCACTCCTTTGACATCAATGCCAAGATATTTACAACATTCTCCCCCTTTGGCATTGGTGGCAACACGACAAACATTGAAAAAATAATAAAATCAATGTTTTTCTTACTTCTTCCCCTTTGATATCAATGGAAAATAAAATAATATGCTCCCCTTATAACCAATCTCCCCTTATCGTGTTGATCCTGTGGACCCGATAGCTTCCTTTTGATATGTTGAGTGCTTTCTAGCTTCCTTTCTTCCTCTTGAGGAAGATTTACTAGAGGGAGGTAAGAGGAACTACTCCCAATCTTTGCCTTAAGTAGTCAAATAGATCCCTTGGGAGAGGTTTGGTGAATATATTGGTTAGTTGCACTTTCATAGGTTATACATACATCAACTTTACAATCTAATTTGTAACCTTCTCTCTGAAGAAATGGTACTTTATTGGAATATGCTTTGTCTTTGAATGGAAAATAGGGTTCTTGGACATGTTCATTGCACTTGTGTTATCACAGATGATTGGTATTGTTTGGTCATATTTCACTTGCACATCTTGTAAATTCTACTTCATCCATAATAGTTGAGTGCAACACGAATTTGCTACTATATATTCTTCTTCAACAATAGAGAGACTACTTGAATCTTTCTTCTTTCTTAACCATGAAACAATACATTCACCAAGAACGAAAGCACCACCACTAGGGATTTTTTAATCATATTAATCACCTTCCCAATCAGGATCAATAAAAATAGTTAGTGAAAAATATTTACCTCTGGGGTACCAAAGTCCATAGTCCATTACGACTCTCAAATATCTGAGAATCCTCTTTCTTTATAGGAGATGACTCTATCTGGGGGCTACTTGAAGTCTTCAAATAATACCAACTACTTGCATAATGTCTATATAAAGTTTGAACCACCTCTGGCGATTCATCAATATTGTTGAGTTTTCAACCTGTAACCATTACAATGCTTACCAAAGAACATTCCTCCATACCATATTTATTCAAAACTCCCTTGAGATACTTACTTTGTGAGATAAAAATTTGTTTTGAAGACTGTGCAATCTACAAACCAAGGAAATAAGAAAGTTCTCCAAGCATAGACATCTTGAATTCAACCTTCATATTAGTTACAAATTGACAAGTTAGATGATCTGAATCACTGTAAAAAAATAATATCATCAATATAGACAACCACCACTAACAATTTTCCATCATTAGATTTCACATACAAATTACTATCAGATGTGGCTCTTTTAAAACCATGCTTCTGCAAATAAATATCTAACTTGGAATATCAAGATGTTGGGGCTTACTTGAGACCATACAAGGCCTTTTCAGCCTACAAATATAATAAGGTTTAGTTGATAATTGAAAATCATCAAGCTACTCAATGTAGACTTATTCTTGCAATTCTCCATTTAAAAAGGTAGATTTGACATCCATTTGATATATCTTAAATTTCCTAAAACTAGCAAAAGTCAAGAACATGCGAATTCCTTCTAATCATGCAATAGGAGAAAAAGTCTCATCAAAATCCAAAACTTTAATTTTTGCATAGTCCTTGCAAAATAACCTTGCCTTTTTTCTTACCACTTCACCATTTTCATTCTATTTGTTCTTGAAGACCCACTTCATGCCAATAATTTTCTTGTTCGTTGGTCTTGGAACAAGATCCCAAGTTTAATTTTTCTCAATATGATCAAGTTTTCATTCAAGACCTTTATCTAATTTTCATCTTGGTTGGCTTGAGAAAAAACCTTTGGTTCCATCATAGATAACAAAGCTAAATGCACTTAAGTAGGGGGATTTATTAGCCTTCTTCGAACACCTACATTCAAGTCAGCAACAATTTGGTTAGCTGGGTGGTGTTTTCTCACATACCTTACAGGATCTTTGGATTGTGGAATGAATGGTTCTTCAATGTATTCATCTGTAAATGCATCATCATTATCCTCATCATGGATGATTTGATCATTATTACTGTCATTTGTTGGTTGTTCATCTTTAAATTCAATGTGCCCATTAACTTTAACATCAATGCAGTCAATTATTTTTCTTGTATTCTTTTTATAACATATAACCCTTATTATTCTAAGAGTATCCAAGAAAAATGCCTTCATCATCTATTGCATCAAACTTACAAATATTTTCATTATTCTTCTTGATATAGCACTTTCTTCCAAATAATTTGAAATGTTTGATTGTTGCAGGTCTACCATACCAGAGGTCATATGGAGTTTTGCCACTGTTTGGTTTGAAGTGTGCCTTGTTTAAAAACACCATTGTTGTGTGAATGGTTTCAACCCAAAATATTAGTGGCATAACTCTTTCTCCCATCATGGCTCAAGCCAACTGTTGGACTAGTTTGTTGGCTCTCTTTTCTACTCCATTATGATGTGGAGTCTCTCTTATGGTAAACTATCTTTTGATTCCTTGTTCTTCTTACAAATCATAAAACTCTTTGGAGGTAAACTCACCACCATTATCATACCTTATGCTATTTATTTTATAGTATGTCTCATTCTCAGCCATGACCTTAAAGTTCTTGAACTTTTCGAAGGCATCTTATTTTTTTCTTAAGAAGGCCACTCATGCCATTATGCTAAAATCATCAATGATAAGCATGAAATACAATTTAACTGAGGGTTTCTAAGTTCTTGAAGGACCAAAAAAGTCCATATGCATTAATTACAATGGCCTAGTTGATTAGTTCTTCTTGGATTTGAATGACATCCGTACTGGCTTTCCAATCTAACAAGACTTTCAAATAGTGTTCTCTGGCTTTGAGAGATTTTAGTAGATCTCTAGCAACATTCTTCCTACCCAATTTGACAATATTATCAAAGTTCATATGTCCTAGCCTTCGATGCCATAACCATCTCTCATCAATATTTATCAAACAACACATTTCAATCTTCTCTTTTAGAAAATAGATAATACTTTCTATTCTAACAACTTTAGCTACTATCTCTCATGTTCCTGTAGACTTGATTTGACAATTTTTAGATTTGAACAACACATCATAGCCTTGGTCACACATTTGAGACACACTGATTAAATTATGCTTCATGCCATCAACAAATAATACATCCTTGGTCTTACTTATGTCATAAGCTAGGCTAACAATTCCTTTACCCACAATCTTACTAGGCGAATTATTTCCAGAGGTCACATTACCTTTGCTGGCAGGTTTCCATGAAAAAAAAATTCTTTTATCTCCTGACACATGACTAAAAAAACCATTGTCACCATACCATTGACTCCCTTCATTCTGAGCATATAAAACCACATTACTATTTTCTTCATTTTCTTTTTTCTTCAATATTTTGGGTTTGTCACTTGTTTGCTTGATTTTTGGATCCAACATTTTGTCTTTAAGTCTACAATTGGCTACTCTGTGGCCACAGTTTTGACAGATGTAGCATTGAGACAAATCATCCAGTGGAGAAAATGAATTGGTGTACCTAAGTCTTCTCATCCTTTGCTTAACAAATTGGTTATTAGGATAATAGTTTCTTCTTTGTTCCCCGAGTTATCTAAATGATAGTCTGTTCACCGTACAATTTCCTACCTTGTGCCCATAATTAGAACAAGTCAAACAATAGCCTCAAAACATGTCCTCATACCTGGGAGAAAAAATATTTATGAAGATTGGTTGATTTTCTCTTTGAGATATTTGAGCTTGTTTGAGTCCCAAACCTCTATGTTGAGGAATTTTATTTTCCTCTCCTGTGTTATTGGACTTTTGTTGAGTCAAATTTCTCCTTTTATTTTGCATCTATTGATTTTCCCATGGCTACAAATTGGATCGTGTGCTCCCTTTTTCTCTCTATTGTTGCATTGGGTTAGCTTTATTCATAGCTTGAACAAATGTAATGGATTTCTTTCCCTTTATATCATTTATTGAGCTTGACTTGGCCTCAAATCCAAGACCTAATCTATTATTAGAGACTCTTTGTGCTTCAAGAAGTTCATTTAAACTTTTAGTTCCTTTTTCCAAATTTTTCATTAAAGCTTAGTTGGGTTTTAGCTTTTTCAAGCTCTTTACTATATCTATATATATATATATATATATATATATATATATATATATATATATATATATATATATATATATATATATATATATATATATATATATATATATCAAGCCTTACATGCTTGATTTTTCTCATTGAGTTGTTGATTCAGAGTTTCTTAGATATTCTTGCCTTCTTCAATTTGTAGGATTATGGGTTCTATTGCTTCAACTTTGTCTTTGGTCAATAATAATTTTTTTGTTTTATTTTTATTTCTTAGCTTTTGGATTTCCTCAAGAGCATTGATCAGATCTCCTTCTAAGTCACTTCAACCTCTTGTCCATTAGAGTCAATAGGTTCTACTTCCATATTTTCTATGGCCATGAGCATAAATTATCTTAACCTCTCATAAGATCTATCCTCATTTGAATATTGACTATATTCACTTTCAGAGGTGTTGCAATCTTGGGTGTAGAATATTTTCTTCCTAGAATTCTTTTTTCCCTTTTAAACTTTTCTAAACTTCTCTCTAGGGTCATATTCATTCTTCTTATTTTTAGGACACTTAGAAGCATAGTGACCTACTTTACCACAATTAAAGCACTTGAAAGGTAGCTTACCTTTGTACTTTCCCGAGCCTCTCTTGAGCTTCTCATGAACTTAACTTCCTCTTCATCTAATTCACAACATGAGTCATTATGTTCTTCCTTGGGCTTCTTGTCTACTTTGAAGGTTGATTCCTTTGTTGTAGACTTTCCATTAGAAATCCTCATCTCATAGGTAGTAAGAGTGCCAAGTAGTTGATCCAAAGTGAGATATTTGAGATTTTTCATCTCCTCAATGGCTGAAACTTTAGGATTAAATATCTTAGGGAGAGATCTCAACACCTTTTGAACTACTACTAGCTCTTTTAGCTCTTCATCAAGACCTATTATTGTATTCACAATTTCATCAACTCTAAGAAATTATTTAGCAATATCTTCATCATCATGCATCTTCAAAGACTCAAATTTCATTCTAAAACCTTGAAGTTTGGCTTGATTTACCTTTCTATCACCTTCATAGCAGTTTCTCATCTTGTCCCATATTGCTTTTGTAGTAGTGCAATCCATGACCTTGACTAGTTTTGATTCAAGTAGGCTAACAATTAGAGCATTCATAACTTTTTCATTGCATGTAAATTCCATCTTGTGATCTCTAGTAATCATGGCTAGATGCTTTTGATATTCTTCTTCCATTGTGTCCCATACATCAACACCAAGAGATTGAATATAGGTTTTCATCCTTACTTTCCAAAACACATAGTTCGTTCCATTGAACATAGGTTCCTTATTGTTGTATCCCACTAATTGGTTTGATATAGTCCCTAATATTTCTTCTAGATGTTAAATTGATTTGAAGTAACCTTTCTTTGATACCAATTGTTAGAAACCATAACAATATCGAGAGAGGAGGTGAATCATTATTATGAGAATTTTAAAACTTTCTTTCACAAAGTAATGAATACTATAAAAATCAACAATCTCTTTAACAACAATTCAATTAAGCAACAACAAAAGAATCATGCATTCAACACACAAAGTCTTCAATATTCTCTTCAATTACTTTCACAAAGGCAAGCTTCAACTTGCTTTTACAATTTTCTCTGACATCCACTAGAAGCAAGCTACTACTCCCTAATTTATCAGTTACCACAGAAAGGAGCTACTACCCCTGTTTTATCAGTGGCTACTCAAAGGAGTTCCAACCCTTGATTGTTTACCAACCACTACTGGAAGGAACTACAACCCCTGATTTGCAAGTTGCCACTTGCATGACCTCCTTGATTCATCTTTGACTCCATTTTCACACTCAAATCATGAAGGCTATTCTCTTTCATAAAATAAATAAATCTCTCCTCAATCACATGCCCTAATCACCACAAAATCACCTTCAGCATGTAGAAATTTTGAATAATTTAACACATATTCACAGAGATTATCCTGATCATACAATTATAAGCGGAACATGTATAATACATAATCTCCTCTACGTTGATCATCAATTTACAGAAGCAGAAACATTCACAGGCACACATAGAAGCATCAATCACACATATCAACACAGTATTTTCCCGGGGAAAGCATCTCGCTAAAAACCCCACACTATTTGTATATTATATTGATTGAATCATGTAACATTACAAATTACAATTCTTATCAAAAGCAATCCAGTACCAGCTCCACCTGTTATACACAATACAGCTCAGATCTGATCTCCAAATCTATTCCACTGCTTGCCTGCCTCTCCAGCTCAATACCTGCTCAAGAACTGATGAGAACGGTTTACAAAACTCATATTTGACCTACAAATAATCACTCACACTCTGTTGAACGTGAGCACAAGCTAAAATTCTTGATATTGGCCAATTCATTGGCATACTCAATCCCTCTGATTGTGCAAATCATCATGCACAGCTATAGTCACAACTGATAGCAATATGATCCTCTAACACCTGTCCCTGCTGAACTGAACATGCACTGACATGCAACTGAGTTAACTGATGTATTCTATAGTTGCATTATGAGTTAATAACTTGTGAATTAATTAATAACTAATTTACCCAACTCATCTCTAGTCTATTGATCAGTTAGACTAAATACAACCAGTTTAACAAAGCTAAACTGAACACAACTCCATCAACTGCACCTCCAGTCCACTAAACTCAACTCACTTGAGTTCTAACTGAAGTCTTGCATGAAAATATTAGTCATCCCATAGGTAACCACGTATTTCCTTCTGGGATCTGCATGTACCACATCCGTAGCTCATCGTGAAGTGCTCCAAGAGAATAAGATCAAGTTTATAGTCCAAATATTATTATGAGACAATAATATTTGACTTTTCTATTTTTGACAGCCAGTCTAAAAATAGACTTTGATCACTCACACTGTGATCACTCACATTGTGGTCACCCACACTGTGATCATCCACACTGTGATCATCCACACTGTGATCAAAAATAAAACTTGTGCCATAATTTGCCTGCGGGCCGACTTAGTGAAGGCGACTCTTTTCACTAAGCTCCATCATCTTGTTGCATTCTCAACAAGCATTTCTTGTTGCACACTTTTCAACACTCCCTCTCAACAAGAAAAGCTTCCTCTCAAACCTGTTCTTGAAACTCTGGAATGTTCTCCATGCAAAACATCTGGCTGGTCCACTCGCTCTGTCATCAAAGTCTCTGACTGCTATTGCCTTTGTCGACTGAAAACTCTGCATCTCTGTGCTCTTCAGTATCTGACTGCTCTAGCCTCTGTCACTTTGATCTCTGACTGCATCCGTGCTGCTGCTGGTTCTATCTCCCAGCGTTGCATCCGCACTGCACCTCCCAACTGACCTCCCTGTTGGGCTAGAAACACCCTCTGATGCTGAAGCTCTACCTGTTGCTAACATGTGCTCCCTCTCTGACATCTGCGCTATTGCAACATCTCCATGCATCTCGCACCATTGCACATCTCTCTGTGCCACCTAGCATTGTGCAAAACACTTGTGTCTATCGCATTGCTGCAGCCTGCTAGCTATGCAATGTCCTGGGATTCCCTGCACTGTCGCTCTCTCTACCGCTCCATCCGCATCTGTCTCTACCCAATCAGTCAGTTCCTGCTACTACACATCTAGGGCTCCCGTAGCAAGGTCTCATCCAAGAGGTTGGGTACCTCAAGGATCCTGCCCCTCCTCCTTGGGATGATCAATCCACATCACCCCACCTCCTACCTGGAGGTATGGCTGCATGCGATCCCTCAGCCCACCTGGTTCGAAGTTTCCCACTACTGGAGGTCTCTGGATGAGTAGATGTCTCTACTCGATCTCCTCTCAGCTTCCCTTGTTGTGGCTGCTCCACAACCTCCTGAAGCTGCTGCACCAATCGTGGCTCCTCCATAATCATTTGAGACTTCTTCTGGCTCTGCATGTTGAGAGGTAATATACGCTCCCTCTCAACCACCAAGTCTCCATCAGTTTCCTCGCTGCTCAAGGCTTTGCATGCATCTTGAACCTCAAGAGCATACAGGTTCCTGACCCATGAACCAATCTCATGACAACGAAAGCATCTCACCTTCGACTTGTCAACCTTCTTCCCATCATTGGAATAACAATATTCAGAAAGAGAAACCTTCTCCTTCCCCTTCTTCACCTTACTCGCTAAGGCACAATTCTCCTCATCCTGCATGGATGAAGAACCATCTCTGGTGCTCCGTCTAATCTCCTCCTGCACAAGATCCGACCAAAGTCTCTCCCATCCTGGCAATTTCTCCCTTCCATTCACCGAGTCTTGGTAGCTATGCCAACTCTTAGGAAGGTCAAGGAGTGCTAGACTCACCATCCTCATCCGATAGTCACCCCTACATTTCCCAGCTCATCCCGGCATTGGGTGAACTTCGTGAGATACTGGGGCATACTCTATCCATTCTCACACTTAATGTTTCTGAGTTTTGCTCTTGCTTTGGAATAAATTTGAATTCCACCAGCTCAAAACTCAACCGCTTCTGATCTAGAATTCGTGAGAACAAAGTATTTCTCATACAGAGATCGATTGTATGGGCATTCACCGGATATCTCACCTTCCAAAAGAAGGATGAATCCAGAGGCTACCTGGCCCGATTACAGACTCTTCTTGAAGAAATAAAATGTAAACACTTTCTGAATAATAGATCCGATGATCAATCCTCGCTTGATATCCTGTAAAAATCTCTTCTACAAATCAAGCAACTCTGATACCATGTAGAAATTTTGAATAATTTAACACATATTCATAAATATTATCCTCATCATACAATTATAAGCGGAACATGTATAATACATAATCTCCTCTACGTTGATCATCAATTTACAGAAGCAGAAACATTCACAGGCACACATAGAAGCATCAATCACACATATCAACACAGTATTTTCCCGGGGAAAGCATCTCGCTAAAAACCCCACACTATCTGTATATTATATTGATTGAATCATGTAACATTACAAAGTACAATGCTTATCACAAGCAATCCAATACCAGCTCCACCTGTTACACACAATACAGCTCAGATCTGATCTCCAAATCTATTCCACTGCTTGCCTGCCTCTCCAGCTCAATACCTGCTCAAGAACTGATGAGAATGGTTTACCAAACTCGTATTTGACCTGCAAATAATCACTCACACTCTGTTGGACGTGAGCACAAGCTACAATTCTTGATATTGGCCAATTCATTGGCATACTCAATCCCTCTGGTTGTGCAAATCATCATGCACAGCTATAGTCACAATTGATAGCAATCTGATCCTCTAACACCTGTCCCTGCTGAACTGAACATGCACTGACATGAAACTGAGTTAATTGATGTATTCTATAGTTGCATTATGAGTTAATAACTTCTGAATTAATTAATAACTAATTCACCCAACTCATCTCTAGTCTATTGATCAGTTAGACTAAATACAACCAGTTTAACAAAGCTAAACTGAACACAACTCCATCAACTGCACCTCCAGTCCACTAAACTCAACTCACTTGAGTTCTAACTGAATTCTGGGATCTGCATGTACCACATCCGTAGCTCATCTTGAAGTGCTCCAAGAGAATAAGATCAAGTTTATAGTCCAAATATTATTATGAGACAATAATATTTGACTTTTCTATTTTTGACAGCCAGTCTAAAAATAGACTTTGATCACTCACACTGTGATCACTCACACTGTGGTCACCCACATTGTGATCATCCACACTGTGATCATCCACACTGTGATCATCCACACTGTGATCAAAAATAGAACTTGCGCCATAATTTGCATGCGGGCCCACTTAGTGAAGGCGACTCTTTTCACTAAGCTCCATCATCTTGTTGCATTATCAACAAGCATTTCTTGTTGCACACTTTTCAACACAGCAATATTTGATCACTAATCAATTCACCACACACCAACAACAACAATATCGACAACAACCTTCTTGCTAATTCAATTTTGATTATAAGTAATTAGAGATGATAATTTTAGTTTTACATCTTTAGTTAAGTTCAACTCTTTATCTTTTACATGAATTCATATTTTCCACTTATATTCCACTTATGTTAATTCTTCTTAGTGTGTTCAATTTGTCTTCAATCTCTTTTATATTATTCTAACATGAAAAACTAAGTTAAACTACCAATGTCCTCAATTTTGGAATTTTTACAGGGTTTATGTGAAGCTTTATCTGTTGTTGTAAATATGACTAACTACCAAATTTGTCCGAATTTCCAAATATATCCCTAATATTGTCCATGTTTCCAAAAAACTTCCAACTTGTTCATGCCATGTTCACCAATTTTAGCACACTGCTAGTTTTGGTGCAAAACCACCAAATTTGGAACAAAAAGGGAAAAGTTGCCAACCCGTTCATAACACTAAGCCCGCACCCTCGGTTACATTATATTTTGCAAAGAACTAAGTCATGGAGTGAGAACTTATTCCCTAGCCTTATTTCTACAACCATTACTATTGGAGCACCTTCGTTTACCCACCATTTACCACTGGGATATTTCTGCTAGGGTTACGTGTCATGGTGTTGTTTCCCTAGTGTTCCCACCACACTTCACTGCATGATTTTGATTGGTTTGCTACACCATTGTTGTGTCAACACGTCTTCCATCGTGTGTCAGCACCTCATCACCCTAATGTTTAAATTTTCATCTCATTTAGAAATTATCGGGGTGCCTAGTAGGTATCGATTGATGTGCCAATGTTGAGTTGTCTTCCACCTATGCAAGGATGCCATGTGTCACTTATTTTTGGCCCACTTGCCCACCCACAAACATGAAATTTACATGCCATATGTCATGTCCTTATTTTTCCACATCATGTTGATGCCACGCTGTCATTGTGTCTACTTTGTCCAATAAGATCATGTCATTTTTCCTCCTTTGGTTGGTCCACACGCCGAATACCATGTCATCGTACAGTGGAATAGGGGTCCCAAGCCTATGTTTTTTTCATGAATTTCTTTATTAAAATTTTGGCTTGACAATAAATTTTTGTGGCAACTGATGAACATATATATGTCTCTCTAGAGTGTCTCCCTTGCAATAAAACTTCAAGCTCCCTGGGATATCACTGGGGATGGACTATTGGGGTTACGTGTCAAGTGAGGTTTCCCATCCGTCAATCATTATTCGGGTCTAGCCACATCCTCTCAGTGTCGCGTCACCCGAGAGGTTTAAACTCGCACCCGCCTTTAAAACTTCTAGGATTTATTCTGTCGGGTTTATGTGTCCCGAGCGGGACCCACATTATCCTTCCAACGTGTTGTCATTGGTCCACCTATGCACCCACATGGCGATGCTTGCCACATATGCATGTTGACTTAGCTATAGGGCCCTTGGCCAAAAACACTAAAATCTTTACTTCTACCCTCAGAACTTTGACGGGCCATATATTTTGATCCAAGAAGCCTTTTTCAGACTTCTATATACAATTGGAAATTTATTTTCGATATCTATCCATTTAGGCCACTTTCATGAACATCTGATATAATATTATATACTTAAAATGTCTCTAAAGTATCTTCTATTTGACCAATCTTCTTGCAACCACCTGAGTTGTGCCACTCTTTTGACATCAATGGAAATATATTTTCCACACATCTCTTATGGAACATCAAAAGAAAAGAACCATTAATTTGGCCTCTAGTAAAGTAGGTTGAACAAGTAACAAAAATAATTAGGGTTGCGAACAAGAACTACCATATAATGATGCGAATAGGAAAATGGATAACAGAAACGACGACAAATAATCTTTCAAAAGGATCTCAAAAAGAAATAATTAGAAAATATATGCTCAATGTCCTAGTTTTTCCACACTACAAGGCCATCCAGAAGGCATGTCTCAACTCACCTATCTTTGATGAAAAATGACTATAGACATAATTTTGATATCAAAGCACACCAAGGACTACATATAGCAGCAATTATTTTCATCCACTTTCTTTTTAAAGTCTTCCTTAATTGATAGCTGAAGGTCTTTTCCTAATCCATTGATAAATAACATGGGTAGTATACAATAAATATGTCAACCACTAGGAAAAAAACACTACATTTTGGTGCGAATAGTTGCTAAAAGGTTACACATCTCATCAAATTCCTTTATAGCATAACACATTTCATAAAGATTCATTTGAGAGTTGGATTGAAATCCAAATAAATTTGTAGCAAATACTGAAGATAAAAGTTGAGTCAATCTCCAATGATCATACTGAAGATAAAATTTAAGTTGACTTCCAAAGGAATTTGTTGAAAAGTTGAAATAACCATGAATAGAAGTTGTATATTCCCTCATTTTGGGATTGTACCAGAGAAAAAATTGTATAAAGTATGATGCAAGTCTAAGGTAATTTCCTAGTGGTGAGCGTATGATTTATAAATTATCCTAGATGCTCTTGTGAATTTCTAAGCTAGATACCACCATTCATTTTCTCATTATAACTAATATTTACTCACTTCTCAATAAATTGACTATGCCTTTGCTAATAGGTAAATGGATTATGGAATTGGGTAAAGTGAATCAAATCAAATTTCAACTCAATTAATTGTTGGTTAAGCAATAATAGATGGATAAGGAATTCAATATTTCAATGACTCTCAATCCAACTATGTGTTTCTTGGGTATAAGGCAAGAACCTCATCAAATTTCACAGGCCTAGTAATCAACCTCAAGAAAATGTTTCTTTACAATCAAGAGACCATGTTAGGAGAGTTGTTCACTAGTATAGCTTGAAAATGGACCTCAACTGATATGACCTAGCTATTATGGGAGATGTGAGTTAGCTACCAACATGCTTTTCTTAGTTTAACATATATTTTAATCACTTCATTTATTGGATATAGGCTAGGGGCCTCATCACTTTTTCCGGTATATGCTGGCAATCAACCTCAGGAAATGTGTCTCTGCAGTTAGGAGACCGTGGGAGGAGAGATGTTCACTAGTATAGCTAACAAATGGAGCTCAACTGAAAGCTTCTCCCGAGTATTTAAAGATAAGGATTCTCACATATAGTTAAGGCATAAACAAAGAAAATGTCCTCTTATGTAGTTTGGTTACCAATTTCAAAATGTTATATAAATTAGAGTCCATATTAGTAACTAGTATTTTCTCATCATTATTACCTATGAAACATCAATTTCATTTTGAAATGGGAGTTATCTCTAGTCCATGGAAGGCAATGTGTTAAATGAAAAAGGGGTGAAATATTGTCTCCTTTCAATCTTATAGCGAAATATGTCCTAAGCATACAATAATAGTTAGGAAATTATACATGTGAAGCTTGGTTTAATTGGTCAAATGATAAAATTTTATGGCGGATTATAGTATATAATAAGCTAGACAAGAAAGATAGGGTAACATATAATGGTTCTTGTAGGACAATACTACTTTGTGGCTTGTGGCTTGTGTCAATGATGGGCCTGAACAATGAATGTTGACATGCACATTTATACATTTGCAAAACAATGTATTCTTGGGCCATATGCCTACCAATATACCTATATCTATATGTGTGTGTGTGTGTGTGAGTGACTGTGTGTGTGTGTGTTAAAAATAACAAGAAGAAATTCCAATTTAATTTGTCCTTAAATTAAATTGTGAATTAAAATCGAATTCTATTCTCATAGAAACTTGTAAATAGTTAATTAAGTTTAATTGACTTAGGAATTTCGAGTTGGAAGTCTATCTGGAGTCATGTAAGTGTGATCCCTAAATTTTAGGGGTCCAGGTTGAGTTCTTTGGAGTTGTAATTAGATAACTCAGTTCAACTGAGTTATAGTCAGTTAAACTAGTTCTAATTGTTGGAGGAACTAGTAGAGGTTTAGTAGTGAGTCAGTGCACCAGTGCATCCTCAGTGCCACACTAGTTAACTAAAGATTCACTCACAAATAATTCATGCATGTTAGTTCAAAGGAAGACCCAGTTGAGACTAGAGTGCAGGGACAATGTACTATTAGTTGTATGATTTTCCGAGTTGTACAGATCATGCATGCAATCAGTTGAGGACCTAAGTTTGGATTGCGTAGTTTTGGAAGAAGGATTTCCCAATTAAATATGGGTTTATCCTCTTAGGAATTGCACAAGGAAATAGGGGCTTGGTAGGCAGCAAAATTGGCTAAGTGTTGGCTAGAGCCGGGCTTGTGAGGCAGAGAGTTGGTCATACTTGTGTAGGGATTGTTCTAGTGAGAACAAACATTGTATTTTCTTCTCATATTTCTAATTAATGTAATATATATAGTTAGGGTTTTGAGAAGTTGCTTTCCCCAAATAAATATTGTGTTATGTGCAATTGATATTCTTCCTCTTGCTGATTATAGCTTTCATCGATCATTATTGGTTTTCGTTGTTGAAAGTAGAGTAGGTTCTTGTCTTATGTTTTAGTACATTACATGAGCTATTGAATCTACATAAAAATATACATGGTATAAGAGTTGAAGACAGTATAGAAGAGGAGATTTCGAGTTTGGTTGTGAAAGTGAAATTCGAATTTGCAGTTCATACTTCAAAGTCAGAAAATGGCTTTCTGTGGTTTGAGACTTGAGTATACCTTAGAAGGAAGCTCAAATTATAGATCCTGGAAGGACCTGATGGAAGTAGTGCTCGAAGACAATGGCCTCAAGGAATTCATTGATCAAGACATTCCTAAGCCTCTAGCATGGGATGCTAATGATTTGGCTAAATGGAAAAAATGTGTGGCAAAGGCAAGGTAGATTATTCTTGAGGGACTTCAAGACCACATTGTCTCAAGTATCCATGGCAAGGAAACTATGTATGCTATGCGGAAGGCACTGACGAACCTGTTTCAGAATAGCAATGACCATAGGAAGTTGTCACTGAAGGACAAACTCAGAAATATCAAGATGGAGAAGGGCGACTCAATTCCAAAATACTTGACCAAGTTCACTCATTGTCAAGATGAGCTTGGAAGTGTTGGGATTACTGTCGTCAAGTATGATATGGCGAGCCTAGCTCTTATAGGACTCCCCAAGTGTTGGCACAATTATCAGGACTCTGTCAATGGGAGGGAGAAGCTTCGAGATTGGGAACGACTTTAGTTAGATTTAGTACAGGAAGAGATTCAGAGGAACACCAGGGAAAAATCCTCATCAAACACTGATGATGAGGAAAATTGTGCCTTAGTGGGTAAGGCAAAGAAATGGAAGGGGAAGGTGTCCCATTCCAAATAAAATTCTTGTCATGGAGGTAAGAAGAAGGACATGTCGAAAGTCAAGTGCTTTGATTGTCACAAGATCAAACATTTTTCTACAAATTATCTGCTCAAGAAGTCCAAGAAGAAGTCCTCATGAGGTGTGGTAGGTGAGGCTCTTACCTCACAATTCAAATTGGACTTTAACCTCATCGTATGCATGGTGTCATCGATGATGGGTAGTGTATGGTACCTAGACAGTGGATCTTCTTTCCACATGACTGGTAACAAGGAGCTTTTCAGTGACTTGGAGGAGAAGGATCTCCAGATGCATATCTAGATGGGTGATGATGGGAGGTATAATGCTACCGGGTTGGGTATAGTTACTTTTCAGAGGGATTTGGTTGCTCTCCTCACTTTGTGAGATGTTATGTATGTTCCTGGTTTGAAGAAGAACTTGGTATACGTTGCCATGTTGGAGGATAGAGGCTATGATGTGACCTTTAGTAAGGGAAAGTCATTCCTTCATCACATAGCCATGGGACAGGAAAATATGATAAGGATTCAGGTGAAGAATCTCTACAGGTTGGAGGTAGAAGATTGTGCTTCCTTGAGCACGAAATAAGAGAAGGTTTCGAGTCGAGACATTAGTGAGTTGTGGCATAGGCGCTTTGGCCATTTGCATCATGGAACTTTGAAAATCATGTAGAAAATTTCTATCGATCTTCCCAAAGGTACATTATAGCAAGTTGACACAAGCAAAGGGTGTACTTTAGAAAAATTCACCAAAGATTCCTTTCACGACAAAGACAGTCGATTAAAGGAAATCCTTAATTGAGTCCATTCATATGTGTGTGGACCATTCTCAACAACATCCATGGCCAAGCACATGTATTATGTTATATTTGTTGATGATTTTTCTCGTAAATGTTGGATCTTTTTCATGTAGAAGAAAGATCAAACTTTTGCAAATTTTTGTGAATTTAAAGCATTGGTCAAGAAAGATACTGGCAGGAAGGTTAAAGCTCTCAAGAGTGATAATGGTGGAGAGTATGTGTCAAATGAGTTTAAAAAATTATGTGTGGCAGAAGGGATTAAATGGGAGTTGACAACACCCCATAACCCACAACAGAATGGGGTGGCTGAAAGGAATAATAGAAGCATTGTAGGGGCAGCATGGGCAATGTTGCATGATCAGGGCCTACCACTACACTTGTGGGCCAATGCATGCAAAAAAATTATTTATTTGCATAATTTAAGCCCTCATTGGATTTTTTGGATGAGTACACCAAAGGAGGCTTTCTCAGGGAAGAGATCAAATGTGGGTCACTTCAGGATTTTTGGGTCATCGATATATTTCCATGTGACCAAATATGCATGGAAGAAGCTTGAGCTGATAATAGAGTTGGGGATATTTGTGGGGTACACTGATACACCTCAAAGCTATCGGGTGTATTTGTCAACCAATAGGATGACAATGTGATGCAAGAGCATCCAAGCACCCTTCATTAAAATCAGAATCCAAAACTGGAAAAGGGGAAAACGTGGACAACCATTGTAAATCGGGGTTAATTCTATTAAAACATAGCAAAATTGATGGAATTGATAAGGCATGATTAAATTTAATTATCTGCCATGTATGCGTATAGAGTGATTCTAGTCGATTTGTAGGAGAAAATTGTGGATCTTAGATGATCCACACCTTTGTAATTTCCTATATAAATAAAGTTTGTGTCGTGTGAAAGACAAGGGAGGATACAATGTAGTCACAGGGGTAATTTGTGGTTTGGCCGTGAGGCCTTAGTCCGTAATCGAATTATGTATATAATGGAAATATACGTGTTATTGTACATCTACGTGTTATCTAAGTTTTGTGTGTTTTTGTCTTTATATATATGTTCTTTCTTGTAAAGTTGATAAATATGTGTGTACAAGTGTAAAGGACGAAGTTTCTATGAACTTCGCCTTAGTCAAAGTATGGCAGAGATAAAGTGTGTGTAATGCAAGTTCCATCGATAAGAAAAAGAGAGAGCCTTTAGATTTCAAAACAAATCAATGGAGGAGAGTATTCAATTGAAACTAGAGTCGATTGAATAAACACAACGGGAACTGTTGGATTGTCTAGATCGACGGATAATATTGGCGAAATGAGAGAACCCCAAAAAAAATCGTGAGAACATGAAGGAACCATCATAGTTGTCCGATCAGATAGACCCAGTAGATCAACAGATCTAACGGTCATCGCGTGGTAACAAGCGCTGAAGTTTAGTTCTAAAAATGGACCCGAGAAAATCATTAAAATGAGTTTAAGGTTCCGAGAGATCGGATTATCCGTTTAATGGCAATCAGACACATATCACGTGGAAACAAGCGCGGTCGTTAATTCCAAAAATGGACGCGATGAGGTCTTATAGAATAGGCTTAAAACCTTGTTGATTTCCAGTGATCCAGACCATTCGTTGGTTGATTGAGCGGATAGTAATCGCGCTCAAATGTGCGCATCATTTAAAATTTTTGGTAGACTCGATAGATTATGAACTGGGGTTTATTTCCTTTTGGGTTTTGACCATATGTGTTCAAAGAAGGACCAATGTTCGATTGGTCGGGTTTTGTTTGTAAAGTCCGCCTATTAAAAAGCTTATGATATATACATGGGCCCATAACCCATAGGTCCACGCGCGCTAATTTTGTAAAGATACAACTTTGTTGTGTAAAAGCGGCTGAGATGTCATCACAATGGTTCACGGGGATGCCAAATTTGATGAAGAGAAGAACATGCGATGTTCCCTTGAGAGGGAGCTTCAGCTACATGTGGTTGAGGAGATTTTGGATCCTAAAGAGGAATCTCAGATTTATGTGGAGCGGTCACATGTAAAGGGTCCAAGAGTGGAGACACCCACTCAAGTAGAGTCTTCCAGAAATGGGAGAAAGCACACCAGAGAGGCTGACAAGTTATTGCAGGATGCGAGAGAGAATGTGGGAGCATCCACATCACAGCACAGGAAGAGGAGGTCACCTAAGAGGTACATAAGACACATGGCTCTTATGAGTGGATGTGCTGAGATAGAGCCATCTTCCTTTGAGAAGACAATGCAGCAATTGGTTTGGATTGATGCCATGGTGGAGGAGTATGACACCATTGTTCGTAACAGTGTTTGGGATGTGGTCCCAAGACCGACAGACAAGTTAGTGATGATTTCTCGATGTATTTATAATGTAAAGCAAGCAGCAGATGGTAGTGTGGAGAAACATAAGGTCAGGTTCATGGCCCAAGGCTTTTCTCAGGTAGAGGGGATTGACTATAATGAGACCTTTGCTCCTGTTACAAGGTACTCATAAATTAGATCCATTTTGGCACTATCATAGCAGATGGGTTGGAAGATACATCAAATGGATGTAAAGACAACCTTCCTTAATGGCATGATTGAGGAAGAGGTGTATATTGAGCAACCCGAAGGTTTTGAGACCTTTGACCATGAGTCTCATGTGTGCCAACTCAAATGAGTGTTGTATGGGCTAAAGCAAGCACCCCGTGCTTGGTACACTAGGATAAATATATACTTAATTGGGTTGGGCTTAACCAAAAGTGAAATGGATGTGAACCTGTACCATATTGTGGCGGAAGGTAAATTGTTGATTATTGTTTTATATGTCGATGATTTGATTATGACAAGTCATGATAAGGTGATCAAGTCTTGCAAGAGAGTTCGAAATGAAGGACTTGGGGCTCATGAACTACTTTTTGGGCATGGAAGTATGGCAAGGTGATGGGGAAATGTTTGTCTCTCAGGGAAAGTATGCCAATGAGATACTTAAAAGGTTCCACATGGAGAGTAGTAAACCCATGGAGACTCCTCTAGAAGGTAACTGGAGGAAGGAGGATGCTACTTCGAGTGAACTAGTGAAAGCTATTTTTTATAGGAAGCTTCTGGGTTCACTTATGTATTTGGTGAACACATGATTGGACATGTGCTATGAAGCTAACTAGCTTATTCAGCGATGGTTAGGCCTACCAAGTTGTATTGGAGGGCGTCTAAGCATGTGCTGAGATACGAGGAACTACTCATTATGGATTATGGTACAGACAGACAGAGGGAGTGAAGCTCCAAGGCTTCACCGATGTAGATTTGGTAGGGAGTCCTTTTGACAGGAAGAGAACATCAGGAGGGATATTCAGTGTTGGGTCAGCAATTGTTTCTTGGTACAGCAGGAAACAGAGATCGGTTGCACTCAATTCAAAAAAGGCAGAGTACATAGCTGCTATTTAAGAAACATGTGAGGCCATCTAGATGAGGAAGATTATGGTTGGTTTGTTTGGTCAACAGATGGATCCAACTATGATTAACTGTGATAATCAGAGTTGTATCAAACTCTCTAAAAATTTAGGTTTTCATGATCGGTCCAAGCATATTGATATCTGGTATCATCATCTTCGATATTGTGTGCAGAGGCAGATTATGTTGTTGGAGTACATTCACATAGAGAAGTAGGATGTTGACATTTTGACAAAGGCATTGTCAAGATGTAAATTCGAGTTTCACAGAGACAAGATCAAGGTATTTGATACTCCCTTTCTTGCTGAGAGGGAGTGTTAAAAATAACAACAAGAAATTCCAATTTAATTTGTCCTTGAATTAAAATTGAATTCTATTCTCATAGCAACTTGTAAATAGTTAATTAAGTTTAATTAACTTAATTGAATTAGGAATTTTTAGTTGGAAGTATATATGGATTCATACAAGTGTGATCCCTAAATTTTAGGGGCCCAAGTTGAGTTCTTTGGAGTTGTAATTAGATAACTCAGTTCAATTGAGTTATAGTTAGTTAGACTAGTTCTAGCTGCTGGAAGAACTAGTAGAGTTTACTAGTGAGTCAGTGCATCAGTGCATCCTTGGGGTCACACTAGTTAACTGAAGATTCACTCACAAATAATTCATGCATGTCAGTTCAGAGGAAGACCCAATTGAGACTAGAGTGCAGGGATAGTGTACTATCAGTTGTTTGATTTTCCGAGTTGTACAAATCATGCATGCAATCAGTTTAGGACCTAAGTTTGGATTGCACAAATTTGGAAGAATGATTTCCCAATTAAATATGGGTTGATCCTCTTGGGAATTACGCAAGGAAATAGGGGCTTGGCAAGCAACAAAATTGGCTAAGTGTTGGCTAGAGCAAGTTTGTGAGGCAGAGAGTTGATCAAACTTGTGAAGGGATTTTTCTAGTGAGAACAAAAATTGTATTTTCTTCTTAGATTTTTCATTAATGCAGTATAGATAGTCGGGGTTTCGAGAACTTTCTTTCCCCATAGAAATATTGTGTTATGTGCGATTGATATTCTTCCTCTTGTTGATTATTGTTTTCATCGATCATTATTGGTTTCCACTATTGAAAGTAGAGTAGATTCTTGTCTTATGTTTTAGTACATTACATGAGTTGTTGAATCTACAGAAAAATCAACAATATATATATATATGTATGTATGTATGTATGTATGTATGTATGTATGTATACATACATACATACATACATACATACATACATACATACATACATACATATATATATATATATATATATATATATATATATATATATATATATATATATCCCCGAGGGTTAGCTTAGTTGGTCGAGTCCCTGTTGTTAAAGCACCTCTGCTATTGAGAGGTCAAGGGTTCAATTCTCTCGACACTCGAGATCAGGCTCTATGGTTGATGTGGCGGGAAGTGATCCTTTCGGGCAGATCTTCCTAGTATAAATATTTTGTAGATGTAGTTGTCACCAATCTATGGGGATCTCTCTCTCTCTCTCTCTCTCTTTCTATATATATATATATATATATATATATATATATATATATATCAACAGAGAAAATAAGTCAACCAAATACAATGACTAAGGAAACATGCAATTTGGAATTTCCCAAGTCCACTCTTAAAACATGACAACAACCAACAAATGAAATAATTTGAAACTTATCACAATAAGAATATATATTTTCAGTATTGGACACCAAACAATAAAACAATAATTAGTTCATATTAAGACCACAAAACATTCCATCAAAAACTTATCATTCCCAACATGTGTATAATTATGATCTGTGCCAATCTCATATTCATAGGATGCTACCATGTGTGATAATATAGGGAGGATATTGTTCGGGTCAATACGTGCAATTTCTAGCCATTTTGGGGCTAATGTTGTTGAAATTTGTGTTCATAGTAATCTCCTTTCTAAGATTCCTTTTGTTTGCATTACTCCTTGAAACCAACTAAGAAGTATCCATGGATGAATATACTCATGGAAAACATTTGATATTGTTGCAACAATAAAAGCATCTACATGCCTAAAAGGATACATGTGATGATGTGATCCCAAAGAGGGAAGCATTGAGCCTGACTACTTCAATCTAAATGAAAGTCAACATAAATCATTTTTAATTTCGCACAAGAAATATAAAATATGTTTGGAAAAGACAAGTAATCTAAAAATCTGAAAACTTAAAGTAGATGAATATATATTTTAGAAAATGTTCAATTTCTTATTTAGACATTGAAAAAAACACATTTTGTTCAATTATTTTCTATTACAAAATGGACTTAATTATGATGAAGAAAAAGAGTTGATACTAAATCACAAATAAAAATGACCATGAGTAATGTAATTTTTTCTTTATTACACATATCGAAATTTGTTTGACAAGTTATAGGAATCAAAAGGAGATCATCTATTTCTCTTCCTCAAATATGGAAACATAATTATAGGAAATGACCTCTTACAATTTTCAAATTTGAGGTCGGCTCAATTGCTTCCTCAATATCAAGAATAGTGAGTTCTCTTCAAAGAAAAATATCACGTCTTCATGCTAGACCAATAAACCTCACTCTTTGAATACTAGGGACAAGAGCCTCTTTGGTATGTTTGATCCATTGTCGGTACACCATGTTTTAAAAAACAACAATCTTGAGAAACAATGAAAAAGACCAATTTACACTTTACAAACATATCTCAAGCAATTGAGACCCCAACCAAGGGTAGAAAGTTATCAAATCCAAACTTTGGTCAACAACACAATCCATCACTACCTTCAATGTCTAGACATTTATATTTTGCAGTATTTAACAACCTCTTCTACAACAAAATCCAGTGAATGGAATTCACAAGTTTGAATAAGAATGTCCATAAAACATGGAGTTGATTAATTTTAATGATGGGGTTGAAAAATAACCAGTATTTAACAACCTCTTCTACAACAAAATCTAATGAATGGATTTCATAAATTTGAACAAGAAAATCCATAAAACATGGAATTGATGAATTTTAAAGATGAGGATGAAAACTAACCCTTCACTCATTTTGATCTCTAGATGCTTTCATCTAGGGGATGGTGCCTTCTCATTGTGCTGGAGTAGAGAAAGATGAAAAATCATTTTTTTTGTTTAGTTTTTCTTCGTTTGTCTTGCATGTATATTTAGGTGTTTCTTCAATTTTCAATTCAAAGGTGTATGGATCAACATCTAGGGTATACAAGTTTAATTTCTCCTTTACTATGGATGAACTAGAAAGCTCATATGAGCCAACAATTGTGTTGCCTTTGGATTTAGGACCACCTTTTTCCCCTATTGTAGGGGTATTAGTCTCCATAACCTATTTTTTCCTTTTACCCACAACATGCTCCACAATATGCTCCTTGCTTGGTGAATTATTTTTCTTTCTGCTATGTGAAGGAGTGTTTTCTTTTACTGGAGTTTGGAAACTATTATGAGTAGGTTGAACATACTGCATAAGATAGGCACGATGAATACCATGCATATTACTCAATACTTTATTAATAGCTAGGGGTACCTTGTGAACTTATCATATTTGAATTTAGTAGATTGACATAATCACTCTTCCCTAGATTTCTTTTATCCCCCTTCATTTTAGTTTTATTTGAAGACGTTGGAATGTCTTCATCTCCCTCAACCATCAATTTATTTGAGTGTGTTGGTGTTTTATCATCTCCCTGTGTTTTTCAAATACCTAAATCTTATTTTGTCAAGGCCCTTTTCTCACTCATGGATGAATTTTCTATAGTACTTTTTCCAACTACTGGTGAACTTGAAGAGAAAACAATTTTTACAAAAAAAGTTTTTTCATGTTAGGATATTCGACACATAGGAAATAGTTAAGTATAACTTGGTCTAGTGTAGAGTTAGGTAAAGTGTGTTTCTTTACTATGTACTTTTGTAACTTACAATCCGACGGTCACGATATGTTCTAGACATGAAGTGATCCAATGGTTCATTCTCTCCTTGATATTACCGACACTTAATCTGTGGCTTAAGACCCGATTGGTCAATGATCTCTATTTTAAGAGCATGGAGGGTCATTTGTAAGGTGACCATTCATGAGAGAAGCTTAAGTAAATTTTCTTTCTTTTACATTAATAAATTCCCTGAAGTGGCCGCATTGGCTTAGGCCATGGATTGTTTCCCTCTTTGAGGGTTTTAACCACTTCAAGAATACTGGTGTATAGATATGTGATTTGCTTGTGAGCGGTGTCCTTTTGTGTTCTATCTGGTGAAATTACCCTGTAAATTCCTACATGGTATTAGAGCTATTTGAGGGCCGCATCCATTGTTGATCCAAATCCGAAGCCAGTACAACTGCATCCGACTGTCGTTCCCTAGATCTACTATTTCTGACTACTTTCGGTGCAAGAGGATTGCTCTATTGTGTTAGGAGCATGTGTTCCAGTGAGGAACCCCTTTCGTTTCACACAAAAAGGGTTTTGGTAGCCCTAGCAACACCATTTTTAAGATCTTGAGGTATACAATCTTTATTTGTAACTTTAGTTATTTATCTCTCTATTTATTTTGGTTTATTTATCTCTTTGTTTTTTTATTATTGGATATATACCTTTCATTTGTGTGTATGCTCTTTGCCCCGCGTCTCTATGCGATCTGGGAAAATAAAAAACAGAAAGGAAGGATTTTTCTCATGTGTATGCTCTTTTCCGTTGCTCCTTAGTGTGATCTCGGAAAAGCAGAAACATTGAGGAAAATATTTAGTTTATGGCGAAATATAACTTCACGCCGTAAGGTTTGGTTTTTTTTGCATGTTCGTTTTGGGTTCTGTGTTTTTTTGTTTTGTAGGCAAAAAGGGCTTTCTCAAGTAAGCACGCACTCCAAAGCTTTAGTGACTAAAAAAAACCCTCCTTCCTCTTTTCCAAAAATTGCGAATCTTTTAAACTAGCTCACTTGGTCCAAAGTTACTTTATGAGAATAAAGGTCTTGGGTTCAAGTCTTTCATTTTGTTTAGTTAATTTTTCAAAAAACACGTGTAACTTATGTTTTAAAGTTACTTTGTGTAAAAGTGTTATCATCCATTATAAAAAGTGAGTCCCATATAATTTTGAAAGTCTCTTTATCTTTTATTTAAGTTACAATTTAGTGGGTAGCTCATAAAGTACCATTGTAAAAGTGACTTTCACTTATTTATAAAAGTGGGTCACATTTTTTTTTTAAAGTGAACTAATTAGATTAAGTTTGGAAAGAGGGGGGATTTTTTTTTTAAATAGCATTATCAATTCACTTCCACAGATTCACGTACTTCATTGGCATCTTCAACGACTTTCTTCAAAAAGCTATAAATCCTTCATCTGGAAGTTGTTTTCAGAGCCTTTTTTTTAATTAGACTAATTTCTCGAGATACTTCCACTGGAACACTTAGTTTCAGAATCTATAGCTTCAGTTTATGTTAAAAATGGAAATTCCATGCCAAGTTATTCTTGACAACACCAACTACTTCCAATGGGTGTCCTACATGGAGGATTTACTTAGAAGTAAAGGTCTTCATAGAATAGCCTCAGGCCATGAATAGAAACCTAAAGATGAAGATAAGGCAGTAAAATGGGAAAATAAGAAAGATTAAGCACATGGGTTGATAGGTACATCTATTTCTCCAGACCTTAGATTCCATATCATACACTCGATACCCCTGATGAAGCAACGAAAAAACTCAATAAAGTTTTTGGAATTAAAAATGAAATTAGAGCTCATCAACTCGAAATGAGTTGCTTACGTTGGACCCCAATAATTTTTCTTCCATTGAAGATTTTTGTCCAAGTTCAAGACCCTTAAACTTCTCTTGGAAGGTGTTAAGGTTAAGAAAGAAGATGTAGCCTTATCTATTACATTCTTACTAAGTTAGGACCAGCCTACTCTGTGTTTGTTTCCACCTTCCATTCTACTCGAGAGGTCTTTATTTCTCAAGGACAAGCCTACAAGTCCCCCTCTTTTGATGCCTTTTGTGATTCTTTAATAAGAAAACAAGAAAAAATATTACATCTTGGTCTTCTTAATACTGGAAACTCTTTTAAGAAAGCCTTAGTAGCCCAGCAGCAACCAAATTCAAAGAATCCTAAGAAGCAGTATCCTAAAAAGAATGGTCCTAAACCAAACAAGGGTCCTAAGCACTTTCAATCTCAACAAAATGAAAAATCAATTCAACAAAATGATAAGGCAAATAAAAACAAAGGGACGAAGATTGATAGGCATTGCAAATTTTGTAATCAAATGGCCACTTAGAATCCAAATGCTTTAAGAAGATGGAAGCCTTGGAAGCAACAATGAATAAGCATAACATCCATTTGGAGCACTCTTTAGCTTCAACTTCATCTTTAGGAATAACACTTTCTGCATGTGGTTGTCAAGAATTTCGGTTTGGTTATGCATTAAATGTATCTTCTTCTTCTCATTCTCATGAGTGGCTCATTGATTCTGGAGCTTCTTATCACATGGCAAAAAAAAAACCCATGTTTTCTTCTTTAAATGATTGTAACATCAAAAATATATATGTTGGTGATGACACATCTTTTAGTGTTGTAGGGATTGGAACTATTCATCTAGACAATGGTCAATTTAATGATGTATTATGGGTTCCAACCTTATCCTGCAATCTTCTATCTATATATCAGATAACTCATTCAAGTGAAGGTAAAACCATTGAATTTTCACTTCATGAGTTGTAATTAAGGACATAAGAGATCCTAGACAGATTTTAGCTACTGGAATTGATGATGATTCTATAAGGTTGTATAAGCTTAACAACTTTGGGTCATCAACTCTTCCCTCGGTATTTGTTGCTCATAATGATGAAGTGAGAAAAATTTGGCATGAGCGATTTGGTCACTTAAACTATCGCTCCCTTCAAAATCTATGTAAAGAAAATATGGTGATAGATCTTCCTATGGTATCTTACAGAGATGGTGTTTGTTCCGGATATGTACTGGAAAAACATCATCAGGATAGTTTCGAAAAACATGCCTCTTGGCATGCCTCAGCCCCTTTACAGCTTGTGCATAGTGATTTATGTGGTCCACTTCCAGTTGTTTCATTTTCTGGCTACAAGTATTTCTTAACTTTCATTGATGATTTCTCCATACTCACTTGGGTATACTTCTCAATCCTCAAGAGTGAAGTATTTAACACGTTCTTGGCCTTTAGGGCCTTTGTTGAGAACAATCTGGACATCAAATTCTTAAGCTAAGATTTGATAATGGCAGAGAATATGTTAACAACAAATTCATCAACTTTTGCACTGAGAATGGAATTAAAATGCAACATATTGTTCCATATACTCCACAACAAAATGGTGTAGCTGAAAGGAAGAATTGCACCTTAAAGGAAATGGCTAATTGTATGTTTCAATCTAAAGGACTTAGTCTTAATTTTTTGGGAGAAGAAATTAACTGTGCAAATTACATAGTAAATCACACTCCTACTAAGGTTTTAAAAAATATCATTCCAGAAGAAGCATGGAGCTCAATTAAACCAGATGTAAGTCGCGTGTTTTTGGAAGTGAAGCATGGGCCCATATTCTAGATGAGAAACATAAAGCCTTAGAACCTAAGAGTGAAAAAAGTATTTTTGTTGGATATTCTGAAGATGTCAAAGGATATAGACTTCTTCCAACTAAATTCAAAAATGTTATCATTAGAAGAGATGTAAATTTTGTTGAAAATATATCGGCATTAGGGGACTTTTGAGGTCTAAAATGGGCTTCCTAAGAAAAATATACAACCAAAATAAACTTTATAAGAACCAATAGGATTCAAGATGATGATGTCAACCATGGGGGATGATTCACCATTTTTGGAGCAAAAAGTAAAAAGATTAAAAAATAATAAAATAATAAAACTACTTTTTCAACTCGTATTTTCAACTTATCTCTCTAAGGTTTTACTCAAATTTTGAACAGGAGTACTCGTTGGATGCGTAATTTGATTCCTCATCCAAAGAGTACCCATGTTGCATACTTTTGATGGACCCTTCTACACGAAAAATGAGAAATACATGAAAAACATGATTGCAATCACATTTTTCATGTATTTCTCAGTTTTCGTGTAGTAGGTTCCATCGAAAGTATGCAACATGGGCACTCCTTGGACAAGGAATCATTATGCATCTAACGAGTGTTTTCGCTCAAAATTTGAGTAAACCCATAGGGAGATAAGTTGAAAATACGAGTTGAAAAAATAGTTTTTTCTTTTTTCCCTCTAAAATTTGATGATGTCATCTAATCTTATTTTATTATTTCCACTATTATTTTATAATTTCCTTAGGAGGCCCATTTTAGACCTCAAAAATCCCCTAATGCCTATGAGCCTAGTTAGACATATGTGCCACCTCTCTCTATCTCTTCTGCTTCTAAAAATATTTCTTCTTTAGATGATGACAACGAGGATGAAAATCCACCCCCACCTTCTTGGGATCCTCCTTCAGCTCCTCAGCTTCCAAAATGGGCCTATGCTACTTGGGATGCAACAGGTGCTCTTGCAAGTGATCTTATAGATCAACAATGTACACGTTCTCAGTTCGATAGAGCCTCTTCTTTACTGGATCAAGCTTCAGTGAATTATGATTCTGACACCTTTGCAGAAGCTTCAGGCCACTCAGATTAGGATGCAGCTATGAATGAAGAATATCGTTCATTATTGGCAAATGATACATGGGATCTTGTTCCTCTTCCAAAGGGATGAAAACTTGTTAGATGCAAATGGGTTTATAGAACTAAGTTTAGACCATATGGAAAAGTTGATAAACATAAAGCTCGTCTTGTTGCTACGGGTTTTTCACAAGTTGAAGGTATTGACTAGACTGAAACCTTCTCCCCTGTTACCAAAATGAACTCTATCCACCTTATTCTTTCCCTTGTTACCTCTTTCAAATGAGAAGTCCATCGATGGATGTTAAATT